>CM052300.1:5773303-5824671 GCA_028455765.1 Lasioglossum oenotherae | reverse complement strand
AGATTCACGGAATATAACCCGAATCATAACAAAAATATTGACGCACAGGATATTCACGATCCATTTTAAATTGGTTTATAGTTTCTAGTTTCTTTTACAACCATCAAACTATTAAGCAACTAATTAAATTATTAAAGAAACTAAAATATCACTTGCTTTATTCTCTTAACTTTATAAATGAATAAAAATTAATAAGAATCTTTTGAAATCGCTAATCGACACTGAACACAATCTGAACTGTTTTCAACACAACGTGTGAAATAAGAATGGGAATGGGTGGGCAACTCATAACAATAGAAAATCTAAAAACAGTTGATCGATCTTTTCTCCGTTTCGCTTTTTTCCGTTCCGCGTCAAACAATTGCCAATCGACGCTCCAACAACGATACCACAATACCAGGTATTCTTGGCTCATTATTGCCTTATTATACAATATATACGTTCTTTCAGACACACACAACATATTCATACTCTTCATAATTACCTGAAATACAAATTTCTTTACCAAATTTCTTTATCAATAATAAGTTGTTCCCATATTATTTAAAATCGATTTATAGATAAATTCAACTGATTGGCACCAAAGCATAATTATAAATAAGAAAAGAAGTTCAAACTTCGTACTCAAAACCCGCTCTTAGTGGGGGTTACAGTGTTTCATGGGTTACCAAGAACCGAAACCGATTCGGGTTAGGTTTTTGATCCCTGCTGCCGGGTTCGACGCGGCGAATAGCACGTCTTGGAGGGACTCGAGCGCGTGCGACAAACAGCGGTCGCCGAAGTAATTGTTACGCGCAGGCTTACCTCAAAAACGCTGCCGGTGGAAGCCGGCATCGATCGTGTCATCGATCTGTCATCGATCGTGCAATAAATGATTGTTAGCCAAAATGTTATAAGTGATTCTTTCGTGAGAAACCTTCCCGCGTAGTACCCTGCGCTCGTTCGCGCAGCATCCAGGTTCGATCTCGGTTGTCGCAGGCTCGTATTAGTGTTGCTCGAATCGCACGAGGTAGCGAATTTCTTAGCGTGGCACCTTTCGTGCCTGGCGCTCGAAGATTAGCGAAAATCACGAGAAACGACGAGCCTGCGAACAACTTTTGTCCCGGGTGGACCGCGTTTCGTGCGGCCGAACGCGGCCCGGCCTCCTGGCTTGTAAACACCCGGTGTCGCTAGCGTTTTCGCCCTTCTGGCGATGACGAAATGGTAGACGACGTGACAATATGTCAGAAAATACCTGATTCCATTTAAAAAACTGAAGGTGACCTTGATATTTCTAAAAAGACTCACATAAAAACAAAAATATTTTTGGTATCATGTGAGCCTCACTGAACCATTCGACTTTGTCTTTCAGACATTTGACGTATCATTAAAAACAACAAAGATATTTGAGGTGGCAACGTTACGTGACTCACCCGGTATTACAAATTTTATATTAACATGTATTAATCAATTTTAGACGAAGGAAATTTTATGAAAACAACAAATTTGCTATGACGATTTGGTATATACGATAAAATTAAGTTGCTCAAATATTAGTTGTCGATCGATGAGAAGAAGTCGTATTTCAAAAAGTGCTGTATATCGCGTATTAACTGAAAATTTGCACATGACAAAGCTGTGCGTAAGACGGGTGCCGCGTTTGCTAACCATCAGGACAATGCACCAGTTCACACATCCGGTATCGCGGTGGCCAAAAACAACGAGTTAAAGTTCGAATTGCTTCTTCACGCACCCTATTCGCCAGATTTAGCCCCCTCCGACTATTTTCTCTTTCGAAACTTGAAAAAATGGCTCGGTGGTAAAAGATTTGCCAACAATGAAGAGGTGCAGTCTGCGGTTGATGGCTATTTTGAGGAGCTCGACGGATCTCACTATAAACAGGGTATCGAAGCTATTGAACATCGCTGGGAAAAGTGTATCGAGGTAAAAGGAGCCTACGTTGAGAAATAAAGTTATTTTCTCCCAAATTTTTTGTGTTTTCTTCGTTAGGTCGGGTACTTCTGGGACTACCCTCGTATGTAGGAACAAAGTCTCGCGAGAGAAAATCACGAGGAACAGAATTCGCGTAGGTGGCACGTTTGCTCTGCGTGGTTGGTTGTGCGCGCAGTTTATGATAATATTTAATCCTGTTATAGCGCGAAGGGTGAATATAGACCGGACACTCCGGACCTCGTGGTGGTTAGTCGATGTTCCGATGCACGGTGTCGTTGGTAGCGGTAATCCAGTTATGCCCGAGCTACGGACGCCACTCGATGGTCTACTAACGTTTCCACCGAGTTCTGGACGCTGGAACTTCTGCTTTTGTAACGTTTACCTTTTCGCAATATCGTGGGGTCACTTTAACCGAATGGAAAAAAATGGTGGTGATTAGTCGTCGGCATTCAGGGGGCTGGTGTTGACGCACGCGTATACTTGAGGCTACCGGTTTCGATGCGCCGAGGGGGTAACTAATTCCGCTAGCCTAGAGAACAGCGTAATTCGTCAGTGCTTTGACCGACCACATGCTTCTGTGATCAAACTCGCTCAGTAAAATTGCTGTCTATCTGTCTATCTGTCTGTCCATCTGTCTGTCGGATATGGAAACTAGGTAACTCGTTGTTAATTCGTTGATTACACGAGAGATCGGAATAGGTAGCAATGTTGAAGCTCGAAGCATCGATCGGGAACTTAGCATCGATATTTCGGATCGACGCGGTCGCGAGTTCGGGAATGGAACGCGAAACTCGTTCACTTCCGGAATCTTTCCTCCTCATTCGCCAAACTTTCAGGAGCTGATTTATCGGATCTCGAGAACCAATTATTTGCTTAACGAACGACCGATTTCATTGAAACAAGTTTGCCCGCAATCAGTTTATATCGGCGCATTCAAAGGTTACATTTCGTTCTGTAAGGAACACAGAAACCGATACAGTGAGTCTTTATCGTTCGTGTTGTGGTCACCGATGGCGGTTAAAGTGTTGAACTTTGATGTTAAGTGTTGAAAAAATTCGAGGATTGATCGACGGTGATTTAAGTTCATCGTGGCAGATATTTATCGGATGATGAATGTCGATAAATAGTCTATGACAGAGAAATTGTATACGACCAGTGAGCGTGTGTCGGAAGCATCGGATCAATGGGAAAATTCGGAGGCGTTGATGATCAGACAAAACAATCGAGGAACCGGAGGAGAAACAGTGAAACGTACCGAAACGGAGATTCATCTTTAAGTGTCCAATGGTTGTTCGAGGAAACGGCGAACATTACGGCCCAGTCATTTCACATTTTAATATCTTGTTGACCGGTGTAGAGTCGGGCACAAGGAGCGAGGCAGGAGAAAGAAGCAGCGAAGTACGTGGAAGTCATCTAAATGAGTCAGGGGAATATCCTTATCAGGGTTTCACGGTTAAGAAGAAGCTCGTCTTTCACGATGCTCTACGCGGTCGACTTTTAATGAGCGATGGCACGTGGCCTGGCGGTTTTACTGGTCTCGGAATAAAAAGACGTAGCCAGACAGGGATGTTAGAGAAACAAGTGATTCAGCAATTACAGTTGTTCAATCCGACCGGAATAACAGAATTGCAATTACGTTAGAAAGCTGCCCTAGTTCCTTCTTAAAGATGGGGCTCCACGTAAACAGATGACGAGGAAAAGACAGGATGAGATCGGTCGTGCTGGAGAAATTTCTATGTCTGCCTTTAACCTATGACATTATTATTATTATTATTTTATTATACAATAAATGATGAATACTAGAAATATATACGTGATTGCAAGTTAACAGATGGAAGAGTTTAGGAAGCTTGTTGTCGATGAGAGATTATTGTTACGTTGTGCAACCAAATTGGTTGCAACCAATTCGGAGAGATTCCAACTGTGAAGAATCGACTGTGTGTGTGTGTATTCCATGTTGACGGAACATCGTGTTCACGGTTGTGCGAATGAAACCTTATCAGCATAAGAAGAATTGGTATCACGATGTTTGTCGAGAGTGTCTCCGTTAGCTCGGCAATACGGTTACAAGTTGAATATTCCCGAGAATTTAATAGCATGAATCTCTGAAGCCGTTGCAAAACAATTTCGCGTAGGCCCGGAAGTACATCGGAGAAATACCAAAATTCGGGAGCAAAGCGTGTAACAGCACAAGAGAGAAATTATGTACGGATAAGAACGAGAGAGAATCAAGTCATTCTTTTTCTCCTTTCCATTCTTGTCGCCGAAGCATCATCGAACCATCATCGTGTACGAGTGCTATGATTATCGAGTACGGAGCGTTGAAGGAAGAGAGTTGCAAAGATTCCACCGTGTTTCGTAGAAGAACGTCTGATCTGCGCGCGAACTGACCACGAGAGTTATTTCAAATCCTAAGAAAGTGCGGTAATACAATTTAAAACGCGGAACAAGTCCGATAACTGCTTACTCCGTGCTAGGAGCAAGTAGAGCGAAAATTATTGCGACGGGAACGAAACTGGGAGCTGCGAAAGGAATAGAAATTATGGAACGAACTGAGAGAACATCCGTGCGAGGCGAAAATAAATATAGTGCGGACGGAGGAAGAAGAGAGATTGATTAGAGTCGAAAGCTGGACGTGGAGCAAAAAGGTGGTACAACTTGGCGAATGCAATTTGTGGTATCCCTGGGCTCTTCTTTTATCCCTTTTCGAGAGATTTTCATCGCGGTGGATCGAACTGCGTGATGATCTTTAAGAAGGCTTAAGATTACCACGAAGGAACGAGAATGTGCCCGGGCAGGAGCATCGGGAGAATCGGACCCTTTATCGGGAATACAAAGAAATGAAGTTATCAGTGTCGGCTTATAGAGCTCAGGCCACTGCTCACAAAAAGATCCTTTCCAACTATCAGCATCAATTGAGCTACGGGGCCACTAACCAGGCGTCCTCGTCCAGGATCCCCCCTGATCACGTGTCGTTCCTTACTGGCTTCAAGGTGAGTAGTTTACATACTAATTCCACATTTTATGTTTCTCATGGTTAGAATATAATTCGGATCGTAATCTTCTATCCGAAGTACTCGGTAGTTCTACAGTAGTTACAGATGTATAAATAGAATGGATAAATTTGATTCTCTCGAATGTACAGTTATACTCGCTAAATTCAGCGCGCACAAGCCATAAGAGCCTTATTACTTCGATTAATCGAGAACAAACCATTCTTTCGGAAATAAAATTCTTGCATATACAGTAGCGGACGAAAGTTTAAGACCGTTCTAAAGAAGACGATAACTTTTTTAATATTGTTCACAAAAATCGATTTCTTGCAAAATCCTGAGATCGTAGACAAATTTTGAGACCAGATTTGAAATCAGCGTGAAAACATCTTCAGGAGATGATGTGTAGCATGTTAAAAAAAAAAATTCTTCCGCACGTGGTATTGAAAAAACCGCAATTTTCTAGAAATTGTGAAAGTTTAACGAATTTTCTCGAGGTTATAAAACGTTCGTATCTCCCTATTTTTCCCCATATTCTGTCAAGTTTCAGCTTTAATTTTTAAAAAATTTCATCGCTCTACCTCATTTCTATCGACAGTTCTTTGATTTTGTCTCTGATTTGGACGAAAGGCCCCACTGTGCGCCCCCTTGACCCGGCTGCGCGTCTCGCTCCCCGTGGCAGTCTAGTGATTGGAGCTCCATAGTCGCGTGCCATAGTAAGTTATTCGTAACGTATTAGGGTGAAGCTCATATCACTAGACTTCCACATCACCTATGACGTACTATTGTTAATGCGTTTCTCTTTGTCAGTGATATTACCTGAATGCCTATTCCACTATGTCACACGATATACATGGAAAATATAGGGTATTTCGTTTAAAACAGGACACCTCAATATCTCCTGTATCCCTGAAAATACGAAAAATGTTTCTAACGTAATCTAAATTGTTTGACACGACGAAACAGATGGAAGAATCGTTTTTTATAAATTGTAATTTTTAAATTGTTTTTTTACGTATATACACAGTTTTTGTTGTTGTCCTTCGGGGGAAAATTTAGAATTTGGATCTTGGATTTTGGTTTGTGTTCGGGCCCCCTTTCGCTTTGAGGCCGCGGGCGTTTGCCAAGTTGCCCATAGAATAACGCACCACTGCCAATCTACATGAATTGAATGAATTGAATGAGAAGCAGAGCTGTTCTACAGTTTGACCAATTTTCCAGTGTTCCAGTCCTTTTATTTTTCTTGGGGTGCGCCAGTGTCTCGCGGTGTTGCCATTTTTACCTTCAGCACGACTAGTACTAGAGTAGACTGTGTATGTATTTAGAATGTTTTGAGCTGACTATGCGAGTGTACGTCAATCAGCAAAACAGTTTCTAAACAGTGAGCTTTCATAAAACTTCGGATGCTTTAAAAGTAAACGTTCGCGGACGATTTATTCGGTGGAATATTGCAATAATCGAATTTGAGGACCAGTTAATTAAATCAAGTTTCTTTGTGTACGCCTTCGTGCGTCTCGTGTCGGTCGGTGTTCAGCCTTTCTTCTGGTGCAAGCACCGTGAATAAATAAGCTGCTCTTTCGGAAATAAGGACGTCGCGTGGTCCATTTACCGATTCCCAATTACATCTAATTGCCTTCGAACATTCTCGTATTAAACGTCCCCGTGGGTAAAGTTTTGCCAGAGTTGTACACCGTCGACCACCGACCAACGAGCAACTAGCAGCTAGCAGCTAACAGCTAGAAGCTAGCAGCGAGCAGCGCAGCGTTGCGTTGCGTTGTGTTGCGTGCCGTCCCGTGCCGTGCACCACGCTACTTCAATTAGCCCGGAACCCTACCGTGTCGAGCGAGCCTGATATAACTTCGATTAGCCCGTTCATATTTTTGGTCGACCCTTCAATGATCGTGTGCAATTTCCGGATGATTAAAAGCCAATAGATCGCTCTTTAATCACTGTTTAAACCCATCGTACTATTTCGAAGCATATGCTTCTTACTACTACTCTTCTAGAAACTTTCAACACTCGAATAATAAATGCATACAAGGGGGAGTTCTCCCAGTTTCAAACGCTTAAGGCGGTGGAGACTCGTTTCCAGGATTGCAATGATGCGAGATTCGCATTCTCATTTCTCGATAATACGAAAATGGAGTTTTCCAGTCGTCAAAAACGCTAGATAAAAGGGGTTACCATGGGTTCGTCGAAAACTCATTTAACCGACACTGTTTTGATCGACACGATTTGACCGACAGTAACTTTCGTCGACGCTATTTTTCCGTCGACATTGTGAAATCGTCGACAAATAATTTGACCGACATAATATACTGCAACTAACGAATCGGGAAGTTCTTTGTGTGGCTCTTGAAGAGTCATGCACCAAATAGAAAACATTAATAGCTGTAGGCCCTACTTACTAGCCATGCGTAGCACTAACCCTCTCGCAAGAGCAGTCGTATCCGCGAGCTCGCGAAGCGAGCGAGCAACAACAACTCTCTAGTTTGCAATTAAAATCACACGTTTATTTATTATTTTAAAAAATCAGGGATGATACGTTCGAGCATCGTCGAATTACGAAACGGAAAAATAAAAAAATAAACGCTATTTATCAATATTCATCCATTACACCGCTCAATGACACTCGTCGTCACGCTCCTCACCGGAAGAACACCTAAAACTGCCCCCACCCCACTACCTACATACATCCCTACTACTTCCCTACTACTACATCCCTACCCCAAGATACAACTTCCGTGACACATCTGTGTAAACCTACGTCACACTTTTAGCCGAACGAAACCTACAAGATTGTCAATCTTAACCCTCTGCACTCGGTTGTCCCCTCTGTGGCACCACCAAAAATTGCTGTACCATTATTCAACATATTGTTCACACTATTAAATATATCGGTATCTAATCAATTATTACAAATTTATTTAGTTATTGTATGAGGTACTATACCAATTTCATATCTACAAAATGTTAAAAATCACAAGGAATGGAAATATTCTAGATCGGAAAGAAAGTTTATTTTGCAGTTAAAATAGCTCCGAGTACAAAGGGTTAAAAAATTTTTAACAGATTGCAATTGATGGGAATTACATCCCACTGGAAATCTCGCAGGAAAACTGCCACAGCATTCTGAAAATGAATATTTGATGCTTGGCCTTTGTTAGAAAGTGATAACAGTTTCAAAATCAACAATTTTCCGAGTACTGTCTTAATTTTTCACGCCAGTGTAATTTGTATTTTCTTTCAATCAGACAATGTGACACTCCATTTGAATAGTCCTATATGATCGTTCATATGGTTTTGGTTGTTTAAATCACCTAGGACTTTCTCAAAAATTAATTTTATCTCTCAATTAAAAAAGAACAAATATTTACACGGTCTACTTTTCAGTTTTCGTCATGCAGCGAATTTCCAGCTCAATTTCCTAACATGATACAGTGAAAACATTGAAAATTATACGTTGGTTCATCTGTAGTATATATGCAGCTTCATTAAATATTACCTCTTTATCAATTTTTATAATTAATTGTTCGCTCGTCTACTAAGTTCATTGGAACATTTATAATTCGACAGCGGATTTTATGCATCCGTGACAAAAATGAGTAGTTGTAATTTCAAGTAGTGAACACATTAGAAGAATTTAAAAATGGTATTATACTATTTTCAACCTACTAGACTAGACAAATTTTCATTTTGCATAAAGACCCGATTTGTAAGATTGTGTCTATTATTATCTTTTTATCTTCCTTATAAGATTTTCTATTTGTAACACTATATAGGGCTACAGTTAGAAAGCTAAATGTTATCTTAATAATAAGAAGAATCCTATTTGATTATGTATTTAATCAAACAAAATTAACTTGATGGAGTTTTATTAACACAACTATGACCACACGGAAAACAGTAATCTTTTCCATAAAAAGTCGGAATCAATATATTAAAGATAGTTTTATATATTATTTTTGTAGAACATATTATAAATCCTCGAATAAATCTGCAAGCGAAGTGAAATACGAATTTTTATTGGATTTCCAAGTGCAGCCACCAATTAACGAATTTGTAGGTAAAAACAAGAATGCCAAGTCGTTATGACGACCACAGCCAGCACTTGGAAATAGCCGCAAAATCAGGAAAAACAGAAGGAACTTAAAGAGCGTCTGGCAACAATTACACACAGTTTTACGTAATTGCGTTTTAGGGTCTAACGATATTGGCATAAAATCACACCGGCGCGGCGCGGCATAAAAACGTGAATCGGAGTTGCATTTCTACTTACGGCAATATTTAACGAACAAACTGATTAACCCTCTCCGTGTTTTTGTCAAATATATTCGACATTACATGCATGCATTTTTTAGAGGTAAATAGTTCACGGTAAATTTGAATCCCAACAAAACAATCTGTAAACAGGAGCTAAATTCTCATGGCCGTAAAAAGTTGTGAGATCAAACAAAATACGGCCAAGTTCGTTAGATTAGAAATACCTCTTGCAATACTGAAAATTGTAAAAATTAGTTTAAAAGAACGCTATTTAATTTTTAAAGAGTTATACATGGAGGGCTAAATTATTTAAACACTTGGCCGTTACTTTTTAAACCATAAAACGTGTTAGATAGCGGCCAACAGACAGTTGGTGCGCCGCACAGTGGGCGAGAAATCGATCTTTCTGGACAAAAATCTGCCGACAACTCAGTTTTTCATCGATTCAATTGGAATTCTTTTAAAAATGTTCGTGAATAACTATACTTCGATGACGTGCTGCGCGAAAATCGTTAAGTGTCACAAGAAATCAAGAATCCTTATCTACAAAATCCAATAACTCCGATACTTCATCCGTCCATACCATAAATTTGCATGTCCCAGCTGAGTTACCGACACTTCTATTGTAAGGATATATGATAAATAAGGGTTAAGATGTGTCGGCAACTCAGCTGGGACATGCAAATTTATGGTATGGGCGGATGAAGTATCGGAGTTATTGGGTTTTGTGGATAAGGATTCTTGATTTCTTGTGACAGTTAACGATTTTTGCGCAGCACGTCATCAAAGTATAGTCCTTCACGAACATTTAAATAAAAATTCCAATTGAATTGATGAAAAACTGAGTTGTCGGCAGATTTTTGTCCAAAAAGATCGGTTTCTCGCCTACTGTGCGCCGGGCCGACTGTGCCAACTCGCGTCTAATTCTAAGTCGCACTCTGATTGGTCTGTGTTTTTCGTTAATAACTCCTAAACAAAGCCGCGGATAACATTTTTACAAAGAAAAATGTTGCTTCAAATGATCTCAGGAACCTCCCATTTCCGGCTGTTGAAGGAATTTTGGAACACCCTTGTCTATAACTTATTTGAACAAAACTTGAATAGTCCCGTATTGACGGTCAAAGACAATCTAAGTGGGAAGGATCTTTAGAGCACGTCAAAACAGGCAGCTGGGAGAGCCTAGTGCCAACGTCGTCTGGTGGGGGGGGGGGGGGAGAGGTACCTAAATGTTCGCGCTGTGTCTCTCAGATCGGTTGCGCCCACGATGTATTATAAAGGTGTTTGGACTACTCTCGGGAAGGTGTGATATTTAGAGGTTGGTTCTCTGGTCGCCGCCAGATGGAATCCTAGTAATTTTCACAGGTTTCAGCGTGTTCATGTAGCCCGTGCTAAGGTATGTACCGTACATATACCTTAGCACGGGTTACATGGACACGCTGCTACACACAATCTCATTTACACACGTACATGAAAACTGTGAAAATGACTAGGATTCTATCTGCCGGCGACCTAACCTCTATCTACCACAAAACTTCAGCCTTATAGAGGTGCTTAGTCGTAACATCTCTATAATACACCGTGGTCGCGCCCGACGGAAGGTTAGTGAGTTCCCCTTCCATACGTCCGCGCTTGGTCATGGCTCCGACCCGGCTCATGAGCCGAGTGCAGAGCTCCCGCTCCCAAACCGTCCACCTGTGCATGCCTGGTCTAGCGTATACCATAACACATTTTTGCAGCACATTTACATATAAATAAACGTGTAGACTTCCAATTTCTAAGGGTGGATTTATAGTGGAGCTGCGAGCATCGATGATAGCGGCGCGGTGAAAACAAACCAACATTCGTGACAACATTTCGACACATACTAAAGAAAAAGTACATATGTATTTTCTTTGTTTTTCTTTTTTTTTATCGCACACAGCTCACCTCGCTCCTCCACTATAAATCTATACTAAAATGTATAACACAATTCGTACTTGCAAAAATACATTGCTGTTCTAATAATATCAACGGCATACAATATTTCCAACACAAGTGAATGTCTATTAGTATCCTCTCGTGTAATTGAATGTTCTCTAACATAAGTACTTGTCTTACAATTAAAAATTCTTCTATTGAAAACGGTTTTCAGATAGATACTAACATTTCATTGGAAAACGAAAGCAAATATAATTGCCGAAGAATAATAGAAAACCTATGATATAATATTCGAATCATTGTTATAATTCCCTTAATGTGCATGCCATTGTCTACGGACACTTTTTGCATAAAGAATATATTTCGTTTAATTCCTAGCTTGTATTCAAAAGATCATACCTTCACTTTTTTATTTGTAATCGTTGCAATTAAGTCTCTAATTAAAAGGACAAATTACTGAATTAAATACGCGGAGGTTGTAATTTGTGGTATTTAATAATGAAGGAATCTCTTTATAATGCAAAGGGAGGTCTCGTATGATGTACAATTCGCTACATATGGCCGAGGCTTTTAGTAAGATTAAGCAGCGATTAGCGAGCACACATTAACTTGGAAATTAATTAACGAAGCAAACTCTATTGATGTACGCAGACGTCGTTTGTCGAAGTCGTTTCGGGCTTAATCACGCATGGCAACGAGACTGTAGCGTAGCTAATGTGTTCCAAACAGGAACTTCATAACGTGACTGAATAAAGCCAGTCATCTTAAAGCCAGTGATTTGCAAAAATTGTATTTAAATACAAATTTCGAATAACGAATAAAAGATACAAAATTTGTATTCGTTACTCGAAGTTTCGAATACAAAAGTGTCTTTTATTCGAATTTTATTTAAATAATCTTGTATTCGCCAAGGGATGTATTCGATGAATAATAGTGACAAATAGTATTCGAAGCGTCAAATACATCCGCTTACAAAATTACAAAATACAAAATTATTTAAATAAAAGTCGAATGAAAGATACTTTTTTATTCGAACCTTCGAATTACCGAATAAAAGTTATGTATCTTTTATTCCAATCGGTATTTAAATAATTTCAATGGTTGGTTAATGGTTTATTCGTTACTCCATATTTTTTTACTCCATGTTACTGTATTTGCCCAATTCAAGCCCGTCTACATTTCAAGTGGTACTGAATGGGAGACAAAAGTACAAGAAATTCGAAATCCATCAATACATGGCAATGAAAGCCATTCTCACGAGTATATTTTGCATTAAACTTTTGCGAATACTTGTACCCTCTATAGCTATATTCAGTGGTCTACACTTGTCGCGTTTCCATGCTACATACATAGTGAGGGACAACACGATAAAGACGTTTTGTAACAGTTTATAATTTTTTGCTCTGTAACTGTTTAGTGAATTCTAATACATTTTGAACATAATTAATTACATAATTTTTACTACATATAAAAAAACCGGAGTTTCTAGTATCGTTTTTTCAAGGTTTAAATAGGGTTTGAAGTGGAATTTTATGAATTCTCCATAAGAAGACGTGTTAAAATGTGCAAACTTTAAGTTGCTATAATTCTTAAACGGTGTGCAGTGAATCGAACCCAAACTTTGGTAATTGCATTAATTTAGTAACAATTATATCTTGTCAAATTTTCAAAAATTTTGTTGCGTTTTTATATACCTCCAGAATATATATATATATATATATATATATATATATATATATCCTTAAGTGAGACCATTCTGTATTCGATCATTTGGGAAGTAAGTATACTGGTCAAAGTTCTAGTTCATAAAGGGTTAAAAGACACGTTTTAGAAACGGAGCGAAGTGGAGCTTTTTGGGCAGAATAGAATAGAATTCTGCACTGACACTCTCGCACGCGGTGGATCAATTTTCTGTAACAAAAAGCAATTTTGCGAGAAGTATCACTAGCGTATGAGAGAGATCAAAGTACTACAGGCACTTATGTAAGTGCGGGAATAGAATTCGACGACCCCTACAGTAGCTAGAAGAGAATACTGCACAATATACCTGAAATCGCACCACAGTTGGTAAAGTTACATCTATACATACAGTTGGTAAAGTTTTACCGAATACACTCGTATCGATTTGGGTTCATAATACATGAATTGCATATCGCGGTGCACGGTTGAACTGTTTGGGAATATGCATTTACTTCTGAGCAGTGGACTTTAGCAATTGTAACTGATTTGGGACAAATTGATCAATTTGTAGTGTCTCTGTAAAGTCTTTATTTACCAATAAACGTAAATGTTTAATAGTGTTCTAAGTACAATTGAAATGTAATTACACGATACTGTAGATTGTATGCATTTATGACAAAAATGTGTAGGTGAATTTTAACACAATTGTAATGTGTACAGGGTGTATAAAAAGTAATGGTCATCCGTCCTAGGGGTGAATCTACACCTCTGGATCGGTGGACATTTGTAAGAGGAACTTGCCGCAAAATTGTTTATAACAAAGAGAATTGTTGTTAAAGTTCTTTTTTACATCAACGCCTTCTACTCATCGAAAAGAGAAAATGTTTGAAAGGAGCCATATGTCGCAAACAAATAGTTATTGATATATTAGCTGGTAAAGTTTTTGCAGAATTTGATTGTGTGGAATTATACGTACAGACAAAAGCCTACTACTACAGTCCACACGTCCGTGTCGATGACACAGAACATGATCGTGTGCGTGCCTCGAGCTTGGTACGGGTCTAGCGACAAATGTCCCTTTAACACTCGACATAGGACCGCAAAGGGTTAGAAATTCCATTATTATTATTAAAAATAACTTTTTTGGCAACCTATAGTGGCAATGTGCATATTAAGTAAGCTTTGTGTATAGGCTGGTGAGTTATGTAGATACTCGAGAGAGGTCAGGACTAGACAGGATAAAGTAAACAGAGATTTAGATAGAGAGAGAGTGACAATTGAATCGATTAATTTAATAATTAATTACCTCGATAATTCGTGAGAAACGAATTAAAGAAATATTAAAGTTCAGAAATCTACAAGTGCAGGGTTCTACAAAGAAGATCGTGTATGTTGAGAGAATATAGGGAAGCACAAACATTTCATTGTTGATTCTCCATATTTTTAGGTTAGTGTGACACGTGGGAAGTATGTAAATATTATTTATTGTGTAATTAATAATAAAACTCTATATTTTTAGACGAATCAACCTTGTGTTTTTGCTTAAGAAGGAATCCGAAATAACATTATATATGTGCATAGATTTTAGAACATTTCCTGATGCCAAGTGCGAAAAATTAATTTATATAATTAGGAGGAGAGATATTCAGAGGATTTATTTATTTAAATTATTATATAATATTTAGATTAAGAGATTAATCTAATTTATTCTCAACATTTGGTATTTCTCGTCAAGTTTCTACTACTACGTGTGCTCGAAAACTTGTCGCCAGGGGTGATAAGAACAGAGAAAGTGAAAAGCTTCGATTGTAAATAGCATGGGTCAAGCTGCTATGTAATTTGAGCGTGTTACTCTTTGTAACTGCACTTTCTGAGATTAAATACTTTTCTCACATAGTAAATCGTTCACACCGAACATTTTGTATGTACATAAAACCAATGAAATGTAAAACCCATGAAATGCTACTGGTAATACTTCGGAAATTTTTTAGAATAGGGTTCAGGTTCAGATTAGGGCTCAGGCCGTCCACGGTAATAATTCTATTTCAAAGTCATGAAACCACTTTTCTTCTGCTAACAGTTGAAAGAATTGTATTATTGAAAAAATGTTTTTCTGTATTTTATTTCAGTTATCAAAGGCAATATTTCGTCATGTAACATCTTCTGACATCCTACAGTCCTACAATATTCAATTTACTCTTTATAAGAACAATCTTACACATCAAATTTGTTTTACCCGTATGCTATGCAGAAGTCATTCGTGACCCGTCGCAGCATATGCAGCGACAATGCAAACATGAGGTTTTTCAGTAGCTGTCGGAGCTGCTGTGGCAGCATGTAGCTGTCGCAGGTTCATGAAAATCAGCTACATGCGCAGCTTTATGCTTCTGAATAATACTTTGGCGGCACTGGAAATGTGAGAGAGAGAAGAGAAAAAGGAAGGGGAGCGTTTCGTCCTAGGCCCGCTAGAGCAGTGGTCCCCAACCCCCGGTGCCGGTCGTTGGATCAAATGGTACCGGGCCGCCCAAGGAACATTAAATACAATTAAACTAAAATTATCGAATCAAAACAATCTAAATTTACATTTAACTCTTGTGTCTTGCAATTGACGCACAAACTTTTTATTTTGCATAAAGATCCGGAGTCTAGTTATCAATCATAACTTATGGCAGACTAACGTTGTGTCGAACATTTACAATCTACTCTGACATCTGCCATCCAGTTCGTTAAAACACGCGTACACTGAAATCATCGTTTATTACGTTCGTCCCATGAGACGTTAGGACATGTTCGTCAGAAGTTTAGTTAATCAGAGAACGCATTCATTCCACCTGTAGCCAATTTTTGTTATCCGCCCTTCTTTCCCAACCTAATTTGTCTGTTTCGAGCGTTATCCTGTGTAAGATTCCCGCTGATTCTGGGGCAATTTAGTTCGTAAAAATTAATTCGTGCAATTTACATTCGTAAAACACACTTAATGGTAATGGTATAACGTTCAGTACACTTTGAAAGTTGAAAGTTGAAAGGTGAAAATTGAAAGTTGAAAATTCATAGAATATTTGAAGTTCACAGAATAAAGTTCACAGTATGAAGTTCAAAGTTTACATAATAAAGTTTACAGTATGAAGTTCAAAGTTCGATCGTTCAAAGAGAGAGAGAGAATGCTCTTGTAGAAGGTACGTACTACTCCCGTCGAAGATTTTAGAGTTCAAATCGTACTTTTCCTGCAATTCCCTACTGAAGCTCGGGAAGAGATCATTTCTTTGGTAGGGATAAACAAGGGACGAATCTCCAGTTCGGGGCGTAATCCAAAATTTGTGGAACGCTCACTGACTCTGTGATTTCATTTTCTCGTTAAAGTTTCGTATGACACTGCACAAAGATCCCTTGTTCAAGGATCATTCCCCAAAACTGATGTCGCCTTTGCGCAGTAGCGTGGGCCTGCGATGCGTCAATCGTCATTGACCGGGGTACGGCTGGTCTGTTTCCTAATATGAAACAACACACTTAACTTTCAACCGTACCGAAGTCCATAACGAATTCTGAGGACCAAGCATGCCAATAAATTACTCGAAAACGACAGTGTTCCACTCGATCGTAGCATAGGCCCAGACACGATGTCTAGACAATTCGAGGCATTGTCCCTTCATGTAAAATTGACGCGATAAGAAGTCAGTACAGTGAAAATATAAACGATTAAATGTGCTATATCTTCTTTAAAAGTGGAAACGGTGATAAGATGGGATTAAAATAAAAATTATTCGTAGAAATAATAAATCGACGCGCAGGGACACTTCGGACACGATGGGTGGATGAGGGTCAAGTGAACTTTGTTCGAATAAATCGGGGTGAAGTGAATAAGTTTGTTCAGTCAAAGTTTGTTTATTTATCCGTTGATGGTATTCGAAGAAATATTTTTGCAAAGTTATGTTGCAATTGAATAAATCTCATATGATTATTGTCACGCGGAGGAACGAGTGTCTATTTAGAAAGGCAAAGTGGTTAAACACGGCAGATAGGGTGAGTGGTACTGTTCGAGAGGAATGACCAACCCTGCCGAAGAACGTTCCGATACATACAGAACGATCTCCACAATGGAAAGGGGAGGAAGACCCAAGGGCTAGGAAAACATGGGGGACGGAGGATAGTCTCGGAAGAAGAATCGCAAAGTCGCTCGGAGACCACCTCGACGTAGCACATGGCAACTCCCAAGGAAGATCAATATCCCCACCAATCGTATTTCTCTCCTCGCTATGGCACACTGTCTCCTTGGTGCCATAATGCGAACGCCTTTCTCTTTGCCTTGTTCCACCAGGTTGCTCTTCTGTCAACTGGACTTATTTTTTTTTATGCAAAATTCAAGCACTTTTTTAAGTTATTTTTACAATATTTTCAAGAAACCATTGATTATGCCTAGCTGTGTTTATGGTCGAGTGGACTGCGGATATTTGCTACAACTAGTACAAGAATTAGAAGATACATAGAGGAGAGCTAGAATAATACAGTATAACATTCATAAATTTTTCTAACTTCTATAGAGTTATGCATTTCACCTATTCTAATTGTTTCACCTATTAAATTGAAACCATATGTAAGGACTGGGAATATTTATAAGCACAGTTGCATTTCAGAGCTCATTGATACCGATTCCTTGCTTTTGTGCAATTTATTTAATGAAATAATGTTGAATTGAGTGTGTAAAAACAATGTATGTATTGGGAAGCTAGTTAATAATTTAATGATATAGAGTTTAATTGAATGATTTAGAGAAACAACGAAGAATTGATCTCAGAAGCTGTGAAATGGCACAGCGACAAACTGCAAGTTCAATCAACTGATTGCAGAGTAAAATTAGGCATTTCCTGAAATTTGACGTTGAAAATGACGGCAAAATCAAGCGATCCAGAAGACCAACACGATTTTCATATACTGCGAAGCGTGCAGTTTTGAGGAAGATGTTAAAAATTGGAGCTTTCTTATGAGAGAAATAGTGAGTTGATTCAAACTAGGAAAGTAATGTAATAAGAAAGTGTGCAGCACAATCTGAAAAATGGAAATATCAGAAATGTTTGTGAGAGCTAGCTTAACAAAGTAGCATGTCAATGTAAGATTGAAATTGACAGAAAAATTCATCCCTAAACGAAATATCTGGAAACATGTGGATAACATAGAGCAAGTACAAAACTGTAATATATAGGGTGTCCCATAAATGTCGGAGAACCTTGAAAGGGGCGACTCCCCAGGCCATTTGAAGTAACTTCCCCCGCGATTTATTACAGAGTTATTAAAGAAAAACACTGCCCAATCAGAGCGAGGGTACAGCGGATGCATTCCGGCTCGACGACAGGTCTCACTGAGCATGGCGCTGGCATTGGCTAAGTCGAAATTCGTCCGCTGTACCCTCGCTCTAATTGGTCCGTGTTTTTCGTTAATAACTCCTTCGCAAAGCTGCGGAGAGCGTTTTTTGGAAAGGGAAAAGTTATTTCAGGGAAGATTTTCCGACATTTTTGGGACACCCTTAGTGTTCCTTCTCGAGAATACTTTCTCGAGGATTTCTCGAGAAATTGAAATCTAGGAAAATTCTTATGAATCGCATTTATTTTATAACATATCTTCGGAAATGAACAAATACATACACAGTCGGTATACAAAGTATTCGCACACATAAAAAAAACGAATTACTTTTTCAAAATTGGACCGAACAGCTTGAGTTTCTTTTCAGACGTTAACAGGATTAGTTTACTAGCTAATGTGTAAATAAGTTTTTTTAAAAATTGTTATTGGTCGCAATTGCGATGGAAATAGTAAAGGTTACGATTTTTTAATTTTTTATCTGCACGTGCAATGAAAATTTAGAAGGCGCCTCTGGTATAAATTGTTCCAACATCTAAGTCCATCAATAGATTCTTGTAGCTTGACTGCCTACTGTTGGTGTCCGACTTATAATCCGTTATAGTCCTTATAGTCCGTTACCATTGGTAGGGGTAGTCCCCATCAGATGCCGGAGTTGTTCCAGTGGACGGGGTTCTGGATCACTGCAGGTTGATCGATGTTTCAGGGAACTAAGTCCGGTACCGAATTGTGTGAATTAATTCGATTCTGCGACTAAGGTCCTTATCGAATTTTCTGAAATAATACGCTGGCAGGAGCGATGTTGTCTCTTAGAAGTGTTGATCACTATTGATTCATTCCGATCTGCTGGCTCGACGATCTGGACTTGGTGGGGGCACTGTGGCGCAGATCGACCAGTGATGCCAGAGCCGTGGTACTGTGGTACTAAACCATACCCCCACCATAGCCTACTATCGCCCCTACGTTCCTTCCCAACGCGCCCGCGCGCTACACTCACCAGCGTATCACTCTACTGTATACTGTATCCGTAGAGGTACGCTGGTGAGTGTAGCGCGCGAGCGCGTTGGAAAGGAACGTAGGGGCGATAGTAGGCTATGGTGGGGGTATGGTTTAGTACCACAGTACCACGGCTCTGGCATCACTGAGATCGACCAGATGGAAAACAAGAACGCATCGCAGTGAACGTCGAGACGGACTGTGGTGACGAACGTCACACTATCCAAATTATTTTGTAGTTTCACACGTTTTTAACAATATTTTATAGTTCCCACCATATTATTTGTACTAGGGAGCCAACCGAACTAACAAACCAGGTTACCAAAATCTTAAACGACGTGGTGTTGATATTCTAAATGCATAAACATTTCTAAAAATGTTCACAATAATTGCAGCGAGCTATATTCAGTCGTTGCACGCTTCATTCCTACGAGAATATGATTTATTATTGCTAGTACTACTGTGAATTATAGAAGTTGCTCGACGACAGAAATGTTCAAAGTGCTCGTGATACATTCCTTTTCTGACAGATGTTTCTCGAGCAAAAATCGCGCGACTTAAATTCCGTAAACAAATACTGGATGTAATAGCAGGAGTTATTTCCACATCATTTATTCGCACGATAGGAACGCAACCGCATCTTGAGAATAGAAATTGTGCCGGTGAAGCAGGATTTCCGGTAGATTCTTGCAAGAACAGAAACACGCATGGCCCCCTCTCCTTTCCGTGAATCTTCGCTTATCGTCGGCGCGGCACGGTGGAATGTTTTGTCTGTTCGTTTCTGCCAGAACGAACACGAACGCACCCGGTTTGAGACCTTCGCTATTTACTCTACCTCCCTGAAAGCCGCAAAGACGTTTGCTCTTTCCTCTGAATTTACTTACCGTTATACCGCGACATACTGTGGGACTTTCTACACATAGGCGACCAGTCCTCTAAGCCATTCTAATCGTAACATGGGATCAATTTCTCTGTCTTGTTTGATATACTAATGATGGACTTACTTCTGCCAAATCCAATATTTGCTGCCATGAGAATTAACATCCTTGATTGTTTTAACAGTGCTTTACTATTATCTCGGGCCATTTTTACTCGACACAAGAATGAGAAGGCACATTGATGAATTCGGTACAGTGCTGGGGTAAACTTTACTTTACCGGACTCAAAAGTGCCTTTCTCCTATAAGTTATTATGTATTTGGCATGTAATCCAGTAGATTTGTACCCGAGGAACCTGCAGATCAAAGTTTCAATCCTGTAGGATCAATGGTTCAGGAGTTATGCTTGCTTAAAGTTGTGCATTTTTCAGTGTTTTTGACAGATAACGGCGCCGCTATTATGGTTCGCAGTGTCGCGCGCCGCTTACTGAGCAGAGCCGCTAGGTGGTAGTTGGTTGGTGATTAGGTCGGGGGGCAAGGTAAGCGACTCGCGGTCGTCACTACAAACCAATATGGCGGCGCCTGTATCTGTTAAAAACATTGCAAATTGCTCAATTTGAAGCAAGCATATCTCCTGAACCATTGATCTTACAGGATTGAAACTTCGATCTGCAGGTTCTCCGGGTACAAATCTACTGGATTACGCATACCAAATACATAATCATTTATAGGAGAAAGGAACAAATGAGTCAGTAAAGTAAATTTTACCCCCAGTCAATCTTTTACTGCGCATCATTGTTGAAAATTTCACAATATTTCAATTCTAGAATACGTACAATATTAAATACTTGTCGACCTGAACACTTTGACTTCATGATGCTAATTGGAAATACAGAAATTTGACTTGGTGCTTAACCGTAAACCTATAGACAGGAAACACGCATTTACTCTGCACAGATACAACCTATTAGTAACTGAGCAATGATATACAGGGTGTTTCATCTAAAACAGGACACCTAAATATCTCTTCAGGTTATTGTGATGCAAAAAATATTTGTTACGTAATGTTCATGGTGTCAATGGACCAAATATCTGGCAGGAATATTTTTTTCCGAAGGTCATTTCTTTCGGAGTTATCAAGTCATCGATGTTTTTTGATACGTAACTACATTTTTATTTTATTACACCGTGTAGCGGATCGAAAAATACATTAAAATATTTATAAAAATATGACTTTGAAATGACCTTGATCTTCGAAAATTGGCGTTCCTTTGCGCGGTCCACCTCTTCACTGCCAGATATTTGGTCCATTGACACCATGCACATTACGTAACAAATGTTTTTTGCATCACAATAACCTGAAGAGATATTCAGGTGTCCTGTTTTAGACGAAACACCCTGTATACTACGAGAACAGTAGTTATTCAGCTATATTGGCGGAAATTTACAAAATTGGGTAGTGTGCTATCTTCTGTCGCGGAGTGTATATGTACATTTATCGACCGGGTCTTTGTGAACCTCCATACTTTGCGTCTTTATGACTTTGCTACGGTCCTCAAACTCCATCGCTATTTTTCCTATTAACATATTCTCTTTTATCTCTTCTTGTCCCCTTTTTAGAGACGTTAGGAAACTTTATATATGTAATGTTAAAACATTACCTGCCGGAAGCCTATTAATAGGATTTTCAATCATTGTGCGGTACCAAAAGAAAGCATAGAAATTTTCTGTTACATTACAATCTTAAATGAAAGTATTAGATGATGTTGTTGAGGGTGACTTGTTCGTTCACAATGAAAATTTCTGTTGCTATTAACGGTTCCATTAAAAAGTGTTTGGCCATGTACCGTAGATTTTTCAAAATTATGCAATAATCACCGGTCGATAGTATGTTATGTGTGTTTAGATGAACGTTGGCTATACAGGATGTCCCAAAAATGTTTCGTCTCCTTTACGAAAATGTTCTCCGCAGCTTCATTAAAACGGACCAATTAGAGCGCGGATACAGTGGACGGATTGCCTCTCCGTGCCTGGTCCGCGTTTTTCGTTAATAACTTCTTAACAAAACCGCGGAGAACATTTTCGCAATGAAAAAAGTTACTTTAAATCACCTCACGAATACCCCTCTCAAGGAAATGTAACATTTCTGGGACACTCTGCCTGCAAAGTATATTGCCCTAAGTGCGGACAAGCCAAAAGTGATTAAGTAAGTAAGTTTGGACAATTGAATTTTCATAGTAAAACCAATAACTTAGAGATTAAATAATTATTTTATACATTCTGAGGCCTTAGTTACAAGTTGGTGTGAATATTATTTGATTAAGACCTTAATTGAAGTTTAAAAATAAACTGGAAGTTTATCTGTAAACAGTATACAAAATAGTTCATTTTCATGCGAGGCAATTGGCAATCAGACGTAGCTTAAATAATAATTATTAATACAAATATTAGATGTCCAGGTTTAGAACTGTTTTGAAATATGCATAAGTTCTCTATACCGGCACGCGATGGCAGTAGCTGTCCAACTATATAAGCTTATACTCGATTTGCATATGGCTTAAGCCGGACACGTGTTTGCTACTAAAATCAACTCGTTGTTTTTACACTTAAATGTGAAATTACTTAACTAAATGTACGTATAATTAGTCTTCTATTAGCTTGTAAAAAGAGAGAAATGAAATTAAAAAAGAAGAAGAACAAGAAATCAATAGAAATTTACACGAAAGACAAAAGTCATAACTATACAACACATTAATGATATTAATGTGAAAAATCAATGATAAATCTAAAAGCATAAGGTTTAAAGCAACCAATGAAGATAAAGATGAAATTGAAAAAGACAAAAGGAATTGAAAAAGACAAAAGAAGAAAACAAAATTATGCACTCAATTAGAAAATATGGAGAAAGAAGTATTGTCTCTGGAAATGCTTGCTTTTACAACAAAAAATGAAAATTAAACAGGATAGAATTAATATAACAATATTTTGATATGTAAATCGTTAAAGATTTAATTATTAATTATATGTAAATTCAATTTGTCCCGGTGTAGGCATTACTTCTATCCAGGTACTAGCTTAAATTGGATTTAATATGTCCAACTACAGGTTAGAATTATTCTTGTTAATATGTACAGTTAAAATATTAATCTAAACAATGATATTGGGATTTTAAATTAATTTACAACATCTAAATTTTATGTTAAAACTCTTAAAAAATTATTGTTGTTGATCTAAACTGATAAAATTAAAGGTAGCGAAAAATTCTGTCCAGGATTAGGACCTTATCGGGGTGAGTTTTCTACAGAGGAAAGTGAAAACATTTATCTTATTTGTGGTTTCGTAGAAAGATTACTCAAGACAGAGTACTTTCTGAGGTTTTTGAAAGTTTACACATGGATGGAATGCAATAATATAATGCTACAGCTATGATTTCTTTGTATTAGCGAAGCCCCTATGACATACATATTATATCTGCTTAATTTTGAGGGAAAATTGTCTTCTTTGAAAGAATTGAGACAACAACATTGAGAGAGCTTGTTGCTACATAAGCAAATTATAGTGATTTGAAAAGGAGGAAAGATTGAAATGGGATTACCGTGGATTATGGATTAGTGTCACATGCTATGAAAGACGCGTATCCATAGTTCATACAATGCATAATTCAAACCTTACTCCAACTCGGTACATTACGCGTCTGCCGCTTTCTATACTATAAAAGCTTTTCATCAAGGCATTTTTACGTTCCGTATCAGTTACTTCCTTGAAAATATTTCAAGACTTCTTTAGTATAATGTCCGATCTTTACTTTCTGCTCCAAATACGTGTAGAATATACAGGGTGGCAGTTGTAAAGCGTTACAGACGAATATCTCCAATATATCTCTATATGTATACAGGGTGTGGTCGATTTTGTAGGCCAGTACCTGTGCACGGTCCCATAAAAATTTGGAGTCCTTGAAAAAATCTCTGTACCAGGAGTGGGACCGAATGACGCCAGAAGAGCTGCGGCCCATTGCCGCGAAAATTTCAAGACACGTTTGAGCCTCTGTATCGGCGCAAAAGGTGGCCATTTCGAAACTTCTTAAATATATGAATACTAAAGGTCCACGTTACAGTTATTATTATTTGGTTTTTCTAAATTCAGTGAATGTGATGCGTGGCTATCGTCATGATGAAATCTATTGTATTTGAAACGAAATGTAACTGCGAAATAGTTTCTTCCGAAGTTAGAAATTTATTATAAATAGAAAAAGTTACGACTGAATCAAGTGCTTTGACACTTAAATTTAAAATATTTCAGAAAGTGGAGTTAATCGACTTGGCCTGTGAACGGCTCGATACTCTACTGTGTGTTGGCAACTTTACTACGTCCGATTTTAATGTTAAAATGGCCGTCAGGAGGATCGGTTTTCCGTAGACACCAGAAAAACCGCTCAATCTTCTCGAGAAGCCTCGTTAGTGCGGCATTTAATGAAGAAACGTGGTGACATGCCGGTGCAAACTAGATAGTAGCTATTACGTAGAAGAGCTTCCCCGTTGAAATTGACGCGCTGTTCGCCGAAACCAATTTACGAGATTAAAAGTAGCCGCGACACGCGGTATTTTTTCGCCAATTGGACTGACAATTTGTTCTTGTTCGGCGAAGGCTGGAATACCCAACATGTCCGTTGTTTGTGTTCTCCTCTCCGCTTTCTAAAGTGAATTTGTTTTCACATTGTAGTTCGATTGTGTACTGTGTTATCTTTTATTACCTAATTTAACAGATTTATGCACTTAGAAAATAGGTAGGTACAATAGAATAGACCTCAGCTACCCTACTGAAATTTTTTTTGCGAGATTTTTTTCACGCCACCACCACTAAAATTGTTTCACTGGATTATTAAGGTTGGAATATACGGAGGGAAGACTCTTGGTTAGGACTAAATGTTCTTCTCATGTAAAAATATTCTTATCTGTAGAAGCGAGATTTTCAAGATTTTCTGTATGCGTGTAATTATATTTGTAAGAGTGTATTACGTGTGTGTGTGTGCGTGAGTCAATCGATGTGATGCATCGATAACTTTAACTTCGGGTACCCGAATATTGCAAACTTTCGGGACCCCGACTCGTACCGACCCGACTGCCATTTCGGCTACCCGAAATCGCGTGTACCCGAACTCTATAAACTTTCGGAATCCCGACCCGACCTGAACCGGAAATTTCGGGTACCCGCACACCCCTAATGAAAAGGCGACGTTTCTAACGGTTGCCCAACAAAATACCAATCATAATTGTTACTAGGGGTGTGGTTCTAGAAAAGCTGTGCAGTAATGAAACGACTTCAATGGTCTGAGTAAAAATATATTTTTCGTCTACCGAAAAGTACCGCTTGTAGAAAGCTTCTTTAAAATAGCAAGATTCAATCGGCTATGAACATGAAGCTGGTCTTCAAATATCTTTATAATACCCGTCAGTCGTCCGCATCTCAAATATCCGTAGAGAATATCCTTCATCATATCAAATGTCGTTCGCATTCCGAGTAACCTAGCCGTTTTCCTGACCCAGTGACCGAGTTCTTAGTTGTATATCCGTTTGAATTAAAGAATTCTTATAAAATATGTCCGCCGAATCCGAGGGTCATCAATTTCAATAATTATTCATCTAGCAAACAATCAGAATATAACATTATATATAATACTATATATATATTATACATAATATAACATTATATATAAGATTATTATTTGGAAATTGTTCAAATATTCTAAATATATTCGGTTTTGTAATTCTATCAAGTATACGGGCAAACTTTTTAAAGGAATAATAGTCAGAAGAATTATAATTATTAGTCTTTGTGACATATTCATTATTAACGCAACGAAAAAAACAAAAATAAAGAGAACAATTTTCTGTACGTATAAACTAATTTATAATGACACTAACAGTGTTGCGAATGACGTGCTAGAATAGACTTTATAATATTATTGTTTTTCATTATTGTGAATTTCTATTATAAAAATATTTACTTAAATTGTCCTTTGAACTAATACTGCATTTATGGCAAAAATGAGTAGGTGTAATTTGAAACAGTTAAAACATTAGAAGAATTTAAGAATACAGTTATATTATGTTCAACCTGTTAAACAAATTAACACATTACCGACGGTGATTATTGCATAATTTTGAAAAATCTACGGTACATGGATATAGCAACAGCAATTTTCATTGTGAACTAACAAAATCCCCTTCAATAACAGTGGTACAGTTAATGATTATTGTAACTAAATGAGATTAACGACAAGCCCCCTTATAGCACTCTAGAACACTCGAATGTGACTATTACCAATGTTTTGTTTACATCTAACTTATTCACAAACAATTATTTAAGAATTCCAATCGAAATAAAACTGTCAATTAATACATTTTCCATGGCATTACGCATTCAGCACAAATGAAAAATGGACACGAAGCGTAACATTCGGATACATGAAAAAGTTTTTTCATTGCTTAATAGCTCGAGGGAAAATAAATTTCACTTGAGTGTGATGACCAGAAAAAGAACCTAAAACTTCCGGCAGCAAGCGCAGCCACTAAAAGCGATTACGAGAGCCCCACTCATCTCCCTTTCAGGATACATTGCTACAAAAATGCAATTGAAACGCATCATATACTTAAAACACCAAACAACTTTTAATGCGATTAGAGCGCCGGAAAAAGAACGGAATGAAATTGTGTTTCTGCGAAACTTGTTAGCAACGAGTTCTATTTAACAAAGGCTTTATATTACATAAATTTCGTTGACAATTTACAATTTTATTTGCGATCGAATCGCTAATAAGAAAGCTGTTGTAATGAAAATATGTAGTCCCATTTAAAAAAAAAACTTCGATGACTGAAATCTCGAGAAAAGTGACCTTGAAAAAATTTGTTTGCCTATCACCATATTTGCCCATTTCAACTCTTTTCCTCTAACCTTCTTCCCTATCATAAAACATGAGCGAGATATTTAAAAAAAAGGTCAAATTAGGTGAAACACCCTGTATACAGGGTGTACTTGATAAAGTGTTACAAGCTATTTTCTCAGAATCTAATGCAGATTTCGAATTAATTGTTTTTTTTTATTAGATGGTTGGGGATGGCTAATATTTTAGTACGTATTACATTTTTTGGGCTAATTTTGTGGGGGGAAAAGGGGGCCCCCAACATTTTTCTAAATGGAAAGTATTATTGATTTTTTGTTATTGTGATACCTCTCACGAATCTCACTAGCATTTACTTAAACTTCTTTTTATTGCGCACAGTTACAGAGTTATGACGAACAATTTGTTGTGAATTAGAACATTGAAGAAACGAAAAAACGAAAAATACAATTGAACTGGATGTACTATAATAAAGTTGCGACGATCCAACATGTTCAAATTGCGTGAACATTTCAAAATTCACATACGTGCATGTACATATGTACACGTAATACAAACAATTTAGATCACTTGTTTATCATATAATAGAATACACAATGCCGCGTTACACGTCGTTTCATATATTCAATGTGAGTATTCAATATTTTACATGTGTTCCGATCATAAAATCATTTGTGTTTATCCATGCTGCTAACTCTAATGCATTTCATGCACGAATAGCGACTGCGACGGGTTTGGTCCAACACAAAAGGGACTTAATGAAGTGTGTTCTTCGATCAATTTTTAACGGCTGTTTTGCAGAAAAATCGGATTTCACAATACAACGAGTTTGTCGTTCGATACACGCTGCATCCATCACGTGCATCATCGTTAATCGATTAACAACCACATCCAGAATAATTCCCGGTGCCGCGTACCAATTCATTAGGCCCAATAATTTACGGACGCGTCAAGTCTACTTTAATCAAATTAAAAGCATCGAATGTCACGGTGTACTTTGTTTTCGTAATTCGCTAAGTAGTAGTGAAACGTACAGGAGGGAAACGCAACCGGGGAAGAGGGGAAAGATGCACGTGTCCTTTCGTCCGTTGCTCTGCGTGGTTGCAACAGAGAGGGGAATATAGTCTTCAATCAGGGTAATTTCAAGTCCTTTTCCGAGTAATGTCATCACATTGCCATTGCCCATGTATCGTGTTATCTTTTATATGTATACGCCTGTTCTTGCGATTCACCACACAACGGACCGAACGAGTAACCAACCTTTTTGACAATATTTGTAGACTGAAACTTCTTATATTATTAATGTAATATTTTATATTGAGGGACATCGGATACCCCTACGAATCGAGTTGTTGACAGAAGATGACACGAATACAACGATATATTATACATTTAATATTATACTACCCCCGATACGTCATGATCGAAGTACCATTAGCGATAGGATCAGGATTGCTACAGTCACTGTAAAAAGTATTCGTACACACTTTAATAACGAACGACTTCTTTCAAAATTGGATCGAACGACTGGAATTTTTTCTAGATGTTAGAAGGATGAATTTATTAGCTCTAATTTATTAAAAAAAAATTTTAAATTATGAGTTTTACTTGATTTACACGTTAAACGCACAAAACAATTACTTACACATTAGCTAGTGTTACGTCCTAAGGTGGACGTATTAAAGATTTGAATAGTTCAATTTAAGAGATTTTAATCGAAGATAAAACGCAATTTTGAACCTGCCTGCATTCACCGGCTTCGGTTCGGTAGATTGCGGATTTCTTAAATTCTTTAGGTTTTTTCCAATTTTTTGCCATTCTTTTTAACTTCTTTGGCCACTTTCAGTTGATTTTTTCGAGGGTCTCACAACCCAACCACCTCCCTTACAGTCAAAGTGATTATCAACATTAAATCTGTATACCCAAGTGAATGTGCAAACTTTTGGTGTAGAACAAGTCAGCAAAATACTATTTAATTATTCATTGGTAAAAATGAAATATGTTAAAAGTTAGTCAACTAGCCTCGGTCTCCCCTACTGATCGTAGAGAAAGTGAAATGGAAGACAGTACGGGACCAATGGTTGTTGGCGTTACCCTATCATATCTTTGTCGGCTCGTATTATTACGTTAAGTCGACGTGAAACAATGTCTGGATGCGTGTAATAGCGTAGGCTCTTTATAACCGCAATGTTCTATGCACTGGCTCCACTTGGGATAGGGATGCTGTGGTCCACACCTTAATGAGATAGAAACCACTTAACCGTGTGCTCGCGTGCGTGCCTAAGGATCTGCTTGGCCGGGCTCATCGCGTAGTCACAGTTTACTTACTAAACTTCGGGACCTCGTATTGTCTAGAACCCCTGTCAAAATGTCGTGGTCTTATCTTACACTTTTCTTTGAGAAAAGAATCCTTGACCGACGCGCGGCTGCCAACCACTAAAACTACTGATAACACTATCTGACGTCTATTCTGCGTTCCGATAAACAATAGGTGATTTTTATAAATTCAACGAGCCTGTTATTCAGATTGATTGGCCAGTGGATTTTAACGTCTTTGTTAATATTAACGTCTTTCCGACGATCACATGGAACGAAAGAAACGTTCACGCTAGAATGAATGATCTAGAGCGCAGGTCGAATCTTAGGATTCATTAAAACCACTTGAGAAACTATTACACTCTATTGTATACACTGGTAGTAACTCGTAGTCGAAAATTTAATTACTCTGAGAGCGCGACACGAAACACGTCTGCTCGCTACGGTGTCTCAAACACCACTCCATGAATTTCACATGGTTGCTCCATCCGAAAAAGAGTAGACAATCCAATAATTAAATAAGCAACCGAAATGAATTTTCTCATCAATAATTATTATGAACTAGTGAAAAGAAATTCGATTATCGATAACTGTTATGAGCGACCGAAATAAACTTCTCCCATCGATAACTGTTATGAGCGATCGAAATAAACTTCTCTCATCGATAACTGCTTTGAGCAATCGAAACAGTTTTTCCTCGTCTATAACAGTTATCGAAGAGGATCCAATTTTTTGGACAGTAATAAATGTTACTTGTAACCGAGAAGTATAAAAATCGATATTTTTAATCATTTTGTTCTTCGAATTTGTCTCTTTCTATTTTATACCTTCCCGAAGGAACGCTGCGTCTAATGGCTCAAACCCCAGTTTTCTACGTTCAGCCGTTTGGGAGATCTTACATTATGAACAAACAAACATTTACATTATTATTTATAGAGATAGATAGATAGATAACTACAGGGTGTCCCAATAAATAAACGTGGAGGGGATGATTCTACATAAGAAAATATAGAACAAATTTTTTTCATTTATCTCCGCGTTTACGAGAAATTGCAGTTTGAAAATTCGACGAACACGCGTGCTATTGAGTAAGAATCGTCTGCCGCGTCTGCTTTATAACCGACTCATTCTACTTCTTAATCCCTTGCCGCATTTTAGCGAGGCACACTCGTCATGAAGATTCCAAACAAAGTCTAACAGACACGAATGTGACGCCTTTCTTGTTAAATGAAATAAAATTTCATTCGTTTGTAATCAATATTTAAGCATTAAATTAAATGCAGCCATACGAAAAATATAAATTTTCTTTTCTCTTCTGCGCAATTTTTGGGGATAAAGATGTTTTAATCACTGTAACTGTAAAGGATATGATACGGCAAGAGGTTAAGAATGCTAGGCACGCGAACTTGACGGATTGTTGGTCAAGATCGATGCGAGTAAACAATTACAAACAATTACAATGTACAAAACTTATGCACTGTCGAAAAGAACTCGTCAACCTCAACGCAGTCAAAATATCAGAGATGAAAGACTGACTTATTTACTGCAAAATATAAATTAATATTAAATAAAAATATGATACAAATATAAATATTCAACACAGTTCTGTTAGACTTCCAGAGGCTGCCTTCTGGACGAATTCAGCGCGTAGCCGCGCGTCCGAGCGCGGACAAGATAACGCGACGCGGATGTCTTCAGACAATAATATCTTGAAAAAGAACTCGAGCAAGGAAATAATTTTTGTCACATTACATAGAGGAAGGTTCACTGAAAAGATCCTAACTTGTTAAAAAGTAGGGCCCTCGTGGGACCTGAAAGATAGCGCATGCCAAAGATACAAATTTTTAATAATTATTTTCATTTTGCTCAGTACTTTTTAAAAATATGTTATGTATCATAATTGTCAATGAAAAGTATGATTTCTTATCAATAAAGTGTGCATTCTGATGTAGAAAAAAATTCAGGGCAATAAGTTGATCACAGTTATCAGGACACTTTAAGAATGAACAGCCAAATTATGTAGACAAATTCGATATTCCTAAACTATTTAACTTCATGCGTGTATCACAAGTAGAACTGTTATTGTATGTGATTAATTTTATCATTTTCGTGGTCGGTGGACATTTAGAAATCGATATCAATTGAAAAAATATCAAAATTAGAAAGTTGATTTTTCCGCAAAATGTCGCGTGCTTCTTCAATCGGGTTGTTGTTTAAGAACTTGTATAACTGTAACAATTATAACTTTGTTCAGAAACTGGTTGATGGTAAGTTATAGTTCATTTCTGTTAAGACCAAAGTGGTGCAACTACAGGGACCAAGTTTAGAGACAGTTAGCGAGGGTGGACAAAGCGACAACGGATACTTAGAAGTCACGAGTATGAAACGGGTAAGGTTCCATGTGTTAACTGGTAACGGTCGACGTTTATTGTCCTGTTCGAGCCTGCGAGGTTCGCTTGGTGAAGATATTAAAGCCTTTACAGATATTTTAAGCTGGCGCGGCAACAAAAACCTTGCCAACCGTCGTAACGCTTCTGGACGAATAAAAGAATTTTTCCATTATACATGTCGGGGTCGACACGTTGCTACGTGACCTGGAGCCTCGACACCGGACGTGAAGTTGGGCTTGTGCCCGATGTATACTTCTGCGTATCACACGGTGACAGCAGGCTTCAGGACAAAAGATGGAAACGAGGCAAAGGAGGCATACACTCCGCGACAGAAAGATAGCACTTATATAGATTATATAGATAAATGGTCTTTTAGCTTTCTTTTTAGCTAGTAGTATATTACATTGTTTGTGACCTGGATACTGGGTAATAAGAATAAAAAAATTATTTCAATATGTTCCTATGCAGTTAGTACGAGAAGAAACAATTTTATTGGAAAGTATGTAACATTCAACGAAAAATCAGTGCGTCAAAAAGATAGCATGCCAGAATGAGCTCCAAACGGAGCTCAGGTACTCTCCTCCTTACCCCTTCCACTATTCCATTCCTGCACCGTGCGCAGGCGCACACTCCACGGTCCCTATCGCGCACGTGCAACGTGTCTCCCATTTGCCCCACTCATTCCCCGTCATCAGAGAGGGGGTACATCATTTCACCGTGACTCCCCTCATCTGGCAACACTGGCACACATTTCACAAAATAACTAAAAAGTAAAGTATATGCATAAAAAAATAATGTCCTAATACTTTTGTAACTTCGTCTTTTGTTTGTATAACTTGGAATAAACGTTTCGGTATAGATTTACATAATTGTATAACCACGTTTCTGCTTAACGATAGTCAGTCTCGTTCAATACAGGTTTTTAATTCAATTTATGTTCGAACGTCTTACATTTATTTTCTATATCCCTAGGACCCTCGCAACATTTAACACTAACCGTACTACGACCGGTCAAATGGCCGGTATCACGTTTTTTTACTTTATAATCGTTGAAGTTGCAAGGATAATTGATGGCATTAAAAATTATTAAATGAATTTCTTCATTCAAGCAAGAATGTACCGAAACAATCTGTTCCGGACAAAAAGACTCCAGGACGCGTCCTATTAGTTACAAAATATACACAAATACACATGATATATGAAATACACATAATTCATTTTTCAGAATCGAATCATTCCAATTTTTCAAAATTCTGCGAGGTGTTCAAGGTACCCCATTTTATCGAGAATCTTACTTTAGCGCGTAAAATCTTACTTTTGCGCGTAAAATCTTGCATCTAATAGCAATACTGGTGATAATCGTCCTGTCGTGTCTCGTCATAACAAGAGAGCACATCGGTATATCATTTCGAGCATTTTGTAATAATAATCACATTATTACCGAAACGTTGTGGGAAGTCCCTTCATCGAAAACCCGATCATACGCATAAATTTGCATAAACGTCAACAGTCAGGGAATTATCTTTTTCTCACATAAATAGACGCAATTTTATCGGTAATAAACAAGTATATGAAAAGAGCGGTAAATGACAACATTTGCTGAACTTTACAACGAATTACTTGAACACAGTACGACGTAGTTGTAGTTTGTCGGCGTAGAAATATAGGCAGAGCGCGAACGTGATGTTAGGTGTAATAGGCTGCTCGGTGAACGTGTTAAAAGACGTTAAGGGGCTCATACATGCTACGATTTACCGTACGACAAGTCGTACAATTTTGTTTGCTTCGGCCGTTTGAATGAAAATCCTAATGTTTCTAGAGCTGGAGTACGATTTGTTGTCACACGTGACCGTGTTAGACCGTACTGTGGCAGATAAAATCTGTGGTGCTGCAGTTGCACTCTTTAGTATACATATACAGTGAGTGTAAAAAGTATTCGTACGCCCTCTGAAATAGAATAACTTTTTTATAATTGTACCAAACGACCTGACTTTTTATAACCAATCAGAAGCATTGATTTACGAAATGATGTGCAAGAAAGATTTTCCGAAATTTATAATTTATAAGGTTACATGCAAAAGTAAAGAAAAGGCATTTTTTAGAACTTTTTTATTTGGGCCATTAAAGAAAATTTGAAATATATGTTTTGTAGATCTACAGGGTGTCCAAAATTCGTGAACTTCCCGGAAGGGGGTGGTTCCTGAGACCATTTCAAGCGACATTTTCCTTTGCAAAAATGTTATCCGCGGCTTTGTTTATGAGTTATTAACGAAAAACACAGACCAATCAGAAATATTAATATATAAAATAATAAATATATAATAATAAGAATAAGAATAAGAAATATATAATAATAATATATTTAAAATATATTATGCAATCCTACTTTATGCGAATAAAGCTAATTGCCGATGAAAACGAAGTGGAAGATACAATTTTCTGATCGACCTTCGTCTTTCATATTTCGCAATATGTGCTCTGTGAGAACTATAATATCAATAATATATTAACAGAATTTGTTGAGTTTCATGATAATCTAACAGCATCGAAGGTTGTCGATTGTCTTCGATTAATAATTCACTTTCTCGACGTATGGACAAAAAATCCATAATAAAAAAAGCGATGGCAAATATAAAAATGTAGATATGATTTGATGAATTTCAGGGGCCAACTACAAAATGCGGTTCTTCAAATGTTTCGACTCTGTAAGTATTCGTATTGTGAGATCTTGGAAATTCACGGCACCGCAATGAATGTTCTGTAAATGCACAAAAAATCACTTTATTGAGTGGGTATTAACCAAGTTTGACAGTTATTATATTCGTGCGCTTCTACCACAACGATAAGAAATATTTAGTTAGAACACAAATCGAAAGGTGATCTCAATAACAATGAGAATGGACTTTGCACAATATAAATTGCGAAATATGTAAGAGGAACTTGAAAGAACGTACTTTCACAAAACCGGGGACCAAAAATGATAGATATTCTAAAATTTTCTACGGTACAAATCGTAAATGAACAGCTGAATATTATTGAACTTTAAGAGAATCAACACAAAATACGAAGAAAGAAATCGAAGAACAATATCATTATAAAATATCGATTTTTAAACTTCTGGGTTACAGTAACAGTGGTTAGTGTCCGAAAAAGATCCTCTTCGATAACTGTTATCGATGGGAGAAGTTCATTTCGATCACTCATAACAGTTATCAGTGAGAGAAATCTATTTCGACCGCTCATAACAGAGATGAGAACGTTCATTTAACAAATGCGTAATCAACAGAATGCATTTCGATAGCAGATAGCGTCTAGTATTTTAATATTCTGTCGTATCCTTCTTCCATTATTCTTTCTGTATTTGTCCTGACTTCTGCTCCTCGTTTTAGAGAACTTTATTCTCGCTACTTTTGAGAACTTCTCCAAGCGAAACATCCCTCAATCAGAGCCGGCTGGCGACCAACAAGGTTGTATCCTACAAAGTTTTTCAAGTAGACTACTTTTACGAATGATAAATTAATTTTTTACGTCCTTCATGATTTTTTTAAACGTTTAGTTCACTTATAATGCGCTTTGTCGTGTCCATCAACAGCATAAATCTCGAGTTCTGAATTTTTGTTAAATATACAGATTACTATAGCTTTTAACAAGTTACACGAATTCGACACCACATTAGTATACCCAAATATGTAGCAATCGACGTAGAAGGTCCCCTTTGTCGGTTTTCCGCTTATATCTCGGAAATTATGCGTCCTAGCAATAAGACCATTCAATACGAAATTAAAACTGACAAAATGTGCCAAAAGATTGATTCGATTAAGTTTTTCGCTATCTCGCATAGTTTCCGAGATATCCGCGCTCAAAGTTCACTAATTGTGCTGAAGAGTTAGCTAGTCAACATTTTCTTTTTGACAATTAGTGAACTTCGTGCGCGGATATCTCGAATGCTATGCGAGATAGCGAAAAACTGAATGAAGTCAATCTTATGGCACATTTTGTCAGCTTTAATTTTGTATAAAAAATGGTCTTATTGCTAGAACACATAGTTTCCGAGATATAAGCAGAAAACCGAAAAAAAGGGGACCTTCCTCGTGCCCCCCTGCACCCCGCTCACCACCTAGGAGTAGGGACTTTTAGTATGTTTACCTCCTAACTAGTCCGAACAAAGTCCCAAAGTTAAAAATTGTGTTCCTTCCATTTCCCTCTACACCCCCCTTATGAGCATTCATTGACTGGACTAAGCATTTGCTAATGAACATCTCATACTAAAATGGGAAATGTCTATTCTTCTAGCTGAGAAAAAGCGCATAATAGAGAATTGATGTCTCTATTTAACTCTCGTTCTTGTAAAGTCTGCAAAATGTAACCTGATATCTACAGATCTACAGCCTGGTGATAAGAAATGTTGCTAATTTCTTAATTATTTTAGCTAATTGCAATTTCACATGTGACCGTGCAAGCCAGAAAGGAATGGTATGGGCGTATACACTGCATATAGTAATCGCTAATTAATTCGGCAACGAAAGAACATGAAACCTAGCTTATCGGCTCTTCTAAACCTGAGCTAAGCTGATGTCCATTTAATTAGGAAGCTCAAAGTGTACCCTAGAATGTCACTATCGTTTTAGTCTTAGTTAGTTGAAGCTCTTCCAAGCTAACAAACCTTTTCGTATGCGCGCTACTGTGAGTAAATGTTTATACAACTGATAATGTATTTAACGAAACGAGTGGGTTTTACCAATATGCTTATGTGCACTGATTGTTTTTGTTGAAACGAGATTTCTGTGGTGGATTTCTGGCATAAGAAAATAAATGCGAACCCCCCGCGGCGATGTTCACGGTATCCAGAAAGGTAGGTGTGTTAATTCTCGTTACTATAACATCATAGTAATTTTCTGGTGGACTATCAATGTTGGTCTTGGGTCTTGGCTGCCACAGGGCAGCCGACTCTCCGACTTCTCCGACTCCAGATTTGTCCGACAATAGTTTTGGCCGACAATGCCTTTAACCGACAACGATTTTGACCGATACGATTTTGTCCGACAACGAATTTGATCCACAACAACTTAAGACAACCACAATATGTATTATCATATGTATTATCATATGTATTATCATACAGTATTACCATACAATATTATCATGCTGTGTCTCATGTCGTTGTGGATCAAATTCGTTGTCGGTTAAAGGCTTTGTCGGGCAAAGCTATTGTCGGACAAATCTGGAGTCGGAGAAATGTTGTCGGCGAAAACCATGTCGGAGAAATCTGTGTCGGTGATTTCCATGGGACCCGCCACAGGTATCTTCCACATCTTCGGATCAATGAAGATCTGTAAAAAACAATTGCTGCAAAGTTTTCCTTGAATCTCATCGTCGATTTTTTTTATTACATTGTATTCTTCGCATTATAAGATGATTTTAGTATCTCATTAGATTAAGGATGTTCTGGAGGTATATAAAAACGCAACAAAATGCACTATATTCAAAGAAAACTACTACCAAATGTAAAAATCATCATGAAATACCGTCGTTTAGGTCCATAAATCGTACGAAATGGAAACAGACAAGGTAATTAGTTTGCTGTGTAAGTCGTCACACACAATTCTCAGAGTTGTAAAACTTCTCCAGGTACATTCCGTGCCAAACCACGGGACTTTAGCGTTCTAATTGTTTTATGTCCGCATTCAACTATTTGCATACAGAGTGCACAGTCAAGAAACATTATAGTCCACCAAAATTTCCATAATGTCAAGCGGACATTTCGGCGCACTGCCACTTTAAAAAATTCTGTTTTCAATTACATTTCTGTCAACCACACTGTAACTCCAAAAATTTCTAAAACTACAATTTATACAAAATAAATGCTAATTGTTTACAATAAGGGATTCCTCACAGATGAGCGCCAATACTAGTGGTGAGCGCCACTGGCGCTCTCTTAAACTCTCTTAAACATGTTTAAACAATCATAATGTATTAATATTTGATATCGCCGTATTCGGGAAAGTTTACACTATCTTTTGCTATAAAGAACAATTCAATATCTTTTATAATAACACCACAACATTCGTTTAAAGTTGAAAAACATGTATTTTTTCCAACGTCATGTTTCTCAAAAACTGTGCGTATAGGAATAAAATTTAAAACAGTAGTTGAGGAACGGTGTTGGACAGTGTTATTTTGAAGCGGAATATATAAAGGTTTCGAATTGGCTTGCAAGGTCTCCTGACCTAAACATTATCGAGTAAGTTTGGGGACTACAGTCAAGAATATTATACGTACAGTATCCGAAATGAAATCAGCAATTTTAGAAGCTTGGGAAAGCATACATCCAAATGATGTAAAAAATCTGTATAGAAGTTTACCAAGAAGAAATGATTGAAGTGGTACAACGTAAAGGGCAGTCCAAGCATTACTAACACTGCCAACAATTGTGTAATTTTGTGGAATTTTAATACTTTTCTTATTTTATGTTCAAAGTGCCTTATAATTTTGCCCACACTACGAATCAATTTTTGTAGAAATAATAAATGGTTCGAACGAGTTATTTAATTTTTAGTATATTATATAAAAGTTAGTACCTTATTTTGTTGTATATTCACTTTCCACGTGTATATATGTACAAATGAATGTTCATTTCTATCATTAATATCGAAAATTAGATTTTAAATTTACAAAGATTGGATATGACTGCCGCTTAGAAAGACTAAATTGAAAAAAGGATTGACTGCTATGCGAGAAGTCTGGTTTAACGCAGCTGTGAGGCTAAATAAGGACTTTATTTTACGCTGCTTCTCTCTCGCGATACGCAGCGTGAGCGATTCCGAAGCAAACGCCTAAACAAGGTTCTTTATGAGCATCGATTCCAATCGAAGTGTGCGCGCTTTCGCTTGCACAAAACACGTCTATTTACGAACGCAGCTGGTAAACCTTGCACGTGCATCGGAGACGATCTCGTATAAATATAGTATTTTTAATAGAAGGAGGGTTAGACGAAGCAGAATATCGATAACGCATGCCAGACGACGCGTGTGTAGACGTCGTCGTTGCGTTGACCAAATCGCATCTACTTACCCGAACAAAAGTGAAAAAGAAACATGGAAAGGCGGAGCTCCTACAAAATCCCAAACGGCTAGAAAAGAATCTCAGATACTTTCAACCTTCCTAATGATTCATCTAATATATTTACTAACGGCATAAAAGTAATGACACACAACACGCACATGTGTGAATCACACTAATGTTCGGACACTTTTAGAAAGACGCGATAACTTTTTAAGTAGTGGATCATATGACTTGTACTCTTTTGAGAAGTTAGAGCAATTAGGGTTAAATTTTACCTTGGGTAACCAGAAATTTTTGTAGAGAGAGAGAGAGAGAGTGGGAGAAAGAGAAGGAGAAAGGGCGACGGAGAGGGGGAGAGAGAGAGAGAGGAAGAGAGATGGGAGGAGAGGTGGAGAGAATGGGAGAAAGAGAAGGAAAGAGGAAGAGGGAGATAGAGAGAGAGGGAAACGTAATTCAGAGAGAGACAGAGAGAGAGAGATGTGATGTTTTCACAGTTTTATTAATTCACTAAGCTGTTTATATACGACTGTGACACTAGGAATACCATGTACTAAAACATCACAACTTTGATTTTTGCGAAATATGCTGTAAATATAATGTTAAATACATATAATATCCGTGTTTCATTGAAATGATTCATCGCGTGTTGTGAAAACTGAATTTTAATAATGGATCACATTCAAATTGTATTTTTCCTGTAGATCGGAACAGTTGATGTACAGCTTGTCAAATTTAGCTGTGCGGCTGAATGTCCCCCGCAAAGGGGAAATGACTCCGCTGCGCAGTGGTAAATACAGGCGGAACATCACAACGATACGTCACCTGTCAAACGATTCACGTTGCGACAGTTCAGTTAAAAAGTATAGTGACACAAGTGTATTCACACGAACATATAAACAGTTGTTTTGTATGTTTACTGCTGTAAGAAATAATGGACAGTACGCACTTTTGACGAGGTGTGTACTTTACCGTTCAAATGTTGCATCCTTCTCTCGCCAAGTGCGGTATATGTTTTCTTCTGCGCATCCCTATGAATTTGGTCAACCGCACAGCTATATTTGACAAGCTGTATGTCTGCAATCCTAATATCTCCGATGGTAAATCTTTGTGTGTTTTGAACGTAGTTTTTCGACGGATTAGTTCCACCCACTTTAGGCGCATGTAGGCGTACTGTCATCGACGTTTTCAATGACTATTCGATGAGGGCACTCCGGGATAAAACCATATACGTACATGGATGATCGCGCACTCGCACACACATGCACATACATATACGTCTAGCTCCTTATTGAGACTCCCATCGATTAACTCGAACTGTGCTGGCTGCCGCGGAAAGCACCAACTATTCCGATAATGCTGATCGTCAGCCACACGGAAACGATCGTGCACCGTTAGGGAAAGGGCATGGGTTTGTTTGAGAATGGTATTAATCAAAGGAAATTACTGTGGCCGTACAGAAGAAGACAGATAGCAGATACTCATATGGGTAGAAATGAGGAATCGAATGAGTTTTAATAGCGCCTAACGTAAAAATGATCGAGCTTGGGACTGAACAGGGTGTATAGAAATTATGCAGGGTGTACCAGATAAAGTGTTAGCCCCCCTTAACCATTTAATTAAAAAAAATTAATTCGATATCTTCATTAGATTCTGAGAGAAGAGCTTGTAACACTTTGCGAAATTCTATATCATCGTTTTGGTTGATGTTGATGCAAGAAAGCAGCCGAAAAATTAATTTGCGAGGTCAAAATGTTAACAATTTTTTTTGATTACGTCTTATTCTACTCATCACAAGGATAAAAAGTGCAACCAGGAACCATGGGTCAAAACTCAATCGTTCTCTTAAAAAAACATGATAAAGTTTTTTTCATTATCAATCTAATGATCAAGCTAAATATATCACATTTCCACTACTGTCCTGTAAATACGGTAAAAGAATTGTGTGTTCCTATTTGTAAAACTCAAGGTGACCTCGATTTCGCCATGAAATCAAACTGTTTTGGAAATTTGTTTTACTGATATGTTTATGCAAAATAATAATCATCTGCGTCGATTGCAAGAAATAGAAACCAAATAGAATGTTCTTTCTTCCTTTAATAATTTTAATAGAATAGAAATCATATATTGACACTTTCAATTTTCAGAATATTCCTACAATTTCCAATTTCGTCTACTCAATTTTCCTATAAATGGATAAAGATCTGTAGTCTACTGATATGTATCTATTGTGCACACCATACCCGTGCAACTCTTGTTTTGATCTTTTTTTTGGTCAGATGGCTCTGCAAGTGGGTGAAAAATCGTGCGTCGCGTTACGCACAACTTACAACTCTAATTGTACGTACTGAATGTACAAGTAATTAGGTATGAACACGTACTTTAGATACGCATACATGTATTAGACACACACATTAGATACACGTAGATTATACATAGATGTAGACATTAGAAACGTATACATATTAGACGCATACCTACATCGGAGACATACAAATTAGGTATACACACTGATCGCACTTGAGATGCAAGTCTGACTGTACATTGGGTGTGACGATGAGTTATTCGGAAATTGGCGATAATACCATGCCATTTAAAGTCCCATAAACGTGCACCAAAAAGTGAAGGATGAGGTATCGAGTGATCATTAGAAGAAAGAGACTTCGCGCTATAAGATCACAATTACACAAAAGTGGAAACTACAGTAAAGTCGCGATATTTTTCCAACGGCTGTGACCATTCGACCAACTTGCGTCTAGGTTGCGTTCTGATTGGTCCGTGTTTTTCGTTAATAACTCCTAAACAAAGCCGCGGATAACATTTTTGCAAAGGAAAATATCGCTTCAAATGACGTCAGGAACCTCCCATTTCCGGGATGTTCAGGAAGTTTGGGACACCCTGTAGAAAATATTGTACTCTTGATATTAGATATTTGGTGGTCTTTAATATCATTCCTACATCCTTTAATCATGATAATTATTGACAAGAAGGTAACGCCCTCCGATCTCGCTGATTTTTTAATATGTTGTCCAGGTCATCACTCCGAATAATGTCATAAAAATAAAAAATAATATAGAATAAATAAAAAAAGTTATTAAAAGAAGAAGTCAATCTACTTTTTATATATTTTAAAAGCACATTTCACATTTTCTCCTAGGCAGTTAACGTGTGTAAATTTAACCGCAGTAAAATGAGTGTATTTACGAATTCTAGTATTAGGTATAGGTTGCCAGGTTTAGAGGTACACGCTGAGACTCCCTCAGGATTTATAACAGGTCATTGATATTGCGTTGGAAGTCAATAATAACGTAATTTTTGAGCCCTGACTTCCTTAATTCAGTGTAATTTTGTTTATAAAGTCAAATTATGATCGAAGAATGTTTAGTTTAGAGCGAATAGTCCTATTTTTAGTTAGTTGCGGCGGGCATAGCAGAAAAGTGCGGGTATTCCTTGAGAATGTCTCCAATCATGCACAAAAGTGTCCATGCCTAAGATGTGTAACGAACTCTCTAACGAGTATATTCACACACTCCCAAATAATCATTGCTTGTTGTTCGTTTTAGGTGCTCATTTAGATATCGATCTATTAACATGTTCATTAAAGCTTCAAAAGCGGGGTTTCGCCGCGATTTCCACCCAAACAAAAAGATCGAACGAGACTATAGAGCAAGCAAGGTGAAACGAATTTCACTACGGAAATTACCTTGCCACGTAACGTGGCACACGAACGACATCTACGATAACGATCGTCTCTTAGGACCTCAGGAGACATTTGCGCTACGAATACACATTCGATCATAGATCCATGCGAGCATGGAAAGATACAATTGTATAGGGAGGTTTATCACTTTGCTCATTTGTGATATTCCATTTAGAGACGACATTTCCAACTTTGAAATTCAAAGAATACGAAAAATTAACTAACAAGGGTGTCTGTTGAAGTGTTAACCATTGGTCTCGACGAGACTCTGTTAAAATATACAATAGTTAGTGTTCCTTCTCGAGAATACTTATATAAATAAACAGAATATATATATATATTAAGTTAGTCGTGAACATAAACGACCCAGGTTGACTGCGGAAGGTGCAAAAAATATGTTTGCTCACAGCTATTATTTATGTATGAAACAGAAAACATGTATTACCCTCACAATCTTCTGCGCAATATTTAAATCTAAATATCTCCTCAACTAATCATTCTTTGACATAGATAGGCGAATAGTTTTTTTTTTTAAACAAAAAGCAGGATCGATTGGCGTATAAAAAAATAAACGTTTCCATTTGGAAAATCAAAGTTTACTTTCGTGATTCCTTGACGCGTCTACAAACAAAAAATTAATTACGTATATGCATCTCTTGATACTCTTTAATCTCTATCCAAACATTTCGCGCTGCGAATAATAATAAGCACGTAAATCAAGGTGGACATATCTGGCGAACCACCCTGTATAGCCATAGTGATAAATGCTTCATTTATTTCAGCGAATATTTCCCACCGGGGCTGTATTTCCGTGTAACCCATTTGTTATCCGAACAGTTTCGAACGGGTTAGACAATATGTAAGTGTAAGTCCAGTATACGGGATGTTCGTGTTGTTATTGTGTAACTTTCTTCTTGCAAAACGACAAATGTAAGGAAAAAACGATAGACTAGAAAGTTGCACAAAGGTAACAATTTCTTATACAGGGTGGGGCACCTCAAACAGGTCACCTGAATAACTCGACTGCTATTGGTGTTATGAAAAAATGCATCAAATGTCAATTGCTTGGTTTCGAGGGGGCATTAATCTGATGTTAGTAGCTTTTTTGTAGGTGGACATTCGTTATAAAAAAGTACTAACCTATGTATGTCGAAAAGTCAGTAGTTCAGGAGATATTTCAATTTAAATAACTCTAAAACACTATTACTGTCGTACTAACAATAAGACGTTAACGTTTACTTACTTGTGTAACTAGTCCAGTCAATGAATGCTCATAAGGGGGGTGTAGAGGGAAATGGAAGGAACACAATTTTTAACTTTGGCACATTGTTTGGACTAGTTAGGAGGTAAACATATTAAAAGTCCCTACTCCTAGGAGGAAAAAAAGACATATTTTTCAACTTTGAACAAATATTGTGATGTTATTATCAAAGATATTGAATTGTTCTTTACAGCAAAGGTTCTGTAGACTTTCCCGAATACAGTGATATCCAATATTAATACATTATGATTGTTTAAACATGTTTAAACGTTCGCCGAGCCGCGCCGTATCCCGTGGAACGCCTGTACTACATCGTGGTAAGTGGTAAGCGCCACTGGCGGTAACTCATGTCGGGCGAAGATATATGCAAACTCGAAAGGGTGGTTTCTCAAGATAAAAGTCTGTTATTTCGCGTGGTGTAGGTCGATTTTCCGCTGGACCCTTATTTTTTGAGATAAATTGAAAAATATCCGCAAAATTGGTGCAAAAGTGGTGTCACTCCGTCTTTGAACACGTTTAAACAATCATAATGGATTTACATTGGATACAACTGTATTCGGAAAAGTCTACAGAATCTTTTGCTGTAAAGAACAATTCAATATTTTTTATAATAACATCACAATATTTGTTCAAAGGTTGGAAAAGATGCCTTTTTTTAAAATTGAATTTTCTCAAAAACTGTACGTCTAGGAGAAAAATTAAAGGACAGATTTGGAATCAGCACGAAAAACTCTATAAGAATCGTATAGTGGGAATCGAAATACTTTTTGGCTGTTGGACAGTGTTATTAATACTGGTCGATCTCGAAAGTTCGCCGAGGAATTGTTCGGTCAGGGATGTTCCGCGATACGCCCGATTTATCGTGGCGTCGACAAATTACAGGTTTTTCGTTTTTATCTGCGCGAAAGCAAATTATATATATATATAAATCAAGGGAGAGAGGGGTCATCTCGGCTCGAGACGGAAGAAATATCCATCGAGGCAGGGCAGCAAGCAGGCAGGCCCATTGCGTCGCGTCGGGGAGACCACTTCCATCTCGTTGCGCTGCGCTGTAGCCGTGTTAAACGCTGTTTCCATAGTAGCAGGAACTTTATTACCAGTTGTAGCCGTCGCGTCGATCGGCAGCACGCGTGCCTACTCGTCCGCACTCGATACAACACCGAAACAACGAAGGGGAGATACGGGAATAACACGCACGAAAACGCTAAATCAGAAATGAATTTGCTCGTTTCCAGCGGGCCGACTGATACCGTATCCCGCCGCCGCCGTTTGCTACCATTATTTCATGCGGCTGAATCTCTTTTGTCGAGTCATCGCACGCGCCCCGTCGCCACTTGCCCCTCTGCACCCATGACCCATATACAGTGAGAGTCAAAAATGAGTATACACCCCATACATATGAGATTCTACATTATATTTATAGCATATTTCGCAAAAACCAAAGTTGCGAGTTGTAGTACTATTGTCACAATCGTATATAAACACATCTCACGATTAGTGAATTACGTTTCCAATGTTTCGTAAACAAATGCATATCTGAAGTAGGTTTGTTACGACGCGACGCACAGTCGGCTGTATGCCCGATTTCAGCGGTCAAAAAATTCAATTCACATTCACATTAAAGTTGCGATAAATATGAAGTTTTATATTAACGAGAATCTATCGAGGAAAGGATTTTTATTATGACGAAACGTTCTTCTTATGCAAAAATATTTATGATAATAGTAGCACAATGTAATATTTTCAATATAAGAATTAACTAATGCTCATATTTTTGTAGATACATATGTTACATTTTACGCATTTTACAGAAAACACCAATTCTTTTAGTCGCGTTCTTATAACAATCTAAAAAGTAGAGAAACTAACGTTCGACATAAATATGTTATGTTTAATCAGAGCAAAATATTTTTGACTGGATGTGGTGAACACTACACCACATAAAGGCGAAGAAAAGAAAATAGAGGAATTGAGTTTAAATACTTTTTAATAAATTTGTAGGAAAGACTTTTGATTAAACTAAACAAGAAGAACGTTTAGTCATAATCAAAAGTCTTCTCAAGTTATCCGATCAACTTCATCTTTTGCAGGAATTATTTTCTTACCCAATGGCACAATTTTAGGGGGAGGCGTGAAAAAAATCTTGCAAAAAAATTTCACCATGTATAGCTAAGGTCCACCCTAATGTGTCACGTCTTCCGACGCGACGTTCGATTGATCTGACACTTAGTGGATATATCATTTTTTCATGAAATGGAATTGGGCGGAGGCGTGCCCAAAATTTCACGGTCGAAAAATAATGTCCACTTCAGTGTACCCCTTCCACTGGGGAGGAGGGATACCCCGCGAGGGGTCAAGAAGCTAGTTCACGACAACCCTTTCTTTCCTACATAGTCACAACCCGGTGGTGCAACAGACACTGGCAAGTCCGCGACAACCCATCCTGCGACACCCGGTGCTGAAACAGACACCGGCTAGTTCACGACAAATCCTGTTCACACGAACACACCTTGGTCACGTCATATCCGCCAGCCCTCGTCTCGTAACAAGTTATTACTACAATTGGAACGCGTCGTTCTCACTGGTATTACGCTTCGCGAAAACGGACTTGTTAGCGGGAAGGTGGCGGACAGATATTATACAGGCCAATTAATGTGAAACAATCTTAATTCGTACAAAGTACATTTGTGCTTGAATGCGTGTAACGAATTATGATATTTTTGAAGGTATAAAGTATTTAACATACACTGTCAGAGTACTTGTTACATTTAGCGTGCAGCAATTTCTATTCCCAAAACTTCGCATTCAATGCGCCACATCTTCTCGACGCGCCGCGTCGGCAAAGTTCAAAGAATTCCCTATACCCTGTCTTCGTTGCGTTTTTTTTTCACACGTCTGCAAAATCAACAGGCTTGAAGATATTGAAAAATCCTTCGACAGATTCTTTCATAGGTCTACGTTCGGCGTGGTCTTTGATGTCACAAAAAATAGTGTCTGAATTTGAACAGTATTGAGTGGTTTAATTGGGTGCAGTAAATATGGGCCAAATTATATCTTGTTTGGTATCATTTTAATCAGAATCATTTCACAAATATGTTGCTAAAATTTCATTACAAATAAGTAAAAACAAACAAGTTTCACTTATTGCATGAAGCGGTCTCATCGGTACGCTATTTTGCTTCACGCGCTGTCCTTTTCTACGTTCGGTTAGGTCTTTGTGAAAAAGCGTTCGTCAACGAACTGTGCAAACGAACCTCCTCGAGGCTTTTGCGACTATAGAGGATTTACTGTACTATTATAGTAACGAAATCATATAAATTACTACTTTATGCATTACGTTTTATTCTGTAACGTCCACGTATGGTACGCATTGTAAAATGTACGAGTACTGAAACTGTTTCGCTTAACATATTTCGTCTCACGCGTTTTGCCAAGTTTCTACTTGCACCATTAATTTCTGGCTCGTTGCATGCCAGCAATTGCGAAGACGTTGTCGATGAGGACACAATTGATACGACATGTTTGAAAGCTGACTCACTCGATCTACGAGTAAAGTGCAATGTAAGTAGAGTAGAAGTGTATCTTGTCAGACACGAGCCAACGATTATTTCGTACTTGACCGTCTAATTGCATCCCCAGTATCTTTCAATAGATTCTCTCAGCCATTCAGTTCCTAGAACTACTCAAATGGCCTTCGACGATGCATAGTGCTGGTTCGAGTATTGTGAAATTTATAGGAGACGTCTTTGATAAAACATGCAAACTATTTCGTTATTGTTATAAGACTTAGAAAGCATAATTATTTATTATTTATAATAAGTATATAGGTGAATAAAGAAAATGTTACTTCAAATGACCTAACTCGGGAACCTGCCCTTTCAAGAAAGTACAACATTTTTGGGACACCCTGTATAATAAAAAAAATTGGATACGTATCTCATTATGTTGCGGTTTTGTCACAATCTAATTGAAAAAGATTTTTATAGTTGTCTTCAAAGGGAACCGAATGAATAGCCTTCCTTACAGAGAATCAAACAGCATACTACCTCATAGCTGGGTCTTGAATTATCAGAATCAAGAAAATAAGATTTGGTCATTAATTATACTGTTAGCAGTATCCATTTTTTAGTTGTTCACTGAGTAATTGGAAAAGTTCACTGAGAAATTAATCATTATGTCTATAATTCTTATATAAAAAATGTTGTTCAACAAAATTGCTCGTTAATGCTTTAAGACCATAATAGCGCAGATATCTGCAGAAGTTTTATTGCAATGCCATCAATACAGATTAAAATGTCATATGCATCGTTTCGAGATAAAAGCGTTTTAAGTTTGAGCTTCTAAAAGGACAAGTATTTACCTGAAAGAGATTACGTTCAGCACTGCAATTCCGAAAGTAAGCGGCATTTACATTTCAAAAAACCTTCTACATTTTATTTTAGATAGTTTAAGCTATCATTTAAGCTGAAAATCTCGTATTTGTTGAAATATATTCTAACACATACCAATATTTCGTTTCGACTATACAATTTCTATTTTCAAAATCGAATATTCAAATTAATTTATACGAGATAATAATTATATAGACCACAAAGAAATGAATTTTCCAAAATTATACAAGTCTTTATGGATTACGGAAACCCGTTATAAAAATACATCCTACATTTGAAGTTTCACTGAACTGGGGACCTGGATGAATAATGCTATGAGTATATGTATATAAATAATATGTAATATAATTAACAATGTATGTAGAGTCGCATGGATTAAACGTTAAACATATAGCTGAGGAACATCATTTCTATTCTCATGAGAAATTCGATTGGAAAAAGGCAGCCTCCTAGAAGTTAGCCCCCCACTTGTTAAATTAAATAATTTCAACAGTTGTGCTAAATTTGTGCTACTATAATATCAAAAATATGACTAAAAATTGATAAAAACGATTTTTTGAGTAGCCCCCACTTTTCAGTTATTTCAATTTTCTCAATGTTGTTCTAGATGTTGTTAATGTCCCTATGACTTGCGCGAGGAACAGTTTTGCTCTCTGCCAATCCGAAGCCATCACGAAAATCAGGAATCATGGTGAAAAATCACCGTGCTTGGGAACGAACATAATCGAATCACGAGTGATCCAAAAGTAGCAGTTCACGCCATTCCTAGTGAGGATAAGCTCGATCGACTGTCAATATATACGAGTGAAATATCAGCGAGGGTTAAAAATGACTCTGACATAGGCGTAGAACTCACGGAAGTCCGAGGGTTAATCAATCAAATTCGACGGGAAGAATTTTATCGTAATTTAATTGCAGTGATTGTAAAAAGTATTCGTACAACCTTTAAAATAGAATACCTTTTATATAATTCTACCAAACGACCTGACTTTTTATAATCAATTAGAATCATTAGTTTACGAAACGTTATGCAAAAATAGATTTTCTAAATAATTATAATTTACAAGGTTGCAAGCAAAAATGAAAAAGGCATTTTTAAAACTGTTTTATTTGGGCCCTTAAAGAAAATTTAAAATACATGTTTGGTAGATCTATAGCAATTACACACATGATGAAAATTTCATCGAAATCGTACAAACGGTTAAAAATTGTGAAAATCATGTTTCGATGCGTGTTGTTTTCTTCTGCGTCAACCAATTTCGATGAAATTTTCAGTATGTATTATAACTAACATAACCCTACAAAACAGTCTTAAAAAAATGCCTTTTTTATTTTTGTATGTAACCTTGTAAATTATAATTCTTTAGAAAATCTTTTTTGCGTATCATTTCATAAACCAATGCTTCTAATTGGTTATAAAAAATCAGGTCGTTTGGTACAATCATAAAAAAGTTATTCTATTTCAAAGGGCGTACCAATACTTTTTGCATAGAACTGAAATAAACAGACTTTGTTATTGTATATGAACACCTTCGACATTTTCCCCTGAAATATCGCTGTTGTTTTTAATGATACGAGAACATCTTTAAGGAAAACATGTTTACTTCATTCGGGTAATTATTGTGGAACAGGAGATTGTTTTCTTGAAGATCATATATCCGACATTTGAAGCACGTAGTAATGTTTTTAAGTAGGATAACTTACATGATAAATACGTCTTACTGTTACAATAATTGTCCCACTGGAGCAAACATTTCTTTCCTTACATATTTTCTGATATCATTAAAAGCAACCGAGAGATCTATGTATATGTATATTTTTCTTATTAAATCGGAATTTAACAATTCCAGTCATAACTCCATGAAGATTCATTTTATCAGTAGAAATGTACACAAATGTACACACCTCGGAAATAAATTAATAAATAATTCGTAAATAATTTTAATAAATAAGCAAACGAGTGCGTAATGGTACGCATGAAACCATTGCAGATTGCCGATGTTGAAAATCGCTGTAACATATGTATGTCCATATGTCGTATATTGTAAAACAATTCTATTGTCGCCCTCAACAAATTTTAGTTTTGTCTAGATAAAGATAATGGCTTCTGAAATGATTACAAAATAGTTGCACAATCGATCGTATTTTCCAAAAGTGGTTGAATATACAGGGTGTCTCAAAATTCCCTCCGGACCCGGAAATGGGAGGTTCCTGACATCATTTCAAGCGACATTTTCCTTTGAAAAAATGTCGTCCGCGGCTTCGTTAACGAGTTATTAACGAAAAACACGGACCAATGAGAGCGCGAGCTAGATCGTGGCACGCCGCAATGTCGCAACGAAAAAAAGTTTCTCGATAATGTGAATCCTCGCCATTGTCGATAAGCTTTGGATATGTTGTCAAGACCATGATTCTGAACAATATTTCCCTTTGCAGTTTTTGTCGGTCGACTTTAGTTTACGAGATAATTGTAAACATTTGTAATTGTAAATCGAAAAAGATATTTAGAACATCGAATTTGTAACATATTTCAAAGTCATCGAAATCGGTGAGAACCCACATCATCGGCAACTTTACCCGAACGAGAGAACAAGTAGAAACTGATTCAATTAAAAACTCACTCATTCAGCCGTAAATCCACTTGCATGTTACACCAGTGAAACAGGAAACACCACACTTTCACACAATTACTGAACACTACACGTAGCACACTTTTCGAACTCGTGATTATAACGAACAAGAGGAAATTAGAGATACTCCGACGCGGAAAGATGGCCGTGCTCTTCGCGATTCCGCGGGAAACTGTGCTCTCCCACTCCAGCCAGTGGTGCCAGATGGGGTAAGAAACCATACCCAAATTCTCAGAAATACTCTCCTCCTTTTCGCTATCTAACCGAGGATTGAGTGGGGCCACGGTGTATTATAGAGGTGTTCAGACCACGGTTCCCGTGGTTCAGACTGGTTCAGACTTCCTTCAGAAAAGTGTGATAGATAGAGGTTAGTTCGTCACTGGATGGCATATATGGCATCCTCACAGTTTTCATGTACGTGTGTGAATGAGAGTGTGTGTAGCAGCATGCCCATGTAGCCTGTGCTAAGGTATGTACCGTACATATACCTTAGCACGGGCTACATGGACACGCTGCTACACACAATCTCATTCACACACGTATATGAAAACTATGAGGATGACTAGTATTCCATCTGACGGCGACCAGAGAACTAACCTCTATCTATTACAAAACTTCAGCCTTACAGAAGTGCTTAGTTGCAACACCTCTACAGGGTGTCCCAAAATTCCTTCAACAGCCAGAAATGGGAGGATCCTGACGTCATTTGAAGC
>CM052300.1:5723610-5772146 GCA_028455765.1 Lasioglossum oenotherae | reverse complement strand
GTGTAGTGTTCAGTAATTGTGTGAAAGTGTGGTGTTTCCTGTTTCACGGGTGTAACATGCAAGTGGATTTACGGCTGAATGAGTGAGTTTTTAATTGAATCAGTTTCTACTTGTTCTCTCGTTCGGGTAAAGTTGCCGATGATGTGGGTCCTCACCGATTTCGATGACTTTGAAATATGTTATAAATTCGATGTTTTAAATATCTTTTTCCTTTGAAATAAAGCTCATCGAAATCGAATAGGAAATAGTACATCGATCGATTTACAATTACAAGTTTTTACAATATATCGTAAAGTAAAGCCGATCGACAGAAACTGTAAAGGGAAATGTTGTTCAGAATCATGGTCTTGACAACATATCCAAAGCTCGTCGAAATCGGAGAGGATTCACATCATCGAAAAACTCTTCGCGTCTAGGTCGCGCTCTGATTGGTCCGTGTTGTTCGTTAATAGCTACGTAACGAAGCCTCGGACGACATTTTCGTAAAGGAAAATGTCGCTTGAAATGATCTCGGGAACCTCCCATTTCAGTAAACTAAGGTAATTTTGAGACACCCTGTATACTCTCATAATTTTTGGAAAAGGTTAGCAAACGAAGAACCGATTGCTGCAATGGTTAATGGAATTGAGGTGATATCTGACAAATCACGTCTCGCTAATGCATATTTTGGGCCCCTACGTAATCACAATCGCAAGATAAAAGATCAATCAATCGATTCTTTTGTCCATCTCTTTTACGTAGTGTCTTTCTTAGTTTCCTCTGGACTCTATCTTTACATTCTTCTACGATGAATAGGTTTCAACGAATGTTTCTTTTAATTATTCGCTTGCATATTGTATTTCGAATTATTTCATTTGTTTAATAAAATAGATTTCGCTGTGTTCTTAATTTGTTCAATGAAGGTTTAAATTCGAGATGAGTTTTAAGTTTGATATAAATCACATGGGTTAGCGATTCCATGTAGTCAACCGAAATATACCTTATGAGTTTTCCTTAATTCTATCGCCCGCAATGTGGTATAATATACGATAGTTTAATATTAATTATCAATTATAATATTTAATATTTTATTTCCCGTACAACATTAAAAAAAAAGAAATTCAGAAAATGTATGTTCTACATGATTGATTTTATCAATTATTATTAATGTCTGAACCATCGGACGTGACAATATACATATGCACTATGCACGTACATATACAGTAAAGTATTGATCCAACAATCGTAACATAAACCCCCGTTCTGTTTCTTAGATCATACAGTTCTACTATGTTTTTATGTTCTGTAGTATAAATTAGAGAATTTATTATAAAATTTATAGAAAATAATTAATTATGAGTAAATTAGTAAATATATAGTAAATTTGTATAAATTTAAAATTGAGAAGATTTTAAATTGTAATATGAATTAGATCATTTATTATAAAATTTATAGAAAGAATTAATTATAAGTAAATTAGTAAACATATAGTAAATTTATGTAAATTTAAAGTTGAGGGGATTTTTAAATTGTAATATAAATTAGGGAATTTAAAATAAAATTTATAGAAAAGAATTAATTATGAATAAATTAATAAATATAAAGTGAATTTATATAAATTTAAAATTGAGGGAATTTTAAATTGTAGTTATAAATTAAGGAATTTATTGAATAATTTATAGGGTAATTAATTATGGGAGTAAACTATAAAATTTATTATGTAAATTAGAAAAAATTTTGTTTCGGTGACCTCACCCAGCGCGCCGAACGTAGGAAAGGAAAGCGCATGAAAACACAGACCGCGCGGCCGAAAACTGCAGACTGTTATACCGTTAATTGACCCACTAAGTACAGTTCAAATTATATCGTATTTAGTGTCATTCGAATAAGAAAAATGCCACAAATAAGTTAGTGATAGTCCCATAAAGAAATAATGAAAAATAAAGAAGTTTTGCTATTGGATTAGTAGTGTAATTGGATTAATCCTAAAACTCCCGTTTTCTTAGATCAAGACATTACCGTACATACGTATGTATTTCTCTAAACCGATTTTATTATTTCTAACCGATCAAAAAATTGAAAACCTAACTTTTCTCTTTGTTGTGTAAATGTGTAATACTATTGTCACCGCGTTCCGGATAACATCCGAAATACAGGAAACATCGTCACCTCCAAGCAAGTTGTGGAGTTTATATCGTAACAATAACAGTATACATATTTATACAAGGAACTACTTTCCTCTCGTTTTAATTACTGTCGTAATTGCAGATTAAGCTCGGACTCTTGTTGTCAGAATTGCTGCCCGAGTTCAGTTTTCTGCACGAGTAACTTCAGAAAGCTTAAGTTTTAACGAACGTATTGTTGTGCATACAATCCTAATTCCTGCTTTTCTGTTACTTTTTCTTTTTCACAATTCCAGTTGTTTTTTCTAGTACTTTTGAAAATAGCACTCCAATAATGACATTGTACGTTACACGTATTATGGAAATGAAACGATTAGCGAGAAACAGTTAACGTGTAAATCGCGGTTTCTATGATGCGATAGGTATCTCGATTATACAGGGTGTCCCACGATACGTGATAGGGCAAAGATGTAGAGGGACTTTTATTATGATTTTTTATGTAGAATGTCATTGAATATCACAAAATAAAATTGTTATCTTTAGTTTTTTAAGGTTATTTCAAGGTCACTTCGCGTTTTGTGTCGTGCAACACTTTCTCTGGTCTCCGTTTTTTATTCACAACTTGGATATTAATTATTATCATAAATCGAAACTGCTATGACTTAATAATATTGGATATGCAGCTATTCAGCGTTTCCCAAAATTTCTATTACACGGGAGATTTCTCTTTGTCCACCATATTTAGAAAAAAATACTTCGAATGAAATCTGTATGGTTTTCAAAGCTCTATTGAAAGGTGCATTTTTAAAATATTTTATTTGACGTGTTGAAGGTCATTTTAAGGTCAAGTTCGCTTTTTTAAATGGAAACATAATTTTTTTATTACACCAACTTATTCTATTAGAAAAAAACAAGTAAGATTTATTCGAAATGATTTTTAATTCGACAATAGCTTTTTATGTTATTCAATGAGAAACTTCTTCTGGTGTCTTTATCATTGGATAACTTAAAAAGTTGTTGTCGAATTAAAAAAACGTTTCGTATAAAACTTACTTGTTTTTCCTCATAGAATAAGTTGGTGTAATAAAAAATGTATGTTTCCATTTAAAAAAGTGAACTTGACCTTAAAATGACATTCAACATGTTAAATAAAATATTAGAAAATGCACCTTCCTATACAGCTTCGAAAACCATATAAATTTCATTGGAAGTTTTTTTTCTAAATACGATGGATAAAGAGATATCCCGTGTAATAGAAATTTTGGGACACCCTGTATATGAAAAATTTTGATATAACATCTATCTTGCAAATGTAATCATGTTCATATGTATAATCGTAATTCAAAATGAAATTTTTACTGAGTTAGTGGGATTGCAGTGTGTTTAAAGGGGCACGATCATTTCAAAATGAAATATCGATTTCACTTCATTGATAGTCACTGCAGGACGTTCTCTATTCAGAAAGCATTGTGGATCATGTCTGACAGAGTATCCAATTTGTTGGAATGACAAAGTTGTAACAGTTCAAATGGAACTATTCAGATAACTGGTTTATCAGTGTCAACTAGCTTTCCTTTCATTGATGGTCCTGAAAACTCGCCGTGTAGACATTATTAATTAGATAAATAAAGTATTGATCGGTTTCCCTGTTACATAAGGAAGTTATTTTTCAATGTTGAATCACCCCCTGCCCGGTTGTACTACGATTTCCGGCCCACCCCGTATATCACGTTGTGACATCCCTCAAGATCGAGCTTATACGTGTTTATGCGTTTCGCATGTTTGTTTATAAACTCGGAAAGACAAGAACAGACTGTAATACGATGCGTCAGGTTATTTATCAAGAAGAGACTTAATCTCCTGATAAGAGTCATTAATTAAATAAATATATATTTCTATATTATAATGGCGTAATATTAATTTGTTCTTTAATTATTTACCTATGTTGCATCAATCCGATCGTCTTGAAACTTTCATATACATTAGGTATATAATAGAACATTGTTCTTGAATTTTTTGGTACGTGTCGCACAAAGGGTTGCTTGCAACCCCCACCCGTAAAAATATAAAATATTTTTTCTACCCTTAATAATCTGCTCACAATTGTGAAGAAAATATATGAAACGTAGCAGGCAAGTTCGAATATATTTTCGTTTTTATTTCATCTTAATAACTTAATTAATAACCGAGAACGAAAATGATAAAGGTGAGGGTGTTTGACCTTATTAAATGAGGGGTTAGCGACTAGGTTAGCGGCAGAGTGGTGTTTAATTACAATTTAATTATTTCACGAATTATAATTACACAGTAATATAAAAATGGGGCAAGTCCGTCTCTGAGAGTTAAAAATGCTTTCGAACCTTGTTTCAAGTGCTACGGGGCAAGAACAGAATTATTAACAAACCCACAAAGATGTCGATTCGAGAAAGACATGTTTGCTACAATAACAATTGCGAAAATAACTGCTACATTTTTTTCGAATAATTCTTGTAATTCGTTTAAATTGCATGATCTCTTAGAGAAAAAGGGTAATGTTAAAGTAGCCCACGCATTCTCGATAGGCGACAAGATCAAGACTTTGTGAAAGCCATTTCTGAAATGTTTATTGAATCTTCTTATAAATATTACTTTGTAGCTATTTTCACCTTATGGATCGGTGCATTATTTTGTTGTAGGATAAAATCGCCTCCTATCAGACGTCTTCCTCCTGGTATGAATGCTTCTGATAATAATTTAAGGTAAACTTAAAAGTATACTTTCCCCTTTAATGTTACGATTTTTCCCACTCGCGAATGTGAAACGCATCCCCATACCATAACGTCTTAGTCCAGTGGCAATATTGTATACAGTGCATACAGTGCAACAATGAAATGAAACAAATTTTTGCGTCCACGTCAAAATTTAATCTTAACAATACTTATATTACATCCGAGAGATATTCCAACTTAAGATATTTTGCACAACGAGTTGTAAGTTGTAACTGCTTTTGGATCCACACATGTTTGTGGAACATTTTTTTCGAGTATGAAACTTACAAAGAGTTCATCACGCGTTTCATTAACTGATGCGCAACGTCGAACATAAATATAGATTTACCAAAATTAAGTGAAAGAATGGATAAACAAATATCTCATTCATTAAGACTCGAGAGAGTTAATTATATCGAATCATAGTATAACAATAAAGTTTTATTCATTTTGTATTTGTATTAGATTTTTTAAAAGCATGTTCACGTAAAGTACGGCCCGCTGTAACGTTACGCGTCATCAAAGTGGCCCGTGAAACCATTTGGGTTGGCCAGGCTTGTACTAAATCGTTACTGCGAGGGAATTTAATACTAATTTATATTGGAAACAATCATATCGAGTACGTTTCGGACAAAGTGTACATCAGTAAGCTGATGGCGGATGTAGCTGATAAAGAGATAAGGTTGTGCAGGAGCTGATTGATCTCATTGACAGTATCCGACGGATAGGTTCGGCTGTTTTAAAGCAGTCCTGGGTAAAAGAGTATCGGCTGCGCGGCCGGCCGAGCTTTAATGTGTATCAGGAGCTGTCCCATCCCCCCTTTCTTTATTCTCCTTCAGTCTCAGCCTATACTCATCTACCCCATGCCTCCCTTCATCCCTTACCTTCTGCCGCTTTTCTCGTCCCGTCCGCGTCCGGAGGGACGATTGACGTATCGATTCCAGCAGGGTGGTGCAGTCTGGCCTTCGCCGTCGTGTCTGCGTGGTCCAAAACTGCTGGCGTCGCCTCCGCCGGCGTGGCGCGACGCGACGCGACGCGGCCTTTCCATCGCTATCGCTTTCTTTCCGGAGTTGCGGACCATTCTCGTGCAACTTGCGACCCGCGATTTGCTCGCGTACCACGTGACGAATTCTCGCGGGGACGCCTCGCTCCATGTGACTCGGTCTCACGATACAACAACCTCCGACAGGAAGCCCCTTCGACGCAACGGAGGATAATGTCCGATTCGAAAGCTTCCGGCGAGCCACGTGAGATCTATCGTCGATGAGATTTATTCGATCAGAACGGCCGGATAAATTGTCTTTTTTTACGGAAACACGAGATCTCACCTGTGCTCCCCTCGTTATCATCAGCTACAGCCACGGCTCGTCGCACGGCTGCCGTCAATGTAAACTCTACTTGAATCTCGTCGAATCAGTTCGATCGTTTGCCAACCAGCCCTTTGTGGATACTTAGGCGCGCGACCTGCCATTCAGCTGCGCGCACACCGAGCCTGTCAGAAAGTGGAGCTCGAAGGGCGAGAACTTCGAGAGCGGACAATTAGTGAAACCACGAGCGTGAACACGTGGCCGATTTCTAATTGACTGGTGCCGAGGTTGGCTTCCTCGATGATCCTTCAAGGTAGAAAGAACTTCTTCCGACGCGCGGCGATCGTGCATCCGGAGAATCGTGCTCTGGATTAAAACTGTAATTTTTCCAAATGAAACGACGTTCAAGAGAAACACGCCGTTCCGCAGAATTCGTATAATAATCGAAGTTTCGTGATAATTTAAATGACACCCAGAATGTTTTTTGTACAGCGAACGCGCAATTAAATTAAATTGCGTCGACCCGCATTTTATAGCGGTGCGCGTCGAGAACTGGCATTAACGCAGCAGAAAATTTATTAGGAATTTAAGTTATGTTTACCGATAACATTCGAATATACGGAAATATACCAGCGGATCCCAAAGGATTTAGACGCGGCAGTTAGACCCGTTAATTTCATTCAGTTCTGCTAACTTTAAACGGAATGCCCTTGCTACATAACACGAACGATAACGAGGATTAACAGCTATCCGTGTATATTCTCAAACGTGAGATCGTGAACGCGGTGAAATTCTGCAGAATCGTAAATCCATTATCTGTGAAAAGCTCTATTACTCCCACCAATTACGATGATCATGCGGCATGAACAAATTAAGAACCGTTGGTGATTGAGAATGCGCTACCGGATACGGTGGTTATAGAAAATGATCGAAGGTAAAACGTTGCCATGACGCTTGCTGGAGCGGACTTAATGACTTGAAGAGTGTGATCGATCGCGCGCCGTAATCCAACTAATCAAAAAATCAATCGTTTGACAGTCTACTTTGCTGTGATTAAGAAGAACACGAAGAAGAGTCTCCGTTATAATTTGCTATTATGTGCGCCAGATTGAAATCCATAAAATTACTTCTATAAAATCGTCAAGATAGTCATCGAAATAATTAAAGAATTAGATATAGAAGCGTACTAGTCGCGAAGTACTAGATCCCTGGCAGAGTATGATGTATCTCAATTGCGACGGTCACAGTTGTGTGTGGAACCAACTTGCACGGTACGATCCTGTTTGGTGCAAAACGGCCAGACGTCGTCTACAGAATTCTGTGGAAAACATACCAGTCGAAGACGCAACTTCCTGACGTTAGCATGAGGACAGAATGATTGGATAATCAGTGGAATCAAAAACGGTGTGTAGATATACCTACTGCATAAATAATACAACGTCCCATTGATCACCATTCGTACCCATGTTGGTTTATGATTCCGGATGTTCGTTTACAGTGGCTTTCGGTAGCAACAACTCAATTATCTTGAAAAATCCGTGGATCGAACTGCAACTGTATTCCCTATATACAGGTTAGTAATCATAATTAATTCATGTCCTAAACCTAACAGTTAACGAGATATTATCCAAAGACGAATGAAGATTATTCCGATAATATCTCGTTAACCATTCGATTTAGCACATGTGGAGGTTAATACATTTTTACTCAGAATTCGATAGTCTGCCGAGTCTGTCTGGCTGGAAAGTTTTCGAATGAACAACCTGTATAATAAATTGTATATAAACAAATATATTTGGATAGAAATGGATAGAATATTATTATTATATATATATATAAAATAAATGCTAAATAACACTATAACACTAAATAAAAGAAAATTAAGAATGCAAGTGCTACATCGGCGAATGCTCATAAAACGAAATTTATGTATTTATGTACATACATATACATACATACATAAAATCGTTCAGATTGAAAGATAAGTCAAGAAGCATTCCCTTCTTACGAGCACCAATTGAATGTAATAAAAGTAATCGCTTTTTGAGAAGTTCACCTCAAAAGAGTATGGTAATATAGGGATAAAAAATGTAAAATTTCTGAGGTATTAATTAACAATAAGAAAAAAATCTATAATAAACCAAGTGATTATCGCTCAACATTTTGTTTCTTTTTGTACTTCCAATATGCATATGAAAATTTTTTCATTTTGAATAGCCTTGTAATTCTGAAATATTTTATATTTATTGCAATTGGAATAGATCATTAACAGAACTTCTTGTGTAATTATGTTAACACAGTTTGATGTTATAACCGCCGGCTGTAACCAATTAGGAATATTATTTTCTACCAATTACAGAATACTTGTTCTCATTATTGGTGTAATTGCCATTCTACGTAATTTTTTTTATTAAAAATGGATCAATATGTATATTCTGATAAAGAGAGTTGTTATGAATTATTAACCGGGTGATTGTTTAATTGGAAACACTTGTAAAACTGTAACACGATATCGTAGAACGGCCTCTACACGGTATCAACGTGTTTACTGTTTCCAAACAATATTATATGAAAAATTGCGATATAGAAATAGTAGAGTACGTCCTTGCTTTAGCGTAAAGGCCTTGTGTATACGGTAGTACTGTGACCTAATTGAATCGACATCGTTCCAATTTCAAAAACCGGTCACGAGTACCTTGACTTAGCAGCCTTCGTGGATATAATATGTATAGTCATCTCACTTATTGTGTTTTTACCTATCTTACAACTATTAAAGACAGATTTTCAGAGACTCTTTAATTTATGTGTGTTCAAACAATAACGGGAATTTTCATTTTTCGGATAAACATTTTACTTATTCGTCTACGTGAATGTTATCCCTTTCAAAATAGTCTCCATTAGATAAACTCCGCGACAAAACGATAGCACATTATACAGATAAATGTTTTCTTAGCTTTTCAAGTAATATTTTACATTGTTTGTGATCTGGATTCTGGGTAATAAGAATAAAAAAATATCTCAATATGTTTCTATGCATTTGTTACGAGAAGAAACAATTTTATTGGAAAATATGTAACATTGAAAACGTGTATTGAACGAAAATGGGTATCGTTATAAGCAGAAACGTGGTTAAGAAATTATATAAATCTGTAGAAATTATTTAGAGATTTATAGAAATAAAAGGCGGAGTTAGAAAATATTAAGACATTATTTTTTGATACATACACATTATTTTTTAGTTATTTTAAGAAATGTGTGCTATCTTTTTGACGCGCCGAGTTTTCGTTTAATTCGTCGAGGGTTCGAAATTGTCTTCCGCCGGCAAATATCGATTTGGCTAAATGAGCCCAGCAATTTTCTATTTTAAATCTGGAGACCTGGCTGGCCACTCCAAAATTTTAATATTTTCCCGTGTAAAATATTCTTTTACAATTTTCGCGGTATGAACACTTGTATTATCTGGCTGATAAACAAAGTTTATGCTCGGTATTTTTACAGGATTTCTCTTAAATTATTCGTCGATACTTTCCATAATACCCGATTCCCGCCCACAACCATTACTCCACCACCAGCGAATTGTAGACTGCATAAAATTTTTTGTTCTTTACGCAAATCGTGGAAATAACAACGGTAGCCATCCGGTCCATCCAACGTACATTTCTTCTCATCACTAACGATAACTTTTCGCTATTTTTTCTTCCAATGAATATACTTCTTAGAAAATTGTAAACGAGCTTCTTTATGTTGCTTAGTTAGCGGTGGTTTTCGTGTTTTATGTATTTATTTTATGTTATCATAAAAAAAAATGAAGCTCACCTCTATTTTAAGAAAAATATTACAAATAAAAAAAATGTAGATACGCTATCATATTGGTAGGAAAATATACTGTAACTTCCTCCTTTTCGGTTTTTTTCTAATGTTTACCGTTTACGAAAAAAACGCTGGTCCAGATTATCGCGAACACCCTGTATAAACTAAACTCTTCTAACTAAATTGTTTAGAGATATTACACTTGTATTTGCAATTTACGAATGGAAAGAACAACACAATTTCAGTAAAATAATTTCAGTTATTGATCGTAAACGTTGAATATCAAAATAAATGCTTTCGACGCTACAATTTCAGTAGTTCGTCAACACTTTAATTTCAAGTTGTAGATTTGCAAATCTATTGAATTTCAGGCATGGATTTCAAGTATCGTGTTTCTACACTGCATATGGTGCTGCGTTTATAGTAAAAATCCTGGTCGCTCGGCTGGCTAGTCTCGGGTAGCCAGAAACTTCCGGTGATACCCGTGGATTCACGATACAAATGAAAGCACGAGAACGAGTCGATTTCCTGCACTGTTGACACACTTTGTATACGTTTGTTCAGGGGGTTGGGTTCCCCAAGCACTGCACTGACGGCGGATTGCTGAACGCTATAGTCAGCATTTTTCGATCGTACTACAGAATTACGTGAGCCAAATTCTTGGTGTTTTGCAACTATTCCGATCTCGTAACTGCACATCGTTGTAAAATAGAATATTATCTATACAAATGTTACAGTATCATAGGAAAATATTAGTCGTTGCTGATGAATATGTAATTACAACCCTTTTCACGCACACACACACATACATATATATTTTTATACAGGGTATTATATGACAGGGCATTATTTCAGAATTTTTGGTTGCCAAGCCGATTTTTAAAGAGTCCGGAAGCATAAACTTTGCCGTTCTTATATTGAAGTTTTCATTAAACACTTGTTATGTGCGCGAAGGTATTTCGGAGATTCTAAGGTAATCTAATTAAGGTCTGTACATTTTTATACAGAATTTTTATACAACATTCTATCGATTCAAGATACAAAAAGTACGTTTCCCATTTAAAGAAATCAAGCTGACCTTGAAATCTACGAAACGCTTTCAGCTACATAAAAAATGTTGACGTCACAATATTTCCCCTTCTATGCCATGCAAGTTTTGTATTTATAACTTTTTCATTAGAGATGGACAAAAGTTACTGCTTCACCCTGTGTCAAACGAAAATAATAATCCTTTCGAAATCTAAAATCTTTTGCTCCACGCTACGTATTGAATAGGGTTTCGACTGATTGAGCGACTTGTCCCGCGCACGTGTTGTATCGTTCTCGGGTGTTGGTCGTCAATTACTGATAGGCCAAGCGCTATATAGGCCGAGCGAAGTAAGCAAAAATTGTGAAGAGGGGACAAGTTCATTAGCAGTAATAAGTGGCGAAGTGTTCACTAACCGGAGGAACTTCGGAAAATAAAATGTGTCGAACGACGAAGTTGGCCTACATAAATATAAATAACAATGTACAGAAAGCGACAGTAATTGGGGAACATAAAAAAAAGTTGAAATTTGTTGGACAGTGTTATCATGGAGGACCATCCCTTAAATTTTCTCCCACCTGTAATCAAATACCCTGTATTATATTTTTTTGTAATATAACTATTTATTATACAAAATTATTTTCATTCAAAGAATGTTGTCAACATCACGAATTCTTTTCAAGAATGACATGCATAATCATGTCATATTCTCCAAATTTTTGGGAAACTCGATTCTTTTGGTAATCTTGAAATTTTCGAGAAACCCGAAATTCTTTGGGGAATCTCGAGATTTTCGGGAACCCGACCCGAATCGACCTAGACCATCGCGTTCCCGATATTTCGATTCTCGCACATCCCTAACTCTCATAAATTAGAGATTATATACTTCAGGAAACCATCATTAAACATTTTATATACCTACGTAGAATCTTCATTGTTAGGAGCGTATTCAATCGCATAATCTTTCTCGAGGGCTAAATAGGTTACCCCTTCCTTTAGTTCTTCAAAATGAATTCAAAGGTACGGTTGGAACGAGTATACTATATTCTTGCAGCTATTGACCGAAGATAATTGGTTTCTAGATTGGTATCGATAAGAGAGTCGATTAAGTATTTTGTAGAGACACGGAGATTAACCTGAGATTAGAGAGGGGTAGATTCAAGTTCTCTATTCTTTAATACGATTGAATTAGCTTGAGCATTCCTCGTGACATCTCTTGTTGGAATAAAATAGTATCAAGAGTTAGAACTTTGTAATCTTAACTATAATAGGCAATATTCAAGCGTCTAGAAATTTGTACATTAAACATTAAATTGTCCAATATTTTCTGACGAAAGAGTATACATTTCTAAAATTTACACATTTAATGTTGTTCAAAAATTAATTTGACAGTATTCGTACGGTAACACAGCATTCAAAGAAAACTCATATTAAAATTGTCGCTTCCAAATGTTTTTTAATACGTATTACAATGGATTTCTAAAATAGAATCGAAATTACGGTTTTACATGAAAACTACGTTGTGCAGCTAGCTTAAATTGAAACGTAGAAAGAACCGAAAATAACCATTGCAACTAGAGGAAATTGCATAATCAGCATGCATGACCCATCTATGCAGAAAGTTAAAACACATGTTTCAACAGAATGTATGAAACTTTTTATCTGTCGTGCATTTTATGAAACAGGCATGCGCGATATATGTTTCAAAACCGTTACGCCGCATCTCCATGTGTCCCTGATATATTTGTGAAACTGTTTTCTCTGTAAATTCTACGAAATTATTGTTATTGTGTACTGGAAAGATAAAAGAATGAATTTCTTTTATGTCCCTTTACATTATGCTGTACAATAAAATTAAGCTAACTAGAAAGAAGATTCTCATATTTCAATTTTCAATTGTTAAAACATTTTCGTTTGCGGTTTAAAAAAATGCAACATATTTATTGATGCAGTCAACATAATTCGCATGATCTAGATGTCAAGACATATTACACACTCACATAAATACAAGTTCGATTTTACTTTGATGATAATAAGATATTGTTTTTTGTGAAATTTTTCAAGATTATGCTGATCAGTGTTTAAACATTTTTTATTGAAATATTATTCCTCCAATCTTTTTGATTATGGACATTTTCAGACTTTCGCAGTCCCTTTCATAGTCGAATTATTGTTTATTAGCCGAATGCGTCGTTCATTAATGAATGTAGAGAGTGGCGGGAAACAGAACGTTTAAATAGTACTGCGTACGGTAACTACTACAATTTTTACAAACTGAAATTTTGTTTTCAAGCAACAATGTATTTTTTATAAGCATTTGCGGAGTACTAATTAATGGAAACAAGAAAACTACAAAAGGGGATAGAAAATTCATAGTTTATTTACAAATAATGAAACAACTCAATTCGATCCAAATTCTACAATTTTTATGATTACAATTTTGATATTAAATCCATTAAAATTCTCGATGTTGTAAAAGGGTTTTCTTATACTGTATGAGCACTACCCCTTGTCTTCACCTTGGAAAATATTGAAATAAAGAAATGAATCAATAATAATAAATAATAATTCTGGCATCTGTTAGACGATATATAATATTTAAATGTTGGCAGATTTTCGTTGGGTCAATGATGTATTATCGTCGTAAATTTCACGTTAGTTATAATAACTATAACTATAACCGACTATAATAACTGTAGGCCCAACGTTGGATATTCGTTGGCAAATTGACAGAATTTTTCGTCAAAACCACTAACCATGTCTCAACTAACTCCCAACCGTTGGTCTCTGTTGATAGTGACTATCCATAGTTGACTATCTATAGACTATAGTTGATGATACTAAGATTGTTTTATCTGAAACAAAAGTTTTTTGTTTTTGGTCAACAGAAGAACCAAAATCGTAGCAACGGTTAACACATGTTTTACAAAACATATTCTACAAGAAAATATATCTCGTACAATTTCTGTTACTTTTACTTCAACAAAATAACTTACGCATGTAAAATATCCATAAACATGTGTGCAAAATTCTAGTACAGAAAAGTTGTTAACGCTTCGTCTGAAAAAGATTCCTAAAAATTAGTGAAAAAACAACCTCGAGAACCAGAATACTCCCTTAAAAAGAGATGGCCTGTCGTGCATCGTTTGTTGTTATAATAGTTGTCGTGCACCGTACACCAATTACTCCAGACTCATAACATTTAGGTCATCGGGAGCAGCTGTTGTACGCGTAAATGTGTCTCTCACGTGTCCCCTTTCGCAAAACAGACCATAGCGATAGTTTCCCGTGACAACGCCAAAGACAATGTTTGATCATTTGTCCCTTCACTACGGAGAGTCGTTTTGAACACGATCGACATCGATTGTGGCACAATTTTGATCCTTTACACGTATCATAATTGCGTGAAATTCACAGTACGATTACACTTGACATGCCATCGCCACGATGCGATGGCGTGAATAAAATACTGTTACGTATGATCAAAACACATTTGACATGCCATCGCCAGCATGACAGAAATAAAATATTCTTTTGTACGGCGAAAATCCTTTATTGGGGGACAATGCTCAAGGTAAAAACTAAACTATGTTGTGCCAAGGGGAAAAACGAAATTGCCACAGCGTGATCCTACGCCTTTGGATCGGGGGAAACTTATTAACACTAGAAATACCACACCAGAGTCAAAGCGTGACTGGTTTAACAATTTCATTTTACAATTCTTATTTCACGTTACATTCTTTTCCGCAATGATGCGATGACTTTTGTAGTGATAACTAAATGCGTAGTATAACGAATTTTATTTTTGTTTAATTTATTCAGAACGGACATAATTTTGTATCATTGCTACTTGTACCAATACGAATCATTATGACTGGTACTTCTCAAAATGGAAAAGTATCCTATAATCTGTTTATCGATCCCGAAATCGTTTATTAGATATTTAGATAGATTCATCGATGTTTTTATGAAATTTATGACTATGACTATGACTTTGCCTATGACTTTGCCAACCAGTGTTCCGATATCGGCGAAGATTTTTCGTCCGATGGATGGCCGCTGGTGGCGCTTTCAGCCTCAGTAAAGTAAGATTCTCGATAAAATGGTGTACCTTGAGCACCCCGCAGAATTTTAAAAAATTGGTATGATTTGAGTCTGAGAAATGAATCTATAAAATGTATATTTGTATATATCTTGTAACTCGTAGAACACGTCCTGGAATCTTTTTGTCTGGAACAGATTGTTTCGGTACATTCCGGCCAATATAACTGCCTCTGGGGTCTGCTACCTCATCGTTCAACTTTGTCCTTCAGACATTTCACGTATCTTTAAAAACAACAAAGGTATTCAAGGTGCTCAATTTAGCTCTGAGACACCCTGTATATATATGCATATACAAAAAATATTAAATAAATGAAAATTTGCTCATTGTTATAGTGCGTAAATGCGACGTATAACAGTCAAGTTTTATTCATTTTGAATTTGTATTACATTTTGAATTTGTATTACATTTTTCAAAAGCATGTTTTGTTCACTGAAGTGCGGCCCGCTGTAACGGTTACGAGTCATCAAATTGGCCCGTAAAACCATTCGTGTTGGCCAGGCCTGTTCTAGTGTTAAAAAAAGTTGCTGAAAACGAAAATGTTTTCCATAAACTTGCTTCGTGTCCTATTCATCGCGAAGAACAAGATTGCAAAAGAAACCACAGATCGCGTCTCAAACAGTTTCTTGGCGAATGATATAGAAGTCGAGAACTGATGAGAGTAAAATATCTTTAGCAGACTGTGTGGATCTGAAATCGTAGAAGAATTGGAACAAGGATGACTCAACATGAGAAAACAAGTAGAACATTTCGAATTAAATTTCTCTCTTCGAGACTCTGTTTTCGAGAAAATTGAATTTGGAAACACGTAGTGAACGCACACTTCTGAACAAGAGTTGGATGACGTCCTTGTTCAAAATTTACCAGTTCTACTTCCTGTGAATACTAATGCACACGAACTGGCACACCTATAGCTGAGGACAAAAAATTATTTCGTTCCATATATTTTACTTGCTTTTTAGAATCACCTCCATTTCGAATACATTATACTAGAATTTCTATTTTATTACATCACACGGTGATATTTCTGTGGCTGTATATGTATACATGGTGTTCCATAAGTTGATTACTCCTAATAAGGGGTAAATATATGGAAAATTATCTCCATAATATCTGATTAACTATTAAATTTAAAACCTTCATTTTTTTTTAATAGAACCATCCGTTCTGAAACATCTACAATGCTAGTCCCTTCCATTACAAATTCAGTGACTATAATTACTCAAGGTCATTCAAGGTTACGGACAGTGAGACTTGTAGTAAACATGCGAAGGTCCTTCAATGCTATGGAATGTTGAAGTGATAACGTTACGTGACTCACCCTGTATAATCTAATACTTGTCAACTCCACGCAACTATTTGGTAATAAACTGATTTTTTTCAGGATATGGTATTACTCGGTGTCGGGATGCAAATGAGTCTGCATAACTGCAGAAATACATATGTACTCCGTCGACGCAACAGAACTTCCTGAAAGCGTCAATTGTGTTATAATTCTCTCTCTAATACTTGATTAATCCATTAGCAAGAGCCCGCTTAACACTGTTTCCGGCCAAGTTCGCAATTAATGTCTAATCTTGTTGCGGTTGCCACTGATCAAGAAATTAATTGCCATTGTAGCGTTGAGAGTTTCGATACGTTCACGTGTTACAAATATGTTGCGAGAGTTTCGCATACCTATTACGCCACTATGTACCTACTATGTACGTATTATAGGTGACAATCTATAAAATCTCTTCCAAACTTTCAGATTTTAATTATTTTGTAGAAAATGCTGAATAATGCTAATATCAACAATCTATACATAGTATAATTCTATGTCATTTAAAAAAGGGATCGCTAAATTATCGACGAAAAATTGTCAACCTCTCTTTAATTTCGCGTAAAAGAAAATTATTTGTATTTTGTAACAAAAAACGGCGTGGGAAATTGAAATTACTTGTATATTCATTTGGAATTTTACAAAGGGTATAGATAGCCGGAAAAGATGGCGAAAAGTGTCCCCAAACTCTGAAAACTACAAAGTTTAAGTTTAGGAAAAGTTTATGTTTCCGGACGCTTCAAAAATCGATTTTGCAACCAAAAATTCTGAAATAATGCACTGTCGTGTGTGCTATTAGGTAGAATGCTTATGAATTTTTCCGTAATTTTTTGTTGAGCAGAACAGAAGATATAGAGCATAACTCATTCAACCGTACATTCATGTCTGAAAAATGAACTTTGTACAGTTAGTTATTTTTATCAACCTCTTCAATAAATCGTGGTATAAATTACACTGGTAAGTTGAATACGTTGTAACGATAGGTGTCGCACAATCTCTATAAACGAGTTGACAAGATTTCGCGAAAGTTTTTGTTAATCGACGAACAAGGTGGAAAGTAAAGAGCTGGTCAAATTTCGTTACACGCCAATAACGCGTGTGAAACGACGAACAATGGTCAACCACTTCTCGACCAGGTTCTCGCAATTACTTATGGCAGTCGTAATTAACTGAGATTAAGGGACTTTTAGCGCCCGCGGCCAGCAAGATTAAACTTCAAATTATACGCTTCTGCAGCTGCACCGTTACTCCATCAATGTAGTCGTAGCGTCGCGTCATTATGTAATCTATTAAACTAACTACCTTTTAATGCTGAACGCGTATTAATCGAAATTAGACACCGCAAGTCGTGAGTCAGACTACGAACATTTGATCCGTGCAAAGAAACAAACGTGTTTGCGCGTTAATAAAAAATCGTAATCATTTCACCCGTATTTTACATTAACGAGAAAATAAAACGGTAAACAAGGAAATCTGAATTTCATTGGAACAGTATGTCGTGTAAGTGTGCTTAATTGCGAAGAATACATATAGTTGACAAGTCTCGCGACCAATTCTCTTTCGTTTTACGTTTCCATTATACATCAGGATTGTCCTTGATGCATTACTCGTTCTGCGGGCACAGACAAATGATACGGAACTTTCAAGATCTGACAATGATCGATCATATTCTAGCATTGAGGGTAAAATTAAACATTCAAGCTGATTCAAGTATCAAGCTGTTTGAGCAGGTTCCTATTTGACCGTGTTCGAACTTGCGAACAGGCTCGAACGGCTTGAATACCCATTGTCTGTACATTATATTTCGCGATAGTTAGGAGAAAATTTAGAGGCCGATTAAATACATAAACGTACATGTAATGTTCTCTTGTAATTCTTCCGGTAGCGGACACAGTCCAGCGGCTCAATGTTTTAAAGTACCTTTGATTTACGAACCGCTGAACACAATATTGGCTCTTTAGTCAAGGGCTTCCGTATGTAATGACACGGAACGCTCCGTTTCACACTTTGTTCGAAACTGATGACCCATTTCGTCGAATAGAGTAGAACTTACGTTTCATTTCTACATTTGATTCGGACGCTTTTAGTGGTTTCGTTTACTATTACGAATCTTCCATGGATATTGTGTAAAAATTTATTAACAATAAAAAATCCATCTAAAATGCGACAACCCGATCAACAATGGTTTACGACGTCTCCTACCAAGTGACAGAAACATGCTTACCTCTTTTTTTCTTTTTTTTTTTGGTTTCGAGGCGGTGGGGAAATTTGAGGGACATTTGAGGAAAAACGGGACTAATTCCCTGCCCATGCCCACTAAAACCCCACCACCAAAGGGACTTCAAACCCCTTCAACGCCTTACTCCCGGGAATGATAGATATTAGGGGCCTACTCTATTCGCATTACTATCCCGACTCGTCGTACCCCCTACCACTCAATTCTGCCACTACGAACTTATCCAATTCCGAAAGAAACATGTAGTCCAGTGGAGTGCCCACCTAATATTGTCCCTGTGACTGTACATACAATGATAGATAACATTTGCATTTTCTGTGGGAGGTTAATTTTATTATGTGATATCGATATGAAAGTGAAGGGTGAAAGGGAAAGTGAGAGTGTGAATAGTGCGAGAATGAAGTTTGATGAAAACAAGATATAGCGAACAATTTTTTAACATTATTTTAGTAAATTATTCAGTTCCTCGATGATTAAACAAATCCAGTCACCTGCTTTCATACCATTTTCAAACGCCTGTTAAATTATAGTTGAACACATTTTCATCTTTTTACAAATACGTTTCAATGTTACATCTAAGTATCAGATTTTTCGAAATATAGTGATCACCTTACTGTTTGTAAGCCATTTATATAGATAAAAATAATAATAAAATCTGAACAGAATTTCTTTAAATATCATTACTTTTTTTTAATTGTAGATATTTTATACTCATGATAAAATAAATCATTAAAATGTATCTTTGATGCAATTTGTTATTAGCAAGTACTGTTGCAAAGAACAATCGTTATTTAATTCGGAACTACTTATGACAAAAAGTTATGCTGTCTTCACGAATAAAAAAGTCAAGCATGGTGTCACATTTTCTGCGGGAATAAAAATTCTAACGGAATATCGATTTTCAAGGTGCGAATACTGAGCACGCTGAAATGCAAATTTCCAGCGGCACGGTTAGGAAATTTTCACTTTGTTCGCAGCGACGCGAATTTTCGATCAGACTTTCACCTCTCTTTGTATTTGTTGCTGCACTTCCTTGGGCTCAAGTCGCGTTCGTTGTCGAGTACGACCTTATTACCCCAGGGTATAAAGCGACATCGTCATTCGCTAGTTTATCGATGGTTTCCGATACCAAGGGTGTAGCTCGAGCTCCATTTTCCAATTTATTGACTTCCATGAACTCCACTGACCATCGGTTTATCATTTAAGACTGATAACTGCTATAGATCTTTTGTTTTCGCTCTATCTCCTCTCGTGGAATTATATCAATAAAATATATCCATTCCTTGGATCTTCATATTGCTAGTGAATTAAATTCTCTAATAAAATTCACGATTTATAATATTAGATGATGGCAAAAGTTCGTACCCTATTTGAAAATAAAATACGAGCGGTTATATTTCAATATAACAGTTTTATTAATCGATTATACACTCCTCAAGAGAATTAAGGGATCACTTGTACGAACCCGAAAAATTGGTCCCACTTTACGTGATCATAACTCCGTCAAAAATTGCCGTATCGATGTCGTTAAACAATGGTTTGGAAGCCTAAAGTTTCTAGTTTCAGATGCTCTGTTTCAAATTGTTGCTACATTGGTTTTTTACAAAGTTATAGCGAGATGAAGACAACATTGACGAACAAAAATTTGTGAATTGAACAAAAAATTTTGATAAATCGCGTTAATATCATTTGGAAGGGCTATCTTTCCTGTATAAAATGTGTGGTTGTTGATTATTGTGCCCGTTGGTTTTTTTACGCTGGTTTCAAATCTGGTTTGGCAAAAATAACAATAAGGTATCACCAGAAAATCGATTTCTTGCAAAATCCTGAGGTGGTTGACAAATTTTGAGACCAGATTTGAAATCAGCGTGAAAAAATCTACAGGAAATGATATATAGCATGTTAAACAACAATTTTTTACGAACGTGGTACTGGAGAAACCACATTTTCATTCATCGCTCTACCTCATTTCTATCGAAATCGGTTTCTGGTCCACTGTGCGAGGGTTCCAAACGAAGCCGATCGTAGAACAGGACAGCATGTAAATACGGATCGCGCGGCCGAAGAGTATCGGTGAGAACCACTACTAATCCAATTACAAAACTTCTTTATTTTTCGTTATTTTTTATGCGACTTTCAGCAACTTATTTCTGGCATTTTTCTGATTAAAATGACACGAAACACGATATAATTTCAATTGTATTTAGTGATTAATTGACGGTATGGAGTAACTAAGTTATGCTTCACATGTACAGTAAATATGGGCCGGATTGTATCATGTTTGGTGTCATTTTAATAAGAAAAATGCCAGAAATGAGTTCATGAAAGCCCCATAAAAAAATAATAAAAAATAAAGAAGTTTCTTAATTAAATTAGTAGTGGTTCACACCGATATATCCTGCGGCGTTGGTCGTCAGTGGAGTGAGTAGGCATTTGACAAATTCTGGGTAGGCGGTTGCTCTGAGAAATAACGCGACTTTACTGTAGTAACGAATCTCTATAACATTTCCATGTGCAAAAATTGCAAGTGTGAATGAAAAACGATTGAAAAGAAAAAATAGTTGGAAATTCAACCGTGAGTGCAATTTAATTCAAGTGTCGACAAAAAGGTACTACTCGAAATGCTCTTTTCAAGCGGCTTGCCTTACTCATTTGAAAACCGCGAATTCGAAGCCTCCATCAAAGAGACCACCCCTTATGTTTGCAGAGCGATTTTACCCCTTCAGGAAGTATGCGTTTTCTAGTCAGACATTACGGAGCAGCTCGGTAAGGTCGAGTATCTAATTCAAGACAGGGTTCCCCTTTAAAGAAAGAGGAAACGAAACGTGTTGACCTCAAAGCGCGTCACTTGGGTGAGATATTAAAGTTGCAACCCTCCTTTCGCTCAATCTACCATCGCTACACTCGTGACGAGCGTAAACGCTGACAATATTTACATCTATAGGGGCGGATGCCTACTCAACATCTTAACACGTCGAGTGCCCGATGACTTTCTACATGTTCCTCAAAACGTCGCAGTTCTCACTGTACGGAAAAGTCATAAGTCGACGACAGATTTTGTGCACTTATGACAAAAATGTGTAGGTCGCATTCGAAACAGTAAAAATATTTAAAGAATTTGGAAATGTCGATGCGTCAACTTCAACTGATTAAAATTATTCAGAGAATAGAAATAAATGTCTCTCTCTCTTTCTCTCTCTGGCTCCTGCATCTTGCAATTAATGCAGACAATTTTCAACTTGCATAAAAATCTGCAGTATAGTCAAAAGTTATTCGAGATACTAGTTAAAAAGGGTGTAGCCTAGGGTAGCTCTTATTTACTCTTGTCAAATATTTTTGTAAAAATTTGTTTTACAACACCCCCGAGTTCCAAATAATTAAAAAAAAAAATCTGTCCAAAGTTCGAACTTGATCGGATAACGAGAAAACGATTAAACATTAAAATAATTAATTTAATTGTTACAAAATCGTTTTTTTCGAATATCTTCTGAACTATTCACCTGGCCGAAAAATATGTTCGATAAAACCTGTAGACCTGGACAGGCTACGTCTTTTATGTTGTGTTACTTTTTTCGTAAAATGAACGGTTTTCGAAAAAATTGAGAAAAACGTCGGACCAAAATCCAAAAATTTTTTCTGAAATTTGAAAATGGAATGTTTCATGATCTTTTATCAATAAACGTGAGCAATAAATGTGTTTTTGAAAAACCACAATACCTCCCTAATATACATTAAAATTAGTATGTTCGTTTTCAAATGCAGTGGGGACATTTATGCGCTTCGTATTAATTAGTCGTTCACGTGACTTGCAACGTTGAAATCCATTAATCACGAACGGTACAATAAGAACGGAAAGGGAAGGTTATGTCTCTCACGTCCGACGGTAATGTAGGAATATTTGCCTGTGGAGAATGCCAGATTGATACGTGGAAACCGATTAATGAGGGTTTAACCCCTCGAACACTTCTAGTGAGCTCGAGATTTCCGACAGGAACTTCCGAGAAAAGCCGCACGCTGGAGAGTCCCCATTCGCTCCATGTCAGCGGCGAACTGAACTTGATAGGTTACCATTTGTATTTGCGTTGCTAAATTGCTAATGGCTATTCTTTTAAAGAAGATATACAGTAAGTATGGATTTATAGTGCAGCAGCGAGGTGAGCTGTGCGGTGAAAAAAAAAGAAATACAAAGAAAATACATCTGTACTTTTTCATTAGTATGTGTCGAAATGTTGTCACGAATGTTGGTTTGTTTTCACCGCGCCGCTATCATCGATGCTCGCAGCTCCACTATAAATGCACCCCAGGGAGCATAACAGTTTCTACACATTTTAAATCAGAATAACTTTTACGAATGGACCAAACGACTTCAATTTCTCTGTAAGCCTAAAAGAATTAGTTTATGTAAATGAGGTCTAGTAAATATGTTGAAAAAATGCATTTAGTTGGAATTGTGATAAGCAGTTAGTAAAAATTGATTTTTACAACTTTTTAGCTGGGCCAATAACGAAAATTTAAAAGATGTGTTTTGTAAACCTGTATGAATTACATACGTTCTGAAAATTACATTGAACACGGTTAATTGTCTTGTATTGTTATCTTAATTGTGTTTATAAGTCGTAAACCAATTAACCATTTTCGATGTAATTTTCAGAACGTATATAATTCATACAGGTTTGGAAAACAAATCTTTTAAAGTTTCGTTCGGTGTCCTTCCTTGCGCCCGAAACTTTCATCGTCGATTAAAACACTAAATACATTTGAAATTATATCGTGTTTGGTGTCATTTTAATCAGAAGAATGCCAGAAATAAGTTGGTGAAAGTACCATAAAAAAATCATGAGAAACCAAGAAGTTTTGCTAATTGCATTAGCAGCGGTTCACACCGATACGCTTCGGCCGCGCGATCCGTATTTACATGCTGTCCTTTTCCTTTTCTACTTTTGGCTTCGTCTGTACTCTCGGCGCGGTCAGCGCGGTAGATGCAGTCACAAAAGAATACTGTAAAAATACTTGGTAAATCAATTCTTCTAATTGCTTTAAAAAAGTCAGGTCGTTTGGTTCGATCATAAAAAAGTTATACTTTTTTTTAAAGTACGTTCAAATACTTTCGTGGTTCATTGTATATGTAACACAATAAAAATAAAAATATCATATTTTTTTTAAATTAATTAGACATGTCATTTTTTCAAAAAATGGAACAATTTTAGGGGCGGCGTGCTCGAAATGTCACAGTTGATTTATCACTTTCTGTAAGCGGTGTGGTTCATAAAAATAGACATATTCATCTTAGCATATGTACTTTATTCGGATATTCTATGCTTTTATAAATTTGTCTTACTTTGACAATTCCAAGAAATTGGATATTCTTGCGTTTTCTGAATTTTATGTTTTAGAAACACAATACTTTCTTAAAAATATTTCACAATGCCGCAGGTGTTGTAATCGGCCGCTCTTCGTGTGCTTTGCGAGAGTACGTGAAATTTTGAATTCGTTCTTCTGGAAACGACGTTTCTCAAGTTCGAAGATACGACATCTCATAAATCAATCATCCCGCTTACTTCAAACTTGATAAATGCCTGCAGCAAATGTTCCTTCACCCTCGGAACTGAAACTAAATCAATATCGGCAATATTCATTGAATTGTGGTCCACTCAGTGATGTTACGTTTTAATTACCACATTTTTTAAATCGTTGCCCACTTGAGGAAGTATGAATTATTGCTTTCAGGGAGGGCGGCAATTCCCTTTCAGCATCCTTCACTTAATAAATAATTCTCGCACATACTTTATTGAAGGTAATTCCCTTAAGAGGGTGAAAGTTCCCATCTTCGTATAATTATATGTATACTCCACAGACTGTTAGTAACGTAATACTTAAGAAGTCTTCATCTTCATTTTCATTCCTAAGGGATACTATACATAGAGTGTACCAGATAAAGTGTTACAAGCTGTTTTCTCAAAATTTAATGACGCTATTGAATTTATTTTTTTTTTAACTAAATAGTTCAGGAGGCCGAATATTTTAGTATGTATTTATTAAATTTTTTTTGGGGAGAAAGGGGGCCCCCCAATATTTTTAAATGGAAAGTACACTCCTCAAAACAATTAAGCGATCACTTGTGCGAACCCGAAAAATTGGTCCTACTTTACGTGATCATAACTCCGTCAAAAATTGCCGTATCGATGTCGTTAAACAATGGTTTGAAAGCCTAAAATCTCTAGTTTCAGATGCTCTGTTTCAAATTGCTGCTATGTTGGTTTCTTTACAAAGTTATAGCGAGATGAAGACAACATTGACGAACACAAATTTGTGAATTGAACAAAAATTTTTGATAAATCACGTTAATATCATTCGGAAGGGCTATCTTTCCTTATGTGAAATGTGTGGTTGTTGATTATTGTGCCCGTAGATTTTTTCACGCTGGTTTCAAATCTGGTTTGGCAAAAATAACAATAAGATTTTGACTTTTGCACTCCTAAATCGGCCGCGTTTGGACCACTGTGAGACGTTCGAACAAATTTTGTTTTTCTCTCCGATCTTGTGAAATGAAAATAAATAGAAATTATGGAGGCATATCAACATTAAGCTAAGCAAAATGAACCGGTATGCGCATTGTACAGGACTATAAATATCTATCTGACTATAAGTTGCCTGTTACCCTTTCTATTTCATTATACGCGGCGTTTCTCGAATCTTTCTTCATTTATCCCGTCTGCTTCTCTTTCTTCGAATGGTTATTTATGGCTAAATCATCATTGAAGAAAATCCACTCAATTAGATTCACAGAGCGTACACTTCAACGCGAAGAAAAGCTGGAAGTTACTTTTTGCAAGTGCGAAACTGCCATAAATCTCGCCGTTACCCTTTCTTTCGAGGAAAGCGAGGAAAAAGCAAATATTGTTGAGACACTAAGTGCTCTTCCTACGGGCTACTGTACAAAGCGTTTGGTATTTTTTTTCTTTGAACGGGGAAAAGACCTCGGGATATTAGAGATCCGGAACGAAAACGTCACGGAACGCGAATTAAATGATTATATTGTATATAGTGACAGTGACGTCATCTGTTATCGTCGTGCCTTGCGAGGCACCATTATCGTTAAGAAAAGTTGTGCAATTGTTTCTAAGAAAATGGTGGGAGTATGAATTAGATTGACAAACGGTAAATATATTTCAGTTTTGAACAATTGAATGACTCCATTTACTGACGTGCGGCACTAATTTTGTAATATTCATGTAGAATTTTTTATTTGTCATACAGGGTGGTTCACCAGATATTACCACCTCGATTTTCGTATTTATTATTATTCGTAGCGAAGAATGTTTACATGCATAATTTCTCCTATATTAAAATCAAGTTTATTTCTTGCAGTCGATGCAGACAATTTTTACTTTGCACAAAGATTCGCAGTCTACTGATGACCTTCATATCTCTTCTACGCGTCCACCTTCAAAAAAAGCTCACAACACCAACGTGTGCATCTCTCGAAATTATTCAAGCTTATATTACCGGGAAAAATAAAAGTCCCGCCACATGATCTTCCCCCTCGGTACTGAACACCTTTCATCTGAAATATTTTTGCGTGATCAATGTTTTTGGAGTCATTCGTCTGTACGCTTTATCATTTCCACCCTGTATATTTGTTCGAGTATCAAATTTCTAGTAGAATTAGTTTAGAAATTATTCCGGTCATGGTTTTACTGGAACGACTGTACATCTTGTTGATCGAAACCGTATGTCGAACTTTCATACCAAGTATCAAAACTTTCGTGATGCACGCCATGGGAATCACTACAGAAGTTTTCTAATTTTCTACGTTCCATGCTTCGCGGAGGTCCTCTTCAATGTTATCAGGTATTTCCTTGTATTTATCTTCACCGTTCGAAGAAAATGGATCTCTGACAACAGTAACGTACGTCGTTTTTCAGATCTCTGTGTTTAGGTTGAAGAAACTAGAAAAGGTTCCCCAGTATCGTTTTATTCCTTTTTCTCAGATAAATCAGACCACAATAGCACAAAGGAAATCCATTGGCCGCTCCATCGCGTCTTTTGCGAACAAAGAACTTCGAAGTGTTGGATACTGAACTAATTACCACACATTCTCGTTTCTCCATTAAATTAACAACCATACCTGTGCTGATTTCTATTCTTTTTGTCGTAGATAAAATTTAATTATATGAAACAGAGTATTATGAAATTTACTTGAAAAATTATATACATTCTGTTCCTAGTCCAATCAACGAAAAGTTGTAAAGGGAACTGGAAGGAACACACACAATTTTTAACTTTGAGTCTGTGTTTGGACTAGTTAGGAGGTATACATACTAAAAGTCTCCACTCCTAGGAGGTGAGCGGGGTGCAGGGGGGTACGTAGAAGGTCCCCTTTTTCGGTTTTCCGCTTATATCTCGGAAACTATGCGTCCCAGCGATAAGACCATTCTATACAGAATTAAAGCTGACAAAATGTGCCAAAAGATTGATTCGATTCAGTTTTTCGCTATCTCGCATAGTTTCCGAGATATCCGCGCTCAAAGCTCAGTAATTATGAAAAAGAAAATAGAAATAAAAATATTATGATGAAGAATTATGAAGAATTATGAAAAATAAAATCGATTTTAATCGAGCTTGAACCATTGAGCCTACCCAAAAAGACCCCTCTCTGACAAGTTTCAGCCCCACATCTCATCTGTAAGGGTAGTTATTGAGAAAAATCGAAATGCCAGTTTTTCGCCCATTTTCCCTATTTATTGACAATTAAAAATTCTGAAAAATTCTGACATATTTCGGATACCCAGCCACATATTAGGTATCATTTCCAGATTTTTCCGTTGCAAACTATGGTTGTAAAAAATGAAAAACACGAAAAAAATCGAAAAAATGCAGATTTCATATGAGAGTAGGTCTCGGACCACTTCTGAATTAATTTAGCAATGAGATATCAAAAGTATTATGCTGAATTTTTTTCAGATTTTTGTGAGAGGTGCAACAATGTTGAAAAAAGTGGTTTTCATTTTTTTAAGATTCATTTTTCAGTTTTGTGTGTTCATTTGAATCAGTAATAAATCACGATGTAATACGGTTATTATAAGCTGTGTTCACATACCGTACGCCTTCCCTTTCCTTGTTAGTCTCTACGTAATTTCTAAGGGTGGCGAGGTTCGCCAAGCTGCAACTTTACGAAACTCTGGACTTTTATGGTACATCTGTTAGCCATCGGGGATTGGAAAAGTTAAGAAGGCAAACCGAATTAGCATGCAATTTAAAACAGAAGTTAAGAACGTCTCCTCAAAGACAGCTATCATTTGCATAACCACCATAAACCCAACCAGCAATGGCTTTAACATAATCTTCAACATTGATTAGTGAGAAACACGTAAGATTCGATATTAGAAAATACTAGAAAAGTACAGTGCTGTAAACACTTACAGACACAAATGTATTTTCGCACTTTTCTCAAGGAACTGATGAATATTTGTTCAGAATAAACTTCATATATTCTCATTTGTACTACAAGTGAAAAATTGATAAATACCACGCAGAAATGATTCCTCTATATCTCTGTAAAATCTCAACTAAATCCGTGAGGGACACATACAGGCTGGGGGTTCTCCTTATAAATCTCTCCGCTCGGTAAGCGACGTGTGGCCGTCACTACACACAATAAGACGACGCTAATCTGTCAAAAACATTGGGAACCACTCAACTTTAAACACTTATAAGTTTTGAACCATTGATCCTCCAGGATCGAAACATGGATATCTCGCATCTTCTCATCCAAATCTACTGGACAACATAGGAAGAAGGCAAAAATTTATAGAAGAAAGGCAAAGATTTCTTGTCATGCAAGAAAAAGTTTACCCCAATCAGTAAGTTGAAACTTACAAAACATTGATACTGATATTACTTGAGAGACGTGCGTCTCTAAAAGTAAGCGAAAAACAAAAGTTACGAGTATGCATACTTTGTATTACACTATAGATTTATTTTTATCGGTACTAGCTTTTTTGCAAAGTAAATTACAAAATCTGAAATTTTTTCAATTTGTATGTAGAAGATGGGAAATATATATATATATATATGATGAATATAACTTATGATTCATAGTGCACAATGCCCCTAGTATATTGAATAATGCGATTTAAAGTTAATCTGACCGAAATTGCTACATAACCTGTGGGAGTAACGAGCTTCCGACGAAAGCCGGTATTCAGCCATGTTAGATTTAAACTCGGCGGGAAGTTTGAACGACTTGAAACTTGCATCTGTTCGAGTGCCGGAACGGGCAAATCCCGCTGATGGGTTAAAATAATCGATTTAGTTAAGAAATAGCCAAAGGAATACCTCCTTGTGACCAAAGGAGTCAAGCGAATCTTCATCTATTTAAAACTCGATCACAATTCGTAGAATTTTACATTGGAAAATTAATCATATAATAACCCAATAAAGTTGTTGAACAGTTTAGCATTTTGGGTGGAAACATGGAGAGTCTAATTAAAATTTGGACGGATGTCTGTTGCCTAGCTTTCAGTCAGCTACAAAACTTGTACGACGCATGTATATTGGTTTAAAAAATATCCAGTACAATTATAAAATTTTATGACTGTTTTAAAATGGGATTGTAGTATTTTGCCCACATCGTAATCTCATGTATATGCGTGTTCAATACATTGATTAAAGAGTATATACACTTTGAATCCTCCGCGATCCAGGTGTATAAAATTCACATCCTCAAACGAGTTTTGGCATAAATGCATAAAATCCGCAGTATAGTAATCACGTTCTACTTGGAGGTATAAAATATACGACTGGGTGTTCTTTACGTTCTCATCCAACCCTAACCTAAAATGAATATTCAGGGCGCGATAAGTAGGAGACAGCTTTAGCGGTTTGAAACTTGTACCTATATCGGTTTCAATGTTATATTACCTCGAACACTATCCGTCAGCCTTCCTTCTATACAATCCCTGGAGCATCAGCTGCATAATTTGACGCTCGCTTTCGGAGTGTGTTACCATTAATATTAGAAGTGTACACGAGTTTACATTAGGTTTCCGATACACGTGTGGCCTCTTTATGCCTTTTAAGATCAATATATTTTAGTGTTCATTTGCAGTATTTTGTTCGCTGCATTCATTTATTCTTGGGAAATTTTCGAGTCGCAATTTGAAGGTGAAAAAATGTTGTATCTACAGGGTGTCCCAAAATTCCTTCAACAGTTTAAAAGTTCCTGAGATCATTTGAAGCAACATTTTCCTTTGCAAAAATGTTATCCGCGGCTTTGTTTAGGAGTTATTAACGAAAAACACTGACCAATCAGAGCGCGACCTAAACGCAAGTTGGCACAGTCGGCCCAGCGCCCCAACTGTCTAATTAAAATGATTTTTCAAATCCATTTCCGGTACAGTTAAATCGTCAAACATAAATTGCGACGTGTTAAAAGAGCTATGATTATTCTTTTTCCATTATGCAGTAACGCATGATTAATAATTAACATCCCAGCTAGTATTTAATGAAAATTAATTTTGTCGAAATACTTAGGGCTCAGGAGTCCGAGACTTGTAACTTACACATACCGATTATACATATTTTCAGTATTATTTAGAATTTAAAACTTGAATTATCATTATATTGCACCATCATATGCACATTTCATTTAGTAGAGGTACACACGCAGAAATGCATTCATTTAATTTAAATAAATGCTTTCGATATAACGAATACATACGCGCATCAATAAAACATTATTAAGCTTTAGCTACCTAAATTTATATAAATGTGTTTCGTTCGTTATATCCAATTCGTTGTCATATTTAATTGTGAAATAAACTCGCGATATTGTGGTTTCATTAACGCTTTCACTAACATATTCTAACAAATGTGTACATTGTCTGGTGAATGAATTCATTTCCGAAATCTATAAAACGCATTTTTCAAATTATCATTACAGGCCCAGATAAAAAAGTTGACAAAACATCATTTTTAAAATTTTGTATGATTCTTACCAATTGCAATGTTAATAAATTTTTGTTGGTAAAAGAAATTCTAAAATACTGAATCCTGAGGCGGTAGAATTATTAATGAACTAATGCAATCGATCATCATGGGTCATCACGAAATACAAATTATGGTATGTTTATTTTATTAGCTTACTTTTTTATTTGTGGTAATATTGACTGAATATAATGTTAGTATTATTTTAGTCGCAATATGTATTTAAAATATTTCTTTTTTTTTACACAGGAAAGCATTCTTTTATGTGTTAAGGATTAAGACCAACACTAAAAATTATTGTTCGCAACAAGTAAAAAAAGGTTGAAAAAACTATATTTGAACAATTCATTTCTTCATAAAAAATATCAATGAAAAGTTAGTAAAAATGATTGTTTAACAAATGCAAAAAATATTTAATTATGCCTAGGTAAGAATTACTATTTTTTAAATATTTTTGGTGAAAATTTCATTGCGATCAGTAAAATAAGTAAAAAATGAAGAAGTTTCAGGATTGCACTAGTATTGTCTCACCGATACGTGCTTTGCCTCGTGTAATTCTGCGAGGATACGGCCTCCTATACTAACTACTAGACTGCGGATCTTTATGCAAATATGGCTTTTGAAAATTTTCAAAAAATGCTAGGATATAAAATACGACAGAGTTTAGTGAGATTTTAAGTTCCTTCAGATCTAAAAAGGCTACTACCATGGAAAATAATACAAAAATTGCATATTGCATAAACATTCGCAGTCTACCGTATATACAAACCTCTCCCTACACTCCACAAGATGGGGTGGACCCAAGAGTAGGGCTCGCGAGCCGCAAGTTGCCCAGATCTGTTCTACGCACATTACACTTCAGTGTACCAGAGTTAGTAAATATAAGGATGCGATGTGCATACATACATATGGCAATAAGCAGTGTAACCTGTGTTATCATAAATTCACGTTATAAATCTCTGATATTACTTGTCTGTATTATATTATGCAAGAGCTTGCAGGATGACAGAGATAAACAGCATGTGCTGAATATACATAAATGACTTGAAACAGCTGACTCTAATGAAATCTTTGAAAACGTCAAAAATTGTAGTAAAAATTAATAGTAGACTATGTATTTAGATGGTAGAGGAAGATAATGAACGTCTTCCAGAATTTATATGGATCATAAAAATCTTTTTCTAACGCGACCAGAACATATTTTCAATCATGAAATTTCTTTTAAACCATATGTATTTGTAGAAACCCTTTACGTATATGTATATTAGTCTTTACACTTATTTATGCTCTCTTATCTTCGTATAAAACCTTTTTTAAGATTAAGTGATGAGAAACGTTTTTTTAATTTACGAAATACAGTAAATTTTTTGTTGATGCGAAAATTTTTGTACGATAGATGCGAAAAAAATATCCCGCCCAACTTAGTAATCTGATCTCGGTTCGGTATATCGGTGTGAATCACTACTAACGCGACGCGGAGAGTCGCAGTGGTCGGCACAGTTCAAACGCCCGTGCGTCATTACAATGTAACACCAATATTTTATCTTCTTTATTTTTCATTAATTTTTTATGGAACTTTCAGCAACATATTCCTGGCATTTTTCTAATGCAAAATGATACGAAACACGATATAATTTCAACTGTATTTAGTGGTTTAATCGATGATTGGAGTTTCGAACGCAAGGAAGGACAGAGCATCAGAAAGAAAGAGACGCGGACAGTTGCCGTCGCATCGACATGCCGTTCGGCTCAGCCTTTGAAGCTCAAAAAGTAGTACCAAATGCGATAGATGCGAAGAAATCCCCCCGTGGGTCTTCGCATCTATAGATTTACTGTAGAAACGTTTTGATATCGTATTAAAAATATGTTTTCTTACCGACACTAATATCGAAATATACATGTGCTATGTATAAGAAAGTAGAAGAGCGTTGTTACAAGGAACGTCTTATTTCGAAATTTTTGAGAAAAATGTCAATCGAGGAAGAATACTTACTATTTTTTAATTGTATAATTTTTAGTATTTCTGCAATATCAACACTACGGACCGCATTTTGATGATCAATAGGTGCATGATTCTTTAATGGAAATCAAGAATCCTAATATATTGATCTGTAAATTGTTATACGGAGTGTACAACTTTTGATCATATGCGAAATTAGTGTAGTAGATGTTGGGCAAACATGTATTTGGACCTAGGTATTAGATCTAGTTGGTTTCGGTATGTACATAGAGCTTGATTACGTATTAATGCAATCTTATGTAGACTCGTGAACTCTCGAGCATTCTGGGCGTCTGGCATGAACGACCGTACTTCCGGTGCGCCATGACTTGCAGTCACGAAAGTCAGACGTGAATAAATGATGCACAGCTTTGAGATAGGCGAACTCGTAGCATGTGCTATTCTCCACATGTTCATTTTATTTCTGCACATTTATTTTAATTCTGCAACATTAAAGCCGCACAATGGCTCAAAGAAAACATTTTTCAACGCTCAGTTATTTTAAAATAATTAAAAATAATATCGTAACATCTTAGCACAACCTAGAATGTATAGTATTGGGTACGGGAATAAGTTTCCGCCCTGTTTTGTTGAAAAGAAGCGTATAAACCGCATACCCATAACGTGTAAACGTTTCCCAACAGTAGAACGATCAACGTTCAATTCAATTGACAGTTCTTTAAATGTTTGACGTGGATTTCCATCAAGTAATGCTGGCAAATCTGTATCTTCGAATTTTTTGGCACACCATCGCAATCTGTGTCCATTACGTCGAAATCATGGTTTTTAAACCGCCGAAACCATTCTTTACGACTTGTATTTGATGGAGCATCGTCGTATTGTACATAATAAATATACTGGGTGTCTCAAAATTCCTTCATAATTAAAGAGCCCATTTCAACAACCATATTATTTTAATTCGGTTGTCACACAATTAAAGAAGACTAGAATGCAGCCTTTCTAGAAGCCCCACTTGAATTCTGCAAAATTATTCATATTCCAGCCAACATTTACGTGCAAATAATAAAACCGCTCCATATTTTTTAACGTAAATTGTTGAAGTACGAACACAACAATCAAACTGTATGAGGAACTGCAAGGAGCTAAATTCCAATTTCATACAAATAAATGCATTCATTGTCAGAAAATAATGACGAATATAATAAAATTAGTAAACATGTGTACTACATTCCTCGCAGGACCCATTACTCTCATCATATGGGGTTTTGCTTGCCCTATAGCACTTGAATCAAGGTTCGAAAGCATTTTTAACACTCACAGACGCTCTTGCCCCATTTTACTTTGTACAATATCCCATCAAAATGATAATTTTCAAGCGAAACTAGAATCCTACATAATACTAATTCATCAGTAATAACTGTGGCAAGAGTTTAATACCAAGAGCGTTAAGTTTTTACATATCAGACTGAAAATACATCAGGTTAAAGTCCAACTTTGCAAAAACTAGGGCGCACTTACCCCACTCCACCTTAATATGATTTTAAAGATGTAGATGCAGGATAAAACGCAGCTTTCGAACTTACCTGCATTCACCGGCTTCAGTTCGGGTAATCGAGGATTTTTAAATACTAATTTGCCTTGTTTGATGGATTTCGATCGTAGAAGTCAAAGTTGGATATTTTAAAATGATTTGAGAGTTTGATTTAAGTATAAATAAACAAGAATATATTCTGAGCAACAAATTTCGGATACACAGAGTTCATAGGATCTTATTATTATAAATTGTTAGTATTTACCGTATAGTTGGTTCGCTTAGGGTCTTAGGGGATAGGCCGTATAGGTCGTTTCGATAGTTTTGGTAATGATGATGATGATGATGATGATGTTAATCCGGCAGATGTACACGCCTTTAATTAACTTCAACTTCACAACTTGATGGGTTGATGATGATGTGGATCCGGCGGGTATACACGCCCCTAATTAACTTCACCTTCACCTCAAAGTTGACCGAGAAATAAAAAGAAAACAGACTGACTTTCAATAAGCTGAACGGGTGAAAATCTCGAACAGATTTCTGACGCTGACCTGCCGCCTGTCCTGATGAGGAGCTGTCCCTTTTAATATGCTGGTCAATCCATTGTTCTAGGATTAATCTTCATGGGGTGAGTGCATCCTCATCAATTCTTATTAATTTGACGTCTTCAATTTGACCGGATGTATAATCTTCGAATCCTTCTCATCATCCTCCTGGCTCGATCATGTTGCTCTACACATCCTCCCAGGTAATTAGTCACCAGTCTATTGTTCATCGATCTTTTGTCCATCTCTTCTGCGTGGTGTCGATCTGGACTAATCGTTTTGAACCAAATCAATTCAGGCGGGTTTGAATTTCTTCTGGACCATCTTTTACAGTCTTCAGTGATGAATAGGTTTCAACGGATGTTTCCTTTTTATTATTCGCTCGCATATTATATTTCGGATTATCTCATTTGTTTAATAAAACAGATTTCGCTGTGTTCTTACTTTGTTCTCAATCATGTTTTAAATTCAAGATGAGTTTAAGTTTGAAATAAATCACATGGGTTATAGTCATCTGCGAAATATATCTTATGGGTTTTCCTTAATTCTATCGCTCGCAATATGGTACAATATTGTAATATATTAATATAGAAGTGTACGGTTTTATAGAAGTAATTTCTTTCTGTGCACTTTTTCCAAAAAAGGGCTCTGTACTCTAGCCCGCAATAATACAGAGAGTATTTCAACACAAAGAGCATTTGGAAAAAGGGGTTCGAATCCCGTCGGGGTAAGAAAGTTTTTTCTTCGTCAAAAATTTCCGTCATACGCGATGAAAATTTCGTCACTTACGTAACGCTAGAAAATTGTAGTCCCCTCAGCAAAGAAGTTTCACTTCAATACGAATACTATATAATATTTGAAACAAGTGAGCATTTGATCTATATCTCGCCTCTTACACTTTCTTTCCCTCGCGTACCTTCGTCGACGAGTTCCTTTTATAGCCGCAAACATTTTCCTAAGTGCGATATATTCTAGCATTTTTACTTGTCGCATAGCAAAGTGATTTAAGAAAGAAAAATAGCATACTTTCCCTCGGAACCGTGTCGTTATGGCTGTAAAGTGCACTCTGCCGCTCTGTGAAATGACCATGGATTTTTCATTCAAAAGTATTATGCCATTCGAATATGTCAACCATCGTTTTCTTAAGCCTTCGCTCATGGGCCTTTAGTATATTTATAAATCTAATGACACATAAATCAGTAATTATCGCGATCGTAAACCGAAATAATTCTTTTTCCCTTGACATGCGTCGGAAATTATTATTCGCGATTATTTAAGCACGTGAAATTTCACCATTTCAGCATTCATGTTATTATTATTTATTTATTGCTTTAAACCAAATAAGGTTTACGTAGCATATACAATTTATGGACAGTTTGAATACAGTACACAATACAATGGTATGAATATTTTACAAACGAAAAGTTAAAAGTTTAATCATGGATAAATGAATGATTCACTTATCAGGCAAAATTGTTGTAACACTTACCAAAGTGCGAGGGACTTCTTCTACCAAACTAAAGGAATCGACTTTTCAATTTTCGAATCGTTTAACACAACTTCTGTGGAAAATATTATACTAGCTTCTATCGTTTTAGCACTTTTTCACATTAAATGATCCTGATTTAAATCGACTGGAAAGTTTGTGTGTTACGTAAAATGGTTATCAAGGTCAGCTGTAGTCCTCTGTAGTGAATTTTAAAATTTTTTTACCAAAAGAAATGTATTTTAAAATGCTTGCCAAGCTTGATGCAACATCTATTTTCACTATACATACATCAATATCTTTATAAAATTTTTTAATGTTTCAAACAGTTAGTTGAACAAGTTTATCTGTACAAATTTACTGAGGCTTCTGAATAATTAATTTTGGACTGTATAATTTCTATTCGATTTAAATATACTCTTCACCATAAAGTTTGAATAATATTCGAATTTTAATGATATTTATAAATTTGTAAAAACAAAAATATTATTGCAAACCATATACATTTACGGGCTGCTCTTTTTCTTACATAGCAAGAAAGTAATACATAAGATCGAAAGCTTCTTGCGTACTTGTGTATTCCGTAGGTGAATCTGTTAATAATAACGAAGTTACTGGGCATTTTGTTCCTGGCGCGTGTTTGAAGGAAAATGTTTCCTCGCTCGTAAAGAAGCCAATATTGTAAGAGTAAATGAGCTAGCAGAATCTTTTAGTCTGTTTAAGATATTTTCACATGGTTGGGAGGGTGAAGTGCATTTCTAGTATAGGTTAACGTTATTTGCAAATCTGCGACGTTCAGTGATTTTTTGAAAGACTTTTCTCAGCATAAGGTAGAATTCCGAAATACATATATTGGTCCTCTGAATTGGTGCTTACAAATTCTTCTTATGAGCATACAGAGTGGTCCAATAGCTTTGACTAACTTAAATATTTTTCGTTATTTGTAATAATACGAAAATACAGGATTCAAAGAAATGTTTGTCGAAGGTCGATACACTTTTACGCAGAGTTTGATGCCCTATCTATCCACGACACAAAATATCATACCATTTAAAGAAATCAAGCTAACATTGAAATCTCCGAAAATGCCTTCACCCATATTAAAAATGTTTGCGTCATTGCATAAGTGTTGTACAGGGGGTGTAAAGAAATGTTTGGTCTTAGCTGCCATATGCGTATTTTAAATCTTTGGATCGATGATGATGTGGAGAAAAGATTTATACTACAGATCTAAATAAAGATTTATACTACACATGCAAGTAAGGGGTTGTAAAGTTATATAAGGTTATAATAATCTTTTTTGTAAAACAGATATGGTAATACCTTTTTTGGGGTTTGAGATACGGTCTTTATTCAATATTCTACTGGTAAAGTGTGGTATAGTCAGGGATAAATTAGAGGGCGTGTTTACTAGATAACCACAGAGGTGCAGAGATGCTGCTCGTACGGATGCGTCTTGAATAAAGGGGACCTGCGACGATAGCTGCATTGTGGCTAATGTAAGATAACAAAAAATAGAGTCCCGTTTATCCTGCAGAATGTGAAAATGAATTAGGGTTAACTGTACTATTGCCTGCACTGCAGTAGTTATTGGCACTTTTGATTTAAACGGCAAATATTAAGAATTCGTGGTATAGAAAATCATTTTATATTGCTGCTTATTTATATTTCAAAGCAACGTTGTAAGTTTTCATAACAGACTCATAGTCGTGCTCATGTATTTACTTAGTCATTAATTATTAGTCACTTGTGTGTAGAGCTTATGAAGTTATTAATCATAATTGTGACTAGCGTTTGCCCAACTGTGTCTGAAACATTTTCTGCTAAACTACTTGAAATATTTGTGGCCATTCCAAAACTTTTGAATGAATCTGTATATCCAGTTATTTTAACTGTAGACATGCAAAGTTTTAATTAATGTTTTCATTTATTTGAATAAATGGCGTTTGTCGTATCGTTTAGGTAAGGCAATGTATATTACTTTTCATGATTTTGTTCAAATAAATGAGAAACGATTGAAAACATGCAGCGTATATTGTCTGACCTAAAAGATACGACAAACACGCGCGCCAACGATAAAAAGTTATAATTGCATCAATTGTGTCGAGAGAATCGTTAAAAATTGTTCTGGCGTAATTGTAATTAGTCTCATTTTCATTAACACAATCTCAGTTATACAATAGAAATGCTTTCATAAAAATGGGGTAGAACATGTAACTCATTTGTTTTTATTAAATAATATGATCTTGTGCGCATTTCTTTTTAGTAATGGTAAAATTCTCTTTAGCCAGTGGTTACGCCTCGACCCTTCTTGTCGATTCTTCTCGTTCCAGGGAATCTTGGAAATCCTTGGAATATTGATTTATGAACGGTGGAAAAACGGTGCAAAGAGTAAAAGAACATTTCAATTAATGGCGCCAGTTTCAGTGAGATAGACGTTCCACAAAACAAAAAATGGACAGTCTTCGCGAGGACGCAAGAGGCGAGAAGATTGAAAATCATTGTAGGTACGTTCGGGTATCGTCAAATTACGGAACGCAAATAATTATTTATTATTTGAGCAAGTCTAAATGAATTATTATTTAAAATAATAAAGATATTTCTATTGACTATTTATCACCACCGGTCAAGATGACCGGTTCCAGATTCTTTATTTGACAATTATTGAAATAATAAAAATGATTTCATACGAAATGATTGTATAGATATCTTTAGTAGAGCGCGCACTACCATAGGAGCCGTACAAAATCTAAATAAAATCAATCTTGTCATTTGTTCCAGTTACTTTTAAGGTTCGGTATAGGTTTAGTGTTAAAAACCCTTGTTGCACATACACTAGTTTTTATTGAATCTGTATTTACGAAGTGCTAATTGGGACTTCGCGCCACATACTATGCAAACATTGTTCATTGTACGATAATCCATGGTACTGGACGTACAACAGATTTTAATGAAAACCACAACAACGTTTGGTAGGTGTGGAAAAAGGTGCACGTCGTGCTAGGAAAGAAATTTACGAGAAACTAGGTTATTGGGGCATGAAGTACTGGAAAGACACGTTACGCTGAAACAAATTGCTTCCCTTTTTCCTTTCGATGTACCCAGATGCGCCGGCTAACGTTCGTTTTTCCTTACTTTATTGGGCGGAATCGAAAACAACAGACGACCCGATAACCTGTCTGTTGACATGACCCATATCGTCTACTAAAGTCTTTTCAGCAGTGTTGGTGCTTTATAGGTTAAGATATGTGTCTTGCGACAAAATGCGAACATTGAACTCTGGGAAACTTCGCGTAACCACGATGGAATTTTGACGATGACTTTTACTCTGCTCTTGTTTGTAAACACATTGGTCGATATCAACATATACACATCGGTCGATAATATTTTGTGATAGTTGAAGATCTGTAAAAAAATGAGTCAAAAGTGAGTATACACAACTAATTAAGACTGATTTGTCTTTATTTATTAATAAAGTTACCTACATTTACTTTACATATTACTTATCTTTTATCTATCGCCTTTGACTGCTCAAAAACCCCATCTTTGCATTATCGAAAAATGAGAAGACGCATACCGCACCCTTGCAATCTTGGTAATGAGTCTATCCCTTTAAGGCTGTGCTTTCGCTTACGTCGGAAGATCCTAGAAATATTGTAAACATAAAATTTTCATTCTCAAACGTTGCAATTAAGTCAATTATATATACGCTAATAAATCCATCTCGAGGCACTTATTATATCAACATATTATACATATTGTTAATCTGTGAAACTGAAAGTAAAGTGGTAATTTTGATTCGAAAAGAACTGTTTTCTTCATTGCAATTGAAACTACTGTATGAATAGGTAACAATAAATAATTTCAATAGAATATGTGTTTAATTAAATAAAAAAGACATTCTATTCGAAAAGATGAGGACGGTGTATAATTTCTGTATATGATAATTGTCGAAATATTAAATACATATAATACTAGTATTACAATCTACTTGGTTTAACTAGTTCTCAAGTGAATTATGAAAGTTTCCTCCTTATTTGATAGCATGCTGTGTACGTCTATCTCATAATTTAGTTTGTAATTATAATACAAGTATCCTTTTTAACTTTAACGTTCCCATTAAATGTATGAACTTTGTAGAAGCTTCATGCTACTGGTAATGGTTAAGTGGACTCTAAATTCCATGAAATTCCATTTCCACTACCACAGCTAACAGTTGTTGAAGTGTTGTAATAGGATCTTTAGTTTTGTTTTTCCTTACCGCTCTATCAATGGTCCCACAGAAAATTGGCAGAAACATGATCAGAGTAATGGTTCTCAATACTGCTACAAAGATATTATTCCATAAAAAATAAAACAAAATCAGTAATACATTAATATAACTGCGATGACAACCAGCATTGTTGCAAAAGTTCATAAATATGAAATAGCTTATGTATTGGATGTTATCAAGTCGCCAGTTACGCAATAAATCAATTTATAATTAGTTCCACATTGTTCAACAGATTTACATTATTCGACAAATTGAACCTTTTTGAATTTGTAACTTTGAATAAATGTTTCTGATAGATCTTCGTGACCTGAATACTTTTTGTGCTTTAACAATAGTAACAATACTGTTCTAACTTGTCAAGTAGCATTAAGTGAACTGTTGTGAATAATTAGTACGAAAACACTTTTAAGCAATGACTGGAGTGAGAAAGATATCGAAAATGTCTCAGCTTTTACAAATACTTATCAATTTATTTGAAAAACTACACATGTAGCAGAAAATCTAATTACGGATGGTGTTCGTAGATGTTTCATGTCGCATTTTGATTTTAATGTACAAATAAACTAGATTTGTAGGGCACGTCATGTCCAGAGTGGTGCTCAATATTGTTGAATAATGTAACATATTCAGTGAGCACTTTGTATATAAATATTGAGTACGGAAGTGACCACTGGATAAAAAGCCTTTTTCTATTTCAAACGAGTGCAATTACTTATTTGTGATTTCGTGTTTCAAGATCATAACTTCTATTGAAGTTCAACTTTTTATTAATGATTTTTATCGTTGAAAATTTTAGAATAACTGTTATTTTTGGTCCGCGTTCTTGCATTTCCTGCAAGTTGATATATTGATAGGTATACGTATACGTGTATACTAGCATTGCATTGGCGGAATTTGCATGTAATAACGTGCTCGCGAAACCCATGCAACCTCCTAAAAGCGGTATTCTGTATCTAACCTATTTTTCGAAACATTTATGTAAATAGATTAAAATGGGGCAGTCTTTATACTCGGCAGTGCATAAAGTTTGACAACGATGTCTAGGTTCCACCGCATTTCGATTTGAGTATCCATATACATATTGCAAATATCGGTCCCCGGGAACCATTAAACTAACTTCCAGTTTGCTCTTCAGAGACTTTACGTTTGCAATACGTTTTCATGCTGTCGCGGCTAGGAATAGTGAAAATTTGGAAGTGTGAACGACAAACTGTAACTTGTTCACGCAGGATATTTTCTCGTATCTGGAAGTTGTTCATAATGTTGAGAATAATGTTGACAATATACACCCCGTGGTAGAATGTTTCCGATCGGAGGCATTGAAACGGATTTTAGAGAAAAATTGTTCTTTACAGCAGAAGATTCTATAGACTTTCCCGAATCCAATGATATCCAATATTAATACATTATGAATGTTTAAACATGTTTAAATAATCGTGAAAGATTGAGAGACACCACTTTTGCCTCAATTGTTGAGGATATTTTTCAGTTTATCTTAGGAAATAAGGGTCCGGCGTTAAATCTAACTGCATCACGCGATAAAGCAGACTTTTATCTTGAGAAACCACTCTTTAAAGTTTGTAACATCAACGTTTTTTCCAATCAAAAAGCAAAATATCTTCGCCTGACATGAGTTGCCGCCAGTGGCGCTCGCCATTAGTACGGCCGTTCGCCGCGCCGCATCCCGTCACTGGCGGCAACTCATGTCGGGCGAAGATATTTTGCTTATTAGTTGGAAAAAACGTCGACGATGCAAACTTTAAAGAGTGGTTTCTCAAGATAAAAGTCTGCTCTATCGCGTGATACAGTTAGATTTTACGCCGGACCCTTATTTCCTAAGATAAACTGAAAAATATCCTCAACAATTGAGGCAAAAGTGGTGTCTCTCCATATTTAACGATTATTTAAACATGTTTAAACGTTCATAATGTATTAATATTCGATATCATTGGATTCGGGAAAGTCTATAGAATCTTCTGCTGGAAAGAACAATTCAATATCTTTTATAATAACATCACAATATTTGTTTAAATTTGAAAAATCTGTTTTTTTTTTCAAAATCAAGTTTCTCAAAAACTGTGCGTCTAGGGGAAAAATTAAGGGCAGATTCGGAATCAGCGCAAAAAAACTCTATAAGAATCATCCAACAGTAATTGTTAAACAAATTTGGTGATGGGCAGTGGTAATCGGCAGTGGTAATAAATAAAATAACTTTTTTCCGTGTAACATTTTGTTTATTTTCTCGTTTCTTTGCCATAATAAATGTAAGTTTCTGTTATTTTGTTGTTTTTCATTCGTTAATGAGCCCCTTTTCATTTCCCATCAGTTTTAACCGCGTAAAGTAATATTTTATACTTCTAAATTGTGAATGTTTTCTCTAAAATCCGTTTCAATGCCTCCGATCGGAAACATTTTGCCACGGGGTGTATTTCAAGATCAATGAAATCGATGAGGTGTCCCCTTTTCTGGATATTCATTAAATGGTCATTATGCATAATTGATTCAGTTATTCAATTGAAACTCAAGTGTTGGTCTGAAATGAAAACCACGGACTTGATAATTTTCAAGACAATAAGATTACTGTGACAGGAAAATAAATATCAACGCTTACTTCGGAATTGTGATCTCGATACAAATTTTTTGAAATATTCGGGAATATCACTGCCAAGAGGTTTTGTGTGATGGGCAGTTTATAAAACGGCAAGCCGAAACAAAAATTCACTTGCTTTCAGTTTCCATTTTATTATGTTATGGAGAATCACGCTTTTAAAGTCCCACCTGTTGCCGAGTAACCTGTACATGTATTGGCCACGTGACCACATCGCAAGCTATAGTGTGACAAACCGATGAAGGAATCGGGGATATTCGGCGCCCTGTTCAATTCACCATGTAAATTAATGCGGATCACGATCCCCTTGCGAGAACTCGTATTTTAATCAGGCTTTCACGCAACGAAAAGTTGATCGACGAAAGCTTATCACCCAATATTGTTTCACTCCAGCCGGAATTCAAGTTCGGAATTACACTGCCTCGCGTGAGTCAGCGATAAAGGCAGAATCCCCCTAGCCGAGCTTTTTATAGTTCTCGTTAAAACGAACGTTCCAATATTGATACACTTATTCTTGATCGAACGAGTTTCTTTACTGCTTCGCCCGACGCTAACCGTTTCATACTACTGGTTACCTTAACACCTTTCGAACCAGTTTTCATGAGATTAGATGGAAACGTAACTATCAACGTAGTTATATTCTCGAGGGGAATTAGGCTCTTTGTGAGAACTAAACAAGTTAAGGTAGAACGAGTTAAAATTGGTATATCAATTTTTCTACATATGTATATTATCGACATATTTATCAGTCAATTCTGAAAGTGTTTCTGCATACGATGTATATGTATAAATTATTTAAACAAATACTCGACCAATTGGACTTACTGAATGTGTACGATATTATTTAAACATTGCACGCGAGTTGAACATGTAAAACTTCTTGCAGTCTAGTAATGTTTAGAAGTACATTAAGATTGGAAATGGTAAATAATCCTAATGAAGCGACAACAAGATCCGGGACAATTCTCGATGCAGATCAAAATTTGCGATACAAAGTAGAAGAGCGTATGGGAAAGAAAGAGACATAGTTCATAGCATTTCCCATACGCTTTCCTTCTTTGCGTCTCAAATTTTGATCGTTCATTATTATTTCTATGACTTTCTATGATTCTATCATTGAAACAATTCGCTTGTGATAGCTAAAGTATGATATAAATATTCTTGATTCAATCTTGTCTAAATGTCTTGCAAATACTGCATCGAGAGTTGTTCCTGATCTTGTTGTCGCTTCATTAGGATTATTTACCCCATTTCCAATCTTAATTTACTTCTAAACATTACCAGACTGCAAGAAGTTTCACTTCTGCCGCGCGTGGTTTCCCACGCGTATGTTTTTTCACTTACCTGACACCTGTCAAAATTTTTCAGGTTAGTTTAGAACAAGGCTTTGGATAATTGTTTATAAATCTTTCAGTCGGAACAAAATCCGATGAGAAACTGCATGTGAAAGTAGCTGGAGGTTGATTCTATGTTATCCAATTGCAAATGTTCACAAATTAACTCTGGTTGATTAGTTATTAACAATTGTTGGGCGGGCTGATTGTTTCGGAAGTTCCCATAATGCGTAAGACAAGGAGGGTCGAACTGTGCGACAAGGACAGACATACATAACATACCACTTCTCCAAAATTTGTTAATAACTAACAATTTAAGCATCAAACCTGCATAAAACTGAAATGGGAATGTAGCCGGAGTTTCATTTTACATTCTACAATCTGAAAAGTTCACCAATGAAGTCTTTAAAGTTAATAAATGAATTATGTAAATGTTACTTGTCAAACTATTCGAGGCTATTCGCGAAATTTCGTCACTTCCGTAACGCTCGACCGGGCATATATGCGGCAAACATTTTTTCTGAATGTTCGCCGATCCAGAGATGTAGAATACGTCTTAATAAAAGCGAGGACCAAACGTTGTTTTACATCCTGTACGTGCTATACGTGTCTATTTGTACACTACAATCTGAAACAACCTAATGACTAGGGGTGTGCGAGAACCCGAAATATCGGGAACCCGATGGTCGGGACGAGTCGGGAAGAGGTCGAGTCGGGTCGGGACGGATTCCCGAAAATTACGAGATTCCCGAAAAATTACGAGATTCCCGAAAATTTCGAGAATATGACATAAGAGACACTCTTGAAAAGAATTCCTAATGGACAACATTCTTTCAATTTCGAAAACATCTAGAATAAAAAATCCGAAACTGAACGTATTCATTAAACCGAATATAAATGATGACTGGGTCCTCGAAATTTTTCGGGAATCCCGATGAATTCGAGAATCCCAATTCTTTCGGGAATCTCGAAATTTTCGGGTACCCGTCCCGATCCCAAAAAATTTCGTGTTCCCGACCCGTCCCGATATTTCGGGTTCTCGCACACCTCTACTAATGACCTATTCTTGCGCAGATGTGTACATGCATGATTTACGAGTAACTATTGATCTCTGCCTCAAATATAAACCATCCGGGTTCCGTGGCGAAGAATAAGTCACTTATTATTAGTTGATCCTCTATTTTCGTCGAAAACCTCCACGTAGTGGTAATATTATTCGCGCGCGCGCGGCCGCTATGGTTACAAATAGACCGCCTATGAAAATCGGACATCTTGCACTATTAGTATAAATAAAATGCCATGTTCAACGGCCTACTCGACTGCTCTTTACTTTACCGGACTCAAAATTTGTGCCTCTCTCCTATAAATTATAATGTATTTGGTATGTAATCCAGTAGATTTGTATCCGGGGCGGCTGCAGATCGAAGTTTCGATCCTGTAGGATACCCTGATTATACACACATTGTCACCGACGCCTCCAAAGGTAAAGAAGGTGCTGGCTGTGCAGTTATTCTCCCTGATAAAAATGTATTATATAAACTCCACGACTTTTACAGTAAAATTAAATTAAATTAAACTAAATTAAATCGTCCCTGGATCTTACCATTAATACTCGTGACCCCAAAGTCTTAATTTTTTCTGGCTCTTTGAGTGTTATTTCTTGTCTGGCAAATCATGATAACAGAGAATAAATAATCCAAAACATATTCAACTTAGTCTTAATCTTATACAAAAAAAAATAAAGGTATTGTATTTCTATGGATCCCATACGGGAATCGCCGGCAATGAGAAGGTGCTAGAGACACAGCTGCTAGAGAAGCCATGAAAACCTCTCCTCAAAATTTTCCGATCTCTCCCAATGATCTATAATTAGAGAGCTCAAGCTAAGAATTGAAAATAGCTGGAATGAAAAATGGACTAGCTCCCCTGCTGCCAAACTATTCAAAATAAGGAAATATATTTATAATAATAATTCCCCTAACATTATCCACAGGAACATTTTATAATTCAAAATCGAAAATTATTATATTCTTTGTGCGATAGTTTAATGCGTGAAATATCTTTACATTCGTTTGAAATCATCGAATATAAACCAGTTTTAGTTTCGTGTGGTATTGCAAATAAATATTTCAACGTATATTTTGCAATACGATTTATTGTACTGGTACAACGAATGAAATATTCATTCTCACGTACACATTACTCTGCTCCTCTAAATGATTCGTGACCATTGAATTGGCTAGGAGTCCTGAATGTAAATAACACTGGAACCCGAGATTAACCACCGGCTCTGGATCGATTCGATCGGATAATCGAAAACAATCACCTGCCGACAGACAAGCTCCTCTCGCATTCAGATCAGTGGCGCATCTTACGGAAGTTCACTTCTCGAACAGGTGCCAGAAATTCGATTTGCCGCGACCGCGGAGCATTCAATTAAAGCAGTCGATCCGAATAGAATGGAATCAGAGCAATCCAGCGATGAAAAGTTTTCATTCGGCGCAAAAACGTGAATTTTCTAAATATTTACAGTCAGTCTCACAATTGATGGCACACCCTTTAAATCCGAATAACATTTTATATAAATGGACCTTAGTTGGACTTCACTTTTCCTGCCAAGATTAGAATATTAAATATTCAAATATTATAATAATATTAAATTGCTTTTTACAACTTTTTTATTTGGGTGTGTAGCGAAAATGGGAAAAAATGTGTTTTGTAGATTGCGAGTTATAAACGATTACGAATAGTGAAAATTGCAGTGACTCATGATTTCACCGTTGTATTCTATGATTCACCTATTTTCACTATTTTCTAATCATTTAAAAATCATAAACCAATCGCCCAATTTCGATGAAATTTTCAGCATGTAACTTGTGTGCGTGATTCTATGAAACACATTTTTCCAATTTTCGTTACAAGCCCCCCAAAAAAGAAATTTTTACTATTTCTCTCATAATTCAGATTTCAGATTAAACACATTTTTCCAATTTTCGTTACAAGCCCAAATAAAAAAGTTGTACAAAGGAACGTTTTTATTATTTCTTTCGTAGTTCAGATTGAACGCGATTTTATTTAAAGGTACGACGTGGACCTTACCGACGTGGAGTTGGATGGGGTTATGGTTGCGAACGGTTTGAGAGGGTCAAACATGCGGTTTGATAACTCCGAAAGAAATGACCTTCGGAAAAAAATATTCTTGCCAGATATTTGGTCCATTGACAATATCCATCACAATAACCCGAAGAGATGTCTAGGTGTCCTGTTTTAGACGAAATACCCTGTATATATTTTATTTTTCGTTCCACAATTTAGTATTTATTTTCACAAACTCGATGGCAGCTTCACTTCAACTTGTAAAGAGCTGACTAAAACGGTGAACCGACTACTAATGAAAGTGGGAGTGATAAAGAAAACTCAAATTTGCAAAAACTATTGACCGTCAAAAAAGTGCATTCACGTAATATCGAATATGTTTGACAAAAACTCTGAGAGTGTTAAGTATCGCAATAGAATAACACGTATTTTATTGTATTAAATATTCAATGGGAACTTCTCACAACGTACATGTACACACGTACATAGGATCGCAAGAGGCCTGCCCTTTGAAAGCAGCGCGGCGCGGCGTGTGAAGTGTGAACTAGTTCCTCACGGCATGTGTTAAAATGTTGCCGTCGTAATCACTAGACTGCAGCTTTGGAGAACAATGGACACTGGATCTGCCCGTAGCATATAGCAGCCTCCTAAATAGAGACACGGCTTCCATTACTCCTTCGGTACAACACTTCCATTACGTCACTTCGGTAACATTGTCTGCGACACGATTATATGTACGAGGTGTTTCTGCATACGTGTTACAAGCCGATATTCACGATCCTATTAGCGATATATTCAGCTGGTTTTTTTTCGGTTTTTCATGTATGTACGAGCTTTTTATTTTCTATCGAATGGCATTTCAAGCGTGGAAAACGAAGGGTACTGTTAATTTTTGTTTGACTTCTCTTTCAAACACTTTTCATGCAATACCTTTATACAAAACAGTTTATACAGGGTGAGGCGCCAGAAACTGGCCACCTGAATAACTCGGCTGATATTGGTGTTAGGAAGAAATGCATAAGATGGAACTTACTTGGTTTCGGGGGGGGGGGGGGGGGGG
>CM052300.1:5662625-5723510 GCA_028455765.1 Lasioglossum oenotherae | reverse complement strand
AAAAACTTATTCTATGAGAAAAAACAAGTGAGTTTTATTGAAAACGCTTTTTAATTTGACAACAGCTTTTTAAGTTATTCTTATACTGGCCTATTAGGCACTTCTTCTGGTGTCTTTATTATTGAATAACTTAAAAAATTGTTGTTAAATTAAAAAACGTTTCCAATAAAACTTACTTGTTTTTTCTCGTTCAGTAAGTTGGTGTAATAAGAAAAATTATGTTTCCATTTAAAAAAGTGAACTTCACCTTCAAATGACCCTCAACACGTCAAATAAAATATTTAATAAATGCTCCTTTCTATAGAGCTTCGAAAGCCATACAAATTTCATTCAAAGTATTTTTTTCCAAATACGATGGATAAAGAGATATCCTATGTAACAAAAATTTTGCGATACCCTGTATATATCGAATATCTTAAAAATAAAATGAATATCAATAATTAATATCCGATGGAAATATAACCGCAATTTTCATATTGGGATACATGTTTTCGAGGCATAATTGAAAGTAAAACCAGAAAGTGGCCTTTGTTATTCCGCGAAGAATCGTTAAGGTTTTGCAACGATCATTAGCATTGAAAAGAAATGCGACAGAAGGATGCTTGAAAAAGTCGAAGCTGGGGTCAAGTGGCACTTAATTTTAAACCTCTCTTGATTTATAATACCGTTCGCTTGAATCCTTCCCTAGCTGAGAGTATTCGCATAGAAACGGCGCTCTGTTTCTGGAAGAACAAATTTGAATTTCAACGTCATATAATATGCGTAAGATATACAGCTGCGATTTTCCAGAAAGAATCTCATTCGTATTCTGCATCGCTCCTTTGGCGCAGTTTCTGAATTGCTTTCTTCTTGTACAATCCTTTTTTTAAATCTTGTTCACATCCTATGAAGTGAATTAAACGCGTTGTCGCCCCACTTTGCCGTACTTACAGATTTATTTCAGTTTCAAAATTCAACTTTTCATTTAATGTATACGAAATGAGTCATGGTCTCAAGGCACCGGTATAATAAATTATCAAGACTTATGTTGCATAATGAACCGTTTCACTACCGTGGACGAGATATCTCCGTGTCCTCACTTTTGTTTTTACCTTTGGAACAATCCGTCACTATGATTTTCCAAATTATAGTTTAGCTGCGGAGTGTTGAAATCTCGATGAAGCTTTTCATAGCACTTTCTTAAACCGCTAACTGTAACTATAGCTGTAACTTGCATTAATATAAGAATAGTAAATTATTTCTTCCATAGATCATGAGTGTATCTTTATGAAAATTTCGAATTCTTTAGACTTTCTACTTTCCTTCTTCTTTTGTCGTAAAACATTTGTTGTAAAAAATGACTAAAGGCTATTAGATTCTATTCAAGTTTGCTATTTTATTGTCCTTCGAGGACATTTAGCAACTACAAAACACAAGTTTATTTATATTTAAATTGAGATACTTGAGAATTCGCGTTTTTCAACAAAATGAAAAAAATACGTATTGCCGCACTGCTTTAGTGTATCTAAGAGAATTAAATTTACAATTTGTTTTTAAGGTTGAAAAATACATTTTTTTTCAAAGTCATGTTTCTTAAAAACTGTGCGCGTAGGAGAAAAATTAAGGGCAGATTCGGAATCAACGCAAAAAGCTCTGTAAGATCCACCCAAATGTATATTGGAAACGTAAAGAAGGTTGAAATTTGTTGGACAGTGCAATTATTAATCTACCCTCGTAATAGGGTGCGTCTAAACTTTTGATGCGCACTGTATTTCTGAAGCGTTAAATCTCGAGATTTCCGCAAAAATGATTTCTCATTGTCATTTGTCCGACAGATTGAGTGTGTTGTCCTCAGCGTGAGTCTCGGACCCAGGTGTTGGCCAGTGGAGATGTACGAAGCGCAGGTGGCTGTCGCGTCGTATACAGGAGTGAAAAGTCAGCGCCTAGGGCATGTTTGAGCACAGTTTTACAGAATATCTAACAAAGTCAACAGTCGCGAATAAGATTCGAAACAAGCTGAGCCCCTGGCTGTACAGGATGGGAGAAAATCCCAGGATAGAAGATTCAGGACACAGCAGCAACATTTTTTACAATGTACATTACATTCTGTACAAAGTATTCGTACACCTTTTAAAAACTTATAGCTCTTTTATAATTGTACCAAACGACCCGATTTTTTACAATCAAGTAGAAGCATTAGTTTACGAAGTGATATGCATAAAAGATTTTCCAAAAATTACAATTTACAAGGTTGCATGCACAAATAAAAAAGACATTTTTGAAAACTTTTTTATTTGGGCCCTTAATGAAAATTTAAAATATATGTTTTCTAGATCTATGTTCTTTATACGCATATTGAAAATTTCATCAAAATCGATTGACGCAGGTAAAAACAACAGGCATCGGAAGATGTACGACTCTGTGGATTTCAAGCAGAAACTGATCAAAAGTCGTGTAAAACTACGATTTTTACAATTTTTAACCGCTCGTAGCTCGTGTGTATGTTAATCGATTTCAATGAAACTTTCAGCATGTGTATAACCAACATAGATCTACAAAACATATATTTTAAATTTTCATTAAGGACCCAAATAAAAACGTTTTAAAAACTGCCTTTTTTATTTCTGCATTTACCCTTGTAAATTATGATTTTTGAAAAATCTTTCTTGCATATCATTTCGTAACCCAATGTTTCTAATTGATTATGAAAAATCAGGTTGTTTGATACAATTATAAAAAAGTTATTAGTTTTTAAAAAGTGTACGAATACTTTGTACACCCACTGTACTTGATTAGTTCTTTCTTTCGGTACACTGTTTCGTTTGAACGCGACGATGCATCAGCGTCTCCTGTAAAATAACAGAAACGAGGGGCAGGGAGTAGGGGATGAAGGTAAGTTACTTATCGTCTGACTCGTGTAATTATGTCAAAAATGCGATTACAGTGTCCGATGGACATACAAATAATTCCTCTTGATTCCGCAACTAACGGACTTCAGCATAATCGCCATCGGCTTGTCAAACGATATCGGGCAGCATCGCGTTGAAATTCATCGGTGTTCAAGCAATTAGTTTCATTATCGAATCGATGTCGACGGCGACGTCCTCGCAATCGGGAGCATCGATCTGTTGGAACAGGGGGGGAGGGGGGTGACAGGAACGTTGGAAACCCGTTTAGTCAACGTACGAATGACTGTCCGACGATTCCGTTAATCACACGGCACCGTCATTACCAATAAATAACATTCTCTCGTACCGAAGCAGTACGCCTAGCTCGTAAACGCGAGAACGAAAGGTCGGCTGAATGAAGCTATCGTCAGTTTCACCGTAAAAACCGCCTCCATTTTCGTGCAACGACTTTGCGCGAGCCGAAATGCCGGATCTTAAGCTTTACGGACATACAGGAAATCGTACGTAAACGGGGGAAAGCCACGAAAACTTCCGTTTGACTTTGGCGGTGGCAATGCGACTAAGTACGTGTCGTTTCGATCGAAACGTGGTTTATATTCGATTGCGATACTCTTCAAGTTTTATGGTTTGCATCAACAGTCTACGGGGTATCGATCCGCAGCAGACTTGTGATATTTTAAAAAAATATATTAAAGCTTCGCGCGACCAAGTAAAGAGGATTTACTTGACATCAAAGAAGATTGATCGTCGCTGAATATTTCGATAGACTGCCATTCAACCTTAGAACAAAATTTATCTGTGTATTCTCTTTGTTTAGTAATGGCTCTCTAAATTAATTTCCGGTCGTCAACTCCTATAAAGGGTGTCTCAAAATTCCTTCAACATCCGGAAAGGGGACGTTCCTGAGAACATTTGAAGCGACATTTTCCTTTGCGGAAATGGCGTTCGCGGCTTTGTTAAGGGGCTAGTATACCCTCGGATTGTAACTAGAAAATAACTAGAATCTTACTAGAAAAATGGGTCGAAACACGGGTTTGCGCGGTTTTGCTTAATGTCCTTATACGAGCAAATTTTGGGCTGGGTGAAGGGTCATTCGAAAGAGGAAGCATGGTGCTCTATTCAATTGGTAATTCTCAGGGCCAGATTTACAGTTTAAAATTTTGCGGTTTAGGGTTTAGGGTTAAGTGTCGTCAACTCAGCTGGGACATGCAAATTTATGGTATGGGCGGATGAAGTATCGGAGTTATTGGGTTTTGTAGATAAGGATTCTTGGTTTCTTGTGACACTTAACGATTTTCGCGCAGCACGTCATCAAAGTATAGTCCTTCACGAACATTTTGAAGAAATTCCAATTGAATCGATGAAAAACTGAGTTGTCGGCAGATTTTTGTCCAAAAAGATCGGTTTCTCGCCTACTGTGCGCCGGGACAACTCTTAAACAAAGCCGCGGATAACATTTTTGCTAAGGAAAATGTCGCTTCAAATGATCTCGGGAACCTCCCATTTTCTGCTGTTGAAGGAATTTTTGGACACCCTGTGGACAACACGTTGTATTGAAATACTTCATAAATACTGACATTGACACTTTTTGTATGAGGCCACAGAAAGATTCTTAATGCACATTAAATAAAATCCATTAGATGATTAAGGTGGTGTGGGGTAAGTGCGTCAACGGGGCAAGTGCGTTAATTCATTATTTTTATTATAATATGAACGAAATTTCTCCAGCTTGTATTTATCAATGTAGTATAAGTTAATATGAATTATTCGACATAGATATTGCCCAAGAATAAAGGTGTTTTCCTCGCTTAAATCAACCAATGCCAAACAGTCACGTGAAAGTAACAGATAGCTTTATCGAGAATCGTGCAATATGCAAATGCGTGCGGTTCGCAATCACAAGTTACCCTGCTGGTATTACAGATCGATAGTCTCCCATCAGAAATTTTAATCAGTCAGTTGAACACGTGTGACTAATAGAACTAGAACATAGTCGGGGAACTAGAACAGTCACCTTATTAACTGCACCATCCCAAGGCACGTGCTGCTATCAGTGTGTCATTCGACCCCTGCCAAGCAGTAACTGCTGCCATCGATTGATGTGGTGAAGTCTGAACAGCTTCGCACTGATCTCAGGCGAAGCTCTAGCCCATACATGGTATCCTTGCCGTTATAGATACAGGGTGTCCCAAAATTCCTTCAACAGCCGGAAACGGGAGCTTCCTGAGATCATTTGAAGCAACATTTTCCTTTGCAAAAATGTTATCCGCGGCTTTGTTTAGGAGTTATTAACGAAAAACGCAGACCAATCATAGCGCGACCTAGACGCTAGTTGGCACAGTCGGCCAATCGACAGTTGGCGCGCCGGGCCGCCAACCGGGTGGCAACTCGCGTCTAGGTCGTGTTCTGATTGGTCCGTGTTTTTCGTTAATAACTCCTAAACAAAGCCGCGGATAACATTTTTGCGAAGGAAAATGTCGCTTGAAATGGTCTCAGGAACCACCCCCTTTCGGGAAATTCACGAATTTTGCGACACCCTGTAGATACAGATTTCAAGGTCACCTTTATTTTTTATGGAATGACCTACTTTTTGAGTAACCTAAATTCTGAGCAAAACGTATTGACCTTCATATGTTTTTGACCTAATACTTAACGGGACATTATCGAAAAAAAACCATGGGTACTTGCCATATTCCAGTTGAGGGATATCCATTCTAGTTCTTTTTATTCCAGCCTTGAATTATAAGCAGACTGCGTATTTTCTAGTAAAATAGTCGTTTCGCTAAGTAAAAATTTTCTACAACGATTGCCAGAAACAAGAATTCAATAGAAAGTTATTTAAGATAATCATTGACAAGAAGGTAACACCGTCCGATCTCGCTGATTTTTTAATATGTTGTCCAGATCAACACTCCGAATAATGTTGTAAATGTTTTACTCGGCGGTAGTTGTTTATAAAAATGTTAATCCACTTTTTACAGTTACTCGCAAAAATATTCAGACGCTCTAAAGAAGACGATAACTTTCTTAATATTGTACTGTACGATTTGAACTTTTTCGGGAAGCTAGAGCAATCAGTTTACTACAGGATGAGAACAATATTTTTTAAAAAGATAGCAACTGATTGGAATTGTAGAAAAAATACTGAAAGTTGCATTTCTCAACTTCTTCATGTGGGCCTATATTGAAAATTTAACAAATACGTTTTGCAGATCTGTGTCAATTGAACATATTTGGAAAATTTCGTCAAAATCGGTCGACGTTGCAATGAGCTACAAACGTTTAAAGATGGTAAAAATTGCAGATTTTCACGATTTTCGGCCTACATCTAAGAATTCTTACATCTTTCAATGTAGATTACATCTTTCCATATAGTCGAAGCATACTCTAACTACGGACGGACAAGGGTAATATATGTATAGCAACCTAAGTGTATGGATTGAATGAAAATCTGTGTATTAATAAATATACACTTTTCAATAGAATTATATTCTGTATCATAGTTGTCCTGTTAAAAAAAAACCGAATGTCCAATAACCTAATTGTAAGAGAAATACAAACGTATGTAGATTGCATACACGCAAATGGTTGGTAAATGGTGGTTAGTTACCACGTGTAATAATGAAACGCGTGTAAACTAGGCATGCGGCGAGATGTCCTTGTTGCGGTTACAACAAGTATGTGCAATCAGAGACCATCGTTAACGTTAGTGTCTACTTGGAGCGTGTAATACAGATTTGTAATTTTGCACTGCGGTATGTTTATACTTCCCTTGATTCGGTATCATCCATTTCGAGGTAATCGAGAACATTTCGTGCTACGGTGACATTTGTACACACCAGGCATCATCTGAATTTTCATGCTAGAATTTCCTAAGCAGAAGATAAGTCGAAATCGTCGTATGTACAAATATTTTAATGAAAATATCAAGAGTGAAAAAGTATTGATATACTAAATTTCTTATTTTTATTAGGTACGAGTACTTCAAATGTACAATACAATATTGTGTAATACACAGGTTCAAGTTCTTTGTTCCTGATACAACTCTATTGACATATTTAATGTAGTACTTGCATTGGCAATTCTTGCACCAGGCCACAAAATTTTATTTGTTCAACTCGCCCCCCCCCCCCCTCCCTCAAGATTAAATCCTAAGTGCGCCACTGATCTAAATTGTCATTTAAGTACTCAGTTTGTGACAATTAAACTAACTGAATAGCTGTTTCATTGAGGATATCGGAAAGACTAATGTGTCTACACGAGATATCACCAAAAGTAAATTTTAAATATTATTAATTAGAGCTGTGAACGGTCCTAAGCAGTGTAAATTGTATAGCTATAGAAATCGTCCGTTGTCCGAGGGTTAAAACAGACTTAGGCTGTGTTTTCGTTTACGTCCATCGTCAGAATTTGATGAAATTTTGCAAATGGGTTCTTTTTTTACTAAAATGATGATGGTCAGTCCCTTTTCAATGTCAGTCCCTACCTTACCGACAAATTTTTTAAATATTTTAATGTCAATCTAGAGACTAAGTAGAGGTGGCATTAAGGATGATTCAATCATAGATCACATGTGTGAATTTTTATGGCGCTATGAGGTCAACAAAGCTGGTGATGATCCATTTTTGCAATTAATTGAAGTTATTAAATATGTATATGTATTCTGGAAATTAATATAAAATGTTTACAAAATTTCAATTGTTAAACCAATTGATTGAATATCTACAATAGGGGAAGATTATGCAATCAGAATTAGTTAGGATTAGGTGGGAGGGGGGCGGAGAGTCCACGCATACGAAAATACAGGAGTGCTGTCGGCAAGGTAGGGAGTGACATTGAAATGGTAAAAAATTTTTTGTCGGTTCGCCAAAAATCCTTCTGACAATCATCATTTTAGTCAAAAGAGAACCTATTCCAGAATTTTTTTTTCATCCAATTCTGAGGTTGGACGTAAACGGAAACTACGCCCAGACTTATTGTTAGTGACATTCGAAGCATGAATTAAATGGCCGAGATTTTCAATACTGAGGTTAAGTAATTTAGCTGTATTTATAATAAGATTTACTAAAATGTGAACCATTTTTCATTCTCAATCTTAACAACGTTTTTTTTATTACACCGATGTTGTAAAGTTAGTAAATTAAATGGTAAATGGTGACGAAACAAATTTCTTGTATATGTAGATACTGATCAATTTTAATGTTGGTAAACAGCAAACTACTTCTTTATTGTTTAAATGCGCATTATTATAATACACCATTGTAGTTTTATTTATATCATTGAATTTTCTTAATTTTTACTCTGGTTTACTTAACAGTATTGCAAGTGTTGTTTTAATTATTACGGTGATTTATAAAAAATGTAAGGAAACTACACATAGTGGAGCAAGGTTACTCGTAAATTTTTCTTCCTGATTCGTTGAACTAAAAAATTCATTTTGTGTCTGCACGTGCGCGAAACTCGGTCATTCGGTTCGTTAACTATAACGAAATACGTGTTGACGAACACAGAGGTACCCACATATGTACCTCTTTATGGACAATCGATAAGTCAACACACCGTTGTTTAGAGGTTTACGATGTAGTACAAACTAAGATCTTTTTAATCCATTGAATTCTACAATTCTATTCCTCCATAATATTTAGTCGTATATGTGGAAATAAAACAACTAAAATTTTTAACGGTATTTGTTAGAAATATTGTAATCTACATATAGATGGGTAAAAACGTAATCAAAATTGGGATGTATATGAAAAATAAAATATTTGCTTAACCTTCTCTCTGTGTACTGCTATTCTAATGTTTACCATAATTGGGCCATTTTTAATCTTGATAGATAAGTAAGTTAATAGATTTATTTAATTATTACACTATTACTTAACTATTACACTATTTAACTATTAACTTTAACTGTTAATAGATAAATAATGATAACAAATATGTATACAATCCTTAAAAAATTTGGAACATATCACAGATGCAATCTTAGAAAATTTTCATAAATTTTCCATTCGTCAATTTTTTATTTCTGTTATTGTCAGCCTGGGACGCAGTTGCACCCCATGAACAGAAAGTAGGTTAAAGCCACAGCTTCGTTTCCGAGAAATTTGAAAAAGAACGTGTGTTTTAGCTTAGCAGTACGCTTGCTTATCATGTTTGGCTATTGCTTAAACCTTAAACTATCTACTCAGGATTGACGTTGTGGAATTACTATTTTCTACTGATTTCGCTAACTGTAGGACAGTGAAACAATGTTTAAATAAACACAAAACGAAAACACTCTTCATATGAATCTATGAATTGTTTGTAGGCTAATTGTGAGCGTATAAAAGTTGATTATATTACAACCAAAAAATATGAAACTTATCCTATTTAATTGTAAGACTTCGTTCTGGAAAGTAAAACTTTTTAGTTTGAATAGAACTTATACTAGGATTTGTTATCGTAAAAATACAAATTTGTCTATAATTTAAATAAATATTTCGTCCATTAAAAAATTGTACAAATTCTTAATTATTGTAGCATATACGAACTATTAAGTAGATCACTTTCAGTCCAAAGGCTGTTTGTGTTTCTCATTGGAATGAACCGTTAGGAAGCAAAAAACTTTTTTCATAAACGTTCTACGATAACTTGCTTCCGAAGAACTTTAATTATACAGATTCTGAAATATCTATTCGTCGAGAACACTTTCTTAGAAAGTTCGCCAGGATAACATAGCTTTCCATACGAAAAAGAATCTCCGACAAATGGTTATTTTGTTAAACGAAACATAGAAGATCGAATAGAATATTTTAGAAACGAAATGTCCTTTTAACGAATAGTCCTTTTAAAGTTGTCTGTGTACTCATTCTCAAATCCATCACCTCTCCTAATATTAAGTTTTGACGACCAACGTCCTGACTTTCCTGCACTAAATCAACAGCTGCAGCACTAAGTAAAAATTTCTTTTACGAATCTTTTAGATAAACAATTTATGTGAACACACTTCGTACAACTTCATATCAGCTACAAGTATTTGATCAGTTAAGGTTGTATAGTAACATTTAATTGCAGAATGTAATAATTAAGGGAAAAATCGATACGAAAGATTTATATGTCAGGTAAAATGCAGTTGTGAACAAACAAAGATTAAATAATAACACTGTCCAACACCAAAGTTCCACAATTACTGTTGGGTGATTTTTATAGAGTTTCTTGCGCTGATTCCGAAGTAAACATGTTTAAACGATCATAATGTATTAATATTGGATATCACTGTATTCAGGAAAGTCTACAGAATCTTTTCCTGCAAAGAACAATTCAATATCTTTTATAATAACATCACAATATTTGTTTAAAGTTAAAAAATATGCTTTTTTCAAAGCCATGTTTCTCAAAAACTATGCCTATAGGAGAAAAATTAAGGACAGATTCGGAATCAGCGCAAAAAACTCTATAAGAACCAACCAACAGTAATGGTGGAACATAAAAAAGTTGAAATTTGTTGAACAGTGTTATCGGTTCGAAGAATAAAAGCGGGAAATGAATATATTTGGCAGCATTTGAGAATAACAGAATTGGGGTCGCATTTTTCAGCCACAATCAATACAGGAACCACACTGGTTGTTTTGTTTATCTGTCCTGACCCGTGTCATTACATGAACTGTGTGTTTGTCGTTACATTTTGGTCGGTTAAGATTAAATTAAAGAGAAACATCCAATATTTATATTGTTCTCAGGTGTTGTGCGATCTTGTACGCTCGAGAATAATCCCTCCACGTGGCGTTGCTATCAGAAACAACAGTAGCGAGGAAATCAAATAGAATGGTACTCGTGCAGTGTTAGCGTTTCTTACTCATTGTCAGGTTGTTGTCGCATTCTGTTTCCACCTTGACGTTTACACCCTATCACCAAAACCATTCCGAGCCGATTTCAATGACAGAAGAAAACAAACAGTCACTTTTAAACTGTGTCTTCTCGTTTAGTATTCATGATAAGTATACTGTGGATGTTTATGTACTTAACAATTTTTGTAGACGAATTTTAAGAAACTGGAATAACACACAATCTTGTTTCCAGTGACTAGAAGCCTTTGCAGAACTTTTGTCGAATATTATTTATATTCCACGTTCTTCGGAAATTTTCAGAAGCCATAAATGCACAAAGATCCGCAGTCTCGTGATAAGATTCTGCAAAAGTGGGGCTTATTGTTAGCATGTACCATTATAGAGAAACATTATACATATAGTACCACTATACCATTATAGCATGTACTACATATTATAGAAAAAATACGATATTAACCTCCTGTGAACGTTCAAAAGAACTTCCACGTGATTATAGCAAATCTTTTGTAAAAAAAAATTAAAAATCAATTTTTTGCAATTTTTTAGGTTTCCGAATTCGCCTTGAAATCTTCTAACAGATAGGTGCAAAAAAATTACATGTTTATTTGCAAAAAATTGAAGGTGACCTTGAGAAAACGTTAAAAAAAAGAGTTGACGAAAGATTTTTTATAATCACGTTAAAGCTCTCTTGAAACCATGCGAATGCTGATAAAAACATTTTCGATCGGACAGCTAATAACAGAGTAATCTTTACTGATCACGATTCGTGGTTCACTCGTTATATTAAAAAAATATGGTGGCACCCTTACCTATCAAAACCGCTTAAAATCTCTCAACTTTAAATACCCATAACATTATAATCAGTGAATTCTTAATATCGATACTTAAATTTTCGATATTTTCTCGTTAAAATCGACAGGATTGTATTAAAAAAGTTAAAAACTTATGCGTCTCTAAGGCGAAGTTTACCTTATTTGATTTTCTGTACCTTTTGTACATATATGAATAGTTACAATGATGAACACTTGATTTGTTTGATCAAATACCTCTTGCAAGAGGTACATTAAGAAATTTTTAGGACCTGCTACGTCTACATGCTTGGAACCTGTCATAGATTCAAATGAATACACAATAGAATGTTATAGGCAAAATTATCTACTCGTTTGAATCATTTTGTTGTATTTATACGCTTGATTTAACGTTTAGAGATTTAAGATTTCAAATTTAAACTTTCAAGATTATTGAACAAATAAGATCTGTATGAGTTTCATGTGGCAAATTTTATGAGTAATTGAAGAAACATATTTCTAAGACCCTTAGAATACTCAAAAGTAGGTTAGTGACATCGCCAACGAACGTCGACCATTTTTAAGGTTATTTTATACATGCAGTGTACCATCTGTCGCCAAATTAGTTGTGGAGCTGTGACCCCAGGCCAGGAGACAATTTATCATGTCACATATTCTAGCAAACACGTGTGCTCCTAGCATTCTGGTCTTTGAAACCCAATAACGATTGCGATGTCATAAACTTCGACGTCACAAACGTCGAAGCACACGTGACACGGATACGTGATGTTCTCGGAGGAAATATACTCCAAAGTTTCTATATTAGTATGAAGTATAATAGCAAATGTAGAAAAAGACTGAACTTTACCCTATGAAAACACAAATTTTGGACTTCTTGAAAGAAAATCCCGTAGATCTCGATGAGAAAATGCTAGAAATTCGAGTTTTAACGTTAGGAATTCACTGGCTCAACAGTTACACGTGTGTAAAGTTGAGCCATTTTAAGCGTTTTTGACAGGAACTGGTTCTACTACAATAGTTTCCTAGATTAATTGTGGTCTCACTTCTTTAATACGAACGATGATCGATAAAATATATGTATCGATTATATTTGTAATTTATAAAAACAAGCACAAACACACATACACATGTACTGTACAAAAATATTCCCAGATTTTTTATTTCGGAAGTGATAGAATTATAAACTGTTAAAATACAATTTGATTAACTTATCGTTAGCATTTTGTTATACTGTTTGTTATTATAATTTTAGTAAAAAAGTTTGAATAATTTTGTGGCATAATTTATACTGTAAGAAACTAAGAGATCGGAAACTTTTCTTTCCAGAACTTTCATTTTATCGAATAAAGTAACTAATGAATGAAAATATAAAACCATTTAGTAAAACTCATTTTATGTAATATCTGTTCTAAATCGAAATTGTAAGCAACGTTTTACAACAAATGATTCATTAACGTACAGAAAGAAACGCAGAAAATAAGATAAGATAAATAAGTTTCTTGTATGAGACTTAAAACGGGGATCGTAAAAAAGTATAAAATTCTCCTTTCTAAAGAAGTATGTAATATCACGCAACACATATATAGCTCTGAAGCCTTGCATTTGCATACGAATGAAAATGAGAAATACATGAAAAAGTAAAGTAGATGAAAACATTCTCTTCCTCCTTCTATTAAGATAAATTTTCAGTCCACCGTCTACTTTAACAAGAGGGTCGTCTTTAAAATTGTACGTAAAAAATGTTATATTCAACCAACCCTCAAAATAAAATAATTTATGTATTTAAGATCGTATCAATGTGATAAAATTTCAGATTAACGATGCAATATGTTAACAATGGGATTGTTTGAAACAAAGTATGAAACACTAGAAGATTTGATACATCAAAATGATATCTTCCTATTTAAAAATTTTATTAAAATAAAATTAAATAACAATAAAATTCGTTTATTAATTTTATATAATACACTCCTCAAAAGAATTAAGTGATCACTTGTGCGAACTCGAAAAATTGGTCGCACTTTACGTGATCATAACTCTGTCAAAAATTGCCGTATCGATATCGTTAAACAATGCGAATACGAACTCAACACAGACCACTATAGCGACGCCCTTACCTGTCAAAAACGCTTAAAATCGCTCATCTTTAAGCACACATAACTTTCGAACCAGTATACCCCTAACGATAAAACGTGGATTTTTGTAATTTTCTCGTCAAAATCTACGGGATTATATAAAGAAATGTAACAATTTTTGGTCCCATAAAGTGAAGTTCAGCCAAGTTTCTGAATACCTCTAGCAGAATTAATTAATAGCGACGTTTGTTGCTTTATGCTGTTGTGTAACTAATAAAGCCTCCGTCTCCTTCTCCTGGCTAAATATGTCTTGAATTTTTTGGGAAGTGTTGTTCGAAAACAAGAAGGAGAAAGATGTGGTCTTCAAAGGGAATGTTTTAAGTTACCGCAAAATTTCTCGTTGCTTCCAACGATTTTGCCATCTCATCAGTGATGGAGAAGATGATCAATACGGTTTGAAAATGTCGAGAAGGCCACAACTTCTAACTGAGCGTGGAGAAAGAGTTCCTTATAAAGAAACTGTAAAATTTAACTGAATCAATGACGGAGGGGAGGAATTTATTAATAGAAAATGGTGGAAAACGTATATGTTATAAAAGAGATTTATTTTTCTAAATCATAGTGTTCTAGCTCGTAAAAAGTTTTCGTTTTATTGCAAGTGAACCTACTATTTTGGTATGGTAAAAAATTTACATAAATCATATAAATGTTTACTGTTCGAAAACTGTATCAACGAGAAATCTTACAAGAATGTTTCCTAGCGATTTACCTAAACGTAAGTGCTGGAACAAGTCTCATTGTCAGTTGAATTGATTGATTAGCTTCGGCATTAAGACCAATAATCCAAGTGGATCTATCTTCTTGATGCGCACTGTATTACCGGAAATAGGACGACAGAAAGTGTATCAGGTTAATCACCAGGTTAGCCTAAACGCGCAGCTTTCACGTCGATCATTAGATAGTATCTGACATTAGATGGCCAAGATTGTGGAATCTGCTTAGTGAATTCAGTTCAGCTGGCGAGAAGTCAAGCAACCCTCAATAATCAATTATTTGCATAGCGTCTCTAGCATAGTAATCAATAATATAAAAAGACTAGTATAAAAAAAGACTACAATATTGCAATAACAGATATCTTTTAGGTGAAAATCATCATGGTTTACATTTTGTTCTACAGAATTGAACAAGATTACAGTTGAAATGCGATTTACGGAGCCGAAAATTCGTGGAAAAATCGAGTTTGCGCAACGCAAGAGATAACCTATTGCGCAATCTGATTTTCCACTTTCCCACTCCGCATTTTCCCTCTACCTAAATTGCTCGGGATATTATATTGCCACCACAATCCTCGCCGAATCCCAGAACTTCTAACAACTCGTGGCGGGAATCGCTAATGTATAACGAACGAGGATTCCCTCCATTAAATGACGTTGCCACAAGCGAGGCTCTACTGTACATCAAAGATCACCAATGCGTTCAATCAAGGATTTATCATAATGCTTACACATTATCGTGTGTGAACCACTGCTAATTAAATTACCAAACATCTTTATTTTTCATTATTTCTTTATGGGACTTTCGCCAAACTTATTTCTGGCATTTTTCTGATTCAAATGACACCAATCACAATATAATTTCAACTGGATTTAGTGGTTTAATCGACGATGACAGTTTCTGGCGCAAGAAAGGACAGCGAACACGCGGACCGGCGAAGTTTCCGTTTACGTCCAACCTCAGAATTGGATGAAATTTTAGGAATAGGTTCTCTTTTGACTAAAATGATGATTGTCAGAAGGATTTTTGGCGATCCGACAAAAAAATTTTTTACCATTTCAATGTCACTCCCTACCTTACCGACAGCACTCCTGTATTTTCGTATGCGTGGACTCTCCGCCCCTCCTGCCATCTAATCCTAACTAATTCTGATCGCATAATCTTCCCCCATTGTAGATATTCAATTAATTGGTTTAACAATTGGAATTTTGAAAACATTTTAGATTAATTTCCAGAATATACATATTTAATACCTTCAATTAATTGCAAAAATGTATCGTCACGAGCTTTGTTGACCTCCTAGCACCATAAAAATTCACACATGTGATCTATGATTGAATCATCCTTAAACTTAGTCTCTAGGTCGACATTAAAATAGTAAAGAAATTTGTCGGTAAGGTAGGGACTGACATTGACATGGTAAAAATTTTTGTTTCGAGTCGCCAAAAATCCTTCTGACAATCATCATTTTAGTCAAAAAAGAACCTATTTGCAAAATTTCGTCCAATTCTGACGATGGACGTAAACGGAAACACAGCCACTTTTTCTTGCTACAATTTATAAGATGATAAACCTCTATCACCGCGGATAGCCACAAAAATGCACACGGCACCCACACCAACATAGTATTTTGAAAAATTTCTGGGATGTCTGGATTACCCGTGTTCCACGTCAATTTATCATCCCAGAACTTGGAACTGCGAAATTGATCTAATACTAACAGGAGAATAAAATCGTAAAGAATTATAAAAATTCTACTACAGATATAGTGCTCTAAGTCAGTGGCTTTGAAACTGGAGTCCGCGAAACAATTTCGACATTAACAGATTAACAGATACTTTTTCTAAAAACAGGAAAATGGTCATTCAAATCATTTTCATGTTCAAAGTGTTTCATGTTTTCGCATTTTCATGTTTCAAATTAAGTCTTAAGAACTAAGTAAAATGCCTAGGGTTAGCATGGGGTCCGCAAAAAAATGTTGTTCAAGAACGGGACCCCGGACTACATAAGTTTAAGAACTATTGCCCTGAGTCACAGTGTTTTTTCTCACGAATTGATAAAGTTTATACAATAATACAATATATTAATCGGAATAACAATGATACATTATTCAGCCATTTATTTGATAAAACATGACGCCATATTATGGAAGCCAGTTCAAGATGTTGTAAGAAATACGAACATTTATATGCCATAGAAATAGTTGAAATTGAAATATGTCGTCGGTATCACTTTCATATACGAAAAACGATTCAACTAATACCTTGTTAGTGTTTACAATTCTGGTCGAATAGGGAGGACGACGGAGCTCAGCTTCTTGAGTTCAGGATGCAGAAGCATCGTTACCTGATCACAAAAATTTCCAACGAAAATAATTCTCAAGTGGTCTTGAATGCGCAAGTGATTGCGAAGTAGTGTTGAAATGATAGTTCGCCACACATACTGTAACACATACACAGGATTCTGCTGAAAATATGATAGAAATATACATACATACATACCCGATGATGTTGTCAAAATAATAAATTCTACATACGAGAAAACATATTTTCATATATAATTTATTTTTCACGGATCAACGAATCGACCACCATGTATAGGTATGCACTCTTGTTCAAGTATGCTTTAGAATTCTTTTTGTATACACAGGATCGATCCTTCACTTATTGATCCACGCCTTTGCAGGATCATTACTTTTCTCTAGAAAAGTTTCCCAAGAGGAGTGTCCTCGTCTAAGAGCTCGACTCTCGTTGCAAGTGTTAAACTTTTATGACCTGAATTATGTCGCTGGTACTTTGTAACCGTGATTTTTATTCGAAATATTTGAAAATTGTTTAATATCATATTTTGTTCAAAACAGGAATTCACATTCTTTTTTTTTGTTTTTATTCCTCTTTATTTCATTTATAGAAATAGATAGTGCATAAAAAGATGGCGAACGTCTAAAAAATGCAATACTACGTCTTGAAGGACAAAAACAGATACCGCATACAAATGATGAACCTTCTACTATTTGCACCTAGATGTGATATATCGAAGTCATTTCATAATATCTGAGACAGCGGCGGACCGTTAATTTTGGGGCTCAGCCTAACACTGTTTGGGAACCCAATTTAACCCAAATTAGCTCAAGCACCAAAAATTGTTGTATCATTTACATTTGCTTGAGTTTTTAATTTAAATTGTTTATATTTTTACTTTTCTGCCGCCCGTAAAGCCTATGCTTAGTCAATAATCAAAATAATAATAAAAAATGATTAAAAATCTGATCTTAGGTTCTTGTGAAGTAACATCAGTTTACAAAATTGTATGGCACCCTTCGACCAACGGAACATTAAATTTTCGTACTTGCAGATTCTTGGTTTCCAGCTTCAATTTTTTCGTCTTTCAAATACAGATGATGAGCAGCATCGTGTAACCATGAAAAGAAATACGAAGAAAGATCTGGCTGGAATGCTAGGTGTGTAGTAATTCGAGTTAGTCGATGCGTAGAATAACCTTCTTTGCTGTAATTGCATTTTGCGGTGTTGAATTGCCTGAAATGCTACGCGGCCCTTAGAGAATCAAATAAAATTGAAACAAAATACAATGCTTGGCATAGTAGAATTCGGTATTACGTTATTAACTTCCCGATTTTATAGGGAAGTTATTGTAATGACCCCAAAAATCGAAAATCGATTCTTTCAGCATTTTCAGCTATTTTCAGCAAAATGTTCGATACAAAAATATTAAGGAATGCACATATTTAAAATTATTCTTTATTATTATTCTTTAAGAATTTAACGATTGAATTCTGTTTTCAAATCGGGCACGAACTTATGCAATCAGCTGATACTGTGGCGTCCGAGGGTAGCTCGTATTTACAGTTAGGAGGAACCACTGCATGTACAGCACTAACAGCGAAATACTCGAGCTGAGATTAATTAACCTGTATATCGATTCGGTATTCTATTCGCATCTCATGAGGTGCTGAACAATTTCTTATAAACCACGACCCCCGCGAGAATCCTTTGATTAATTGGAGTCCCTGATCTTACTTCTAGAATCGGACTTTTCAAGGTATTTTCAATTTAATGTTATACCGAAACCCTCCGTTTAGGGGTGTACTTCGTATACAAGGTCGATAGTAAAAGAATTTGTCGGTAGGTAGGGACTGACATTGAAATGGTAAAAATTTTTGTTTCGAGTCGCCAAAAATCTTTCTGATAATCATTATTTTAGTCAAAAAAGAACCTATTTGCAAAATTTCGTCCAATTCTGACGATGGACATAAACGGAAACACAGCCACGATGTCTAGACAATTCTAGACACCTATCTTGAACATTTCTTCCCCTTTCCAGTCGATAAATTCGCTAGTGTTACCACAGATATTTGTAACATAGAAGTTCTCTAATTTTGGTGTAGGTGGATCGCGCGGAGAACGAGGAGGGCCAGGGAGGGGGTGGTCTGTCGGCGTCTTCGGCGGGCTGCAGCGGTGCTTCCGGTTCGAGGATGGGCCCAGGGCCCGATTCCGGTAGCAGTGCTCCCTCTTCTGTTCCCCATTCATTGGCCACCTCGAGGGACGACGAAGACGACGAGGACGAGGAAAGCAGTGGCAGGCGATCCAATGGCCACACAGGAACGCGGTGAGTTTATTCGATTTCTTTCCCTTCGTCCAATACATGTATATCTAATCGTGCCTGATATTACTGATATAATACAGTAGGTTACATCATAACTGTACGACCTAATTTTCCATGCGTCGAATGATAAAAACTTTCCAATGCAGCAGGATATTTTTCATTTTTATCGTTCAATGAGACATCGACGAGTCGAGGATGCGACAGTGTGGATACGACGTGTACGCCTAAGCGTTCATAGTTCAGGCTCAAGCCGAACCTTTAGATTCCCAACAGTTGTGTTCGCTTTTCCCATTTTAACTTGCGAATTTTCCTCTCTGATTGTCTGCGCTTGTCCAGAGTATACGGTGTTTTAGGCAGGTACGAATTTGTACACCGAAATTTTAAAAATCCCTTCACAGTTGCCGTGAAAATTTAAAACTTTTATAGAGTGATAGTATCAACATTTCTTTAACATCAACATGTCATGTGGAATGTTGCCGTTATTCCGTCGGTGTGAAATTTTCATGTTCTTTGATATAACGAAAAAAGCACTATTTTACATTGATTCAACGAATATTCCATTTGAAGTGTATCTTGTTATTATCTTTTACGAACATGGTGGTGGAGATAACAAAAAGTCACAATTGCGAAACCAGAAAGAAACATTCTTATCGTGTACTGTACACTTTTCTTTACCAATTGATTTAACCGCGTTCGCACGTAAAATCGAACGGCTTATTTAATTCAGTGAATACCATTACCAAAACGGATAATTATACAGTAAGGTCGCTATCTAAGCACGACAAAGCTGGTCGTTCTAATTGTAAGTCAGTTCGCCTACTACTTTCACTGGGGGGCATACCCCGCGAGGGGCTAGAAGCTCGAGCTGCCTCGGTTGCCGAGCAGTGTAAACATGCCGTGTAATCCGATACCGGGTCGGGTATACAATCGGTATGAATCCAATTACAAAACTTCTTTATTTTTCATTAGTTTTTTATGAGAATTTCGCCAACTTATTTGTGGCATTTTTCTGATTAAAATAAGACTAAACACGACATAATTTCAACTGTATTTAGTGGTTTAATTGACGGTATGGAATAAGATGAACAGAGTATTAATGTTAATTTTTACAAATACAGTCAAACCTGTTTCTGTACGGTCTTTTTGTATGCGATTTTTTTATGCGGTATATGAATATCGAGATTCTGTTCGCCATATGTAAAACCACAATTTTCTTGAAATTGTGCAAGTTTAACGAATTTTCTCAATGTTAAGAAACGTTCGTACCACAATTTTCATAATTATCCCATATTCTGCAAAGTTTCAGCTTTCATTTAAAAAAAAATTCATAGTTCTATCTCATTTCTATCAAAAGTTGTTTGATTTTGACACAGAATTCATCGGTTTTACCCACTGTGCGGCGCAACCGCGCATTCACCTCGCGCGTCATCGTTTTTGTGAGACGGTATACACATCTGCAGCTATCTGCTAGTGAAACCTTTTTAGTTTTATTGTACACATGTCTACCAATAACATTGTATAAATTTTATTGTGGCGATCGTTGGCGTTCGGTTTATAACTGTATTTGAATAGAAAAAAGCTAGAAAATTACACTTTGTTTCATCAATGGTTATAGGTGCTATATACAACAAAAGCATATCAAATCCATGCTTATTATTTTCGTCTTGAAACACGCTTTCAGCTAAGTACATGCAAAACATCCTTACTCATACGTGTATTAAGTTATAACGTACTAAATGAGACGATATTCTAAAAAATTCAGGAGAAGATAAGCTCATGAATTTTTATTGAACTTCAGCATTTAATTGTAGGATATAGATATGGAATTTTGGAAAATGAAATGTAGAAAATGATGCCTCATTTATCTACTAACAAGTTAATAATACAATTTTACATGTTTCGTTTAGTCAGAAAAATGACTTTTGTCCGCGTTTTTCGTGTTTCAACCCACAGTGCGGTGCAACGTTCAACCATACCAACTGCATCTTTTTTAACATGTTTATTACGCGTCATTTGCTAAAGTAATCCTTCTAGCCTTGCAGAAAAATTAAATTCGTTTGGTTCATTTTTAGAAAAGTTATTCTGCTCTAAAATGTGTGTGTGTGTGTGTGTGATCATTTATGCGAACAACTGTATGTCTTTATTATCATTAGAATTACCACCAGCGTACTTAAAGCGTTGACAGTCTATGAACTGTAATAGTATTGTAGTACCAAACCAATAGTACCGTAGCCGAAACACTTGCACCGTGGGAACGAGAAACGGTAATTGTGTAAGTGCACTGCAGGTTCTCCATCTGCCCGCCGATTCAATTAACCTCGGTTTAATATTAACGTCCAAGGTGGGAGCAATTCGAATCGTGGAAATCAATTGCGAGTATGTTCGACGCAGGGGTCGCATGAAACTGTTAAAATTTTCGATTAGTTCTGATATAACAGTAATTTTTTTGACTGTTAACTTTTCTGTTCTAGGAAAACAGTTATAAAATAATATGTATTTATCGGAGCTTCTGTTCCACAAATATTTGTATAAAAGGGGGATTTTTATTTTGTCGGGAATGGAAAACAGTTCTAGTTTAACAATAACGGTTATGCTATTGTAAAAAAAAGTAAAACTTGCGATAATATCTTACAGCGCCTAAAACTAATTTCAGCAACTATATCTAGATGAAATTGATGCATCTAGTAGTTCACCCAATGAAGACAATTCTAAATTACAAGCGGCTTTTTAAAAAATTCATCGCTCTACGTCATTTCCATCGAAAGTTATTTCTTTTTGAATCGAGTTAGGTCACTTTTCCCACTGTGCGCCGCTCGAGAGCAAAGGGTTAACATGGCGGCGCTCTTACCGGTAAAAACTGTTTACAATCGCTCACGTTTAAACATGCATAACTTTTGAACTACTGAATTCCTAACATTAAAACTTAAATTTTCGACATTTTTCCGCCAAAATCTACATGATTACATTAAAAAAGTTAAAAAATGTTTTATTTCTGGAGGTGAAGTTGAACCCCTTTGTGTCTTGCACGCAAAACATTCAATTCACAGAGCATGAACAGTATTTGTTTCTTGAATTAGTAGGCGATCGTAAGTAGCTGACCGCTACTGTATGTAAATACTGTATTTTTATTAATAAATGAAAGTACAAAAGCTAAAAAATTTGTTCAACCGTAAAAAAATACAATGGTTGAACAAACTGATTAATTCGAGTGGAATATAGTGTCGAGTAGAAATCTAAACGAAGAAAACTAAATAGGTCGGTTTTGTCATGTAATCATCAAATTAGTTCAATAGTGATGAATGAAACGAAAGTGAACGCAGTGATTGCAACTCGCATACGCGATGATTGTAAAGACCGAATGCGACGAAAATATGTATGTCTATAAATTAGAAAACTTTTGTTATCCAACGAGTCTGTATGGAAATGAAACGTATTCATGCGACGCGATCGAAGCACTTTTTCATCGATAAAGTTAATTTCTGAACTGACTTCTCGATTTTTGACAGTTGTTCGCTTAATTATGTTTCTAAATGCAACTCCATAAATATTCGCGGTTGTACCACTTAAATTTTTCTCTGTTGGTTCCAGAGAGCATACATACGAGGGAAGTGTAGCTTTAGCGAATATTCTCTACGCTCGTAACGCGGGTTTTTACTTCAACCACAAAGTTCCAGCCTTGTAACTTGGCTTTTTAGCTCTCTACCTTTTCCTGATGGAACAAGTTTCGCAGCCACAGACACGTTCGCGTCTGCACGTGATACTCACGGTACAAACGTGTACACAATGCACCTCGAGAATCTTGGCACGTTTCGTGTTGTTGGTGTAATCGCTTGACATACACAAATAGAATATTTATCCGATTCCTACAACGACGAAGTCGGTTTTTAAATAGAGTGAGGCACTAACTATTGCCATCTACAATAACTCCGAAAACATGATAGTAGTAGGAAAGTTATCGAAATAAAAGTTGTGCATCGGGCAACAGGGGTCGTAGTGTGGTGCTAATCTTTTGTTGCTAGGTGGAGTTGCTTCAGAGATATGAAGGTCACCTTTGTCTTTTTAAAGAGAATGCTACGTTTTGGTACCCGTTTTCTGATAGCGCCTATTGTTATCCTATTATTACTGTACGCCTATTATTATCATGGATTGAATAGTATTTCCTATCCCTTCGGGGATAAACTTTACTTTACGGGATCAAAAATTTTTGCCTTTCTCCAATAAATTATTATCTACTTGGTAATCCAGTAGATTTGAACGAGGAAAAGCTAGGAATCGAAGTTTCGATCCTGCAGGATCAATGGTTCACAAGTTATGGTTGCTTAAAGTTGAGCAATTTTCAGTGTTTTTAACAGGTAAGCGCGCCGCCATATTGGTTTGTAGTGACGATCACGCGCCGCTTACCGAGCAGAGCCGCTAGATGGTAGCACAAGCACGCAGTGTGTAGTGGATGTAATATATATTCTTCTAAAATAACGTGTTATTCCTTTGAAATATTTATTTTGAAATCTAATTTGTTATATAAATAGATATTGGTTGTTAAGATACCAAAAAAAAAACAAAATAATTGTTAACAAATTAATCAATACAATTGATATAAACAGAAATTTACATTATCTACATCCGTCACAAGTGTGCTTACCTGTCAAAAATACTGCAAATTGCTCAACTTTAATCAACCATAACTTCTGAACTATTAATCCTACGTTGTCTAGTACGTTGCGACTGCACCAGGATATTACTCGTTATACACTTTCTCTATAATAGCATATTTCTACTACTGGTTATGAAAACTCTTTGTTTATAAATATCTCAACAATTATTGAGTGTTTGCCCCTATAATGGTATATATTCGTGAAAGGGAGATCGTAATCTATATGTATACGAAATCTCAACTAAATCGGTGACCCGAAGGCCTTGCACTGTCCTTGTGAGCAGGTTCATTTCACAAGAAAGTATAAACCGATAAAAGCATTGAGTCTGCGAAGTTAAAGGATTACGCGCGCGGAAATTGAGCGGGGTAGTAGAAACTCTGAATGAAGTATTTAACTGCTTTGTCGATGTTATGGTTTCTAGTCGGACGCAATAAGAGCGTTCCAACTGGGAACATTAAGCAAAAGTCGAACACTCGAAAATCTTCACCGCGATTCTCCTGACAAATTTTATTACATATTTGGGATATTAATTATAAATAAAAAAGTTTGAAGTATGTTTTTTTACTTATTTATTATTGGACTGATGATGTTTATGAAAAAAGAAATGTCCTGCATCGATTGTGGGATTCAGGAATTAAATAGAAATTGATTTCATCCCTTAATGACTTTGCTACATCGAAAACAACATTACAATATTCTGATATTTTTATAATCTTTTACTGTTTTATATTTCATCCAACCAATTTCTTCATAAATGCATAAACATCTGCAGTCTATTTATTATTGCTTAAAAGTTTCAAGTTTAAAATACTTCAAAAAGTGGAGTTAATCGATTTGGCCTGCGAACGGCTCAAATGTGAAAAACATTTGCAGTTTCTTATATTGAGCTACTTTACTTTAGCGCTAATATTGGTTGGTGCAATTCCATTACCCGGCGAGGAACTCTATACATATGAAAATGTAACTTTCCTCGAAGCATAGTTTGCACGATCCAAATATTTAACCTTTTAGTTGAAATTTAAAGCCGAGTAACTTTATCCCTCCAAACTAGCGTATGAAGTCATATATTGCGTGTTTTAAATTTAAATTCTCGTGAAATTGTTCAAATAGATACGGTATATGCATGCTGATCATTTAAATTATGTCTCAACAATCTGTTTCGTTATTAATACATGTGCACACTATTAGCAAAAAGTGTCGAATCATATTTTCGATTTTCAATATCATATAACCCTAGAACTTCTGCGCAAACAAGTTTACTTACTATGGTTTCTCTATACATTGTTATAATTTTCGTAAACATTCTCTCACGAATACATATAGCGTTATAACGTCAGGATAAAATAAAAAAGCAATCATAGATTTTTGCACCAAACAAAAGAAATTGTTTCCGAATGGATAAGACCATTTCAAGTTAGATTGTCCACGTCGGATCACCTATAATCTATATGTATTATCAAATTATGTTTAATCTCAATTAAGCTCAATTATGTTTAACCTTTCCAAGAATATTTTATTGCTGCCACAGCAAGCCATTCCTGCAACTTGCGATTTTCTTTCCCGATGCTTTCACTTGTTCTCAAGGGATGTTAAAATTGATGTAATTTATTTTCGACGTTTTATTTTCCTTCAATTCCCAAGCAACACCCAGAAATCATTTAATTTCTCAATTGAAACGATATATTTTTAAACAATGTTCAGTATGCTACCGTAAAAACCTAAAAATCAGAATTTGTTTATGATATATGAAAATGAGTCATTTTACCCGCAGGGACATGTCACCCGAAATTACTATACTACATGATACTACCGGCCAAAAGTTTATAATAACCTGCTGATTTTTGTAAAAATTAAGGGGGACTAATATTTTAGTATGTATTACATTTTTTGGGGTAATTTTTTGGGGGAGAAAGGAGGGCGCTGAACATTTTTTTTAAATGGAAAGTATTATTGATCTTTTGTTATTGTGGTGCCTCTGATTAAACTCAATAGCATTTACTTGAACGTTTTTTGCATGAAAAAGTATCTTTCAATTTATGTAAAGTATAGCTTCTGTTATCATATCTTAAGCATTTTTTTATATTGCAACACTACTGTATTTACAGTACTTTCTTCCGAAAAAATGTTACGTTCTACTCCTCTGTTTTCTCGGTAAGTTTACCGTGAACATTTCGTGGAACGTATTGTATGTACAATACAATTCAAAGTGTCTGGGGGAACAGTTTAATGAGACTGATAGTGATAGTAATTACCCGTTTAGTTACATCCTCGTAATTAAAGGTTTGAAAGTGGATATTACAGCTATCCTAGAAGGGATTAAAAAGATTTTTACGAGTCTGCTGAATAATCGACATGAAATATCACACGGAAAGATTACAAAGTTTGTTGGATTTAAGAGTAGTCAAAGTAAGATATCTACTGCGTAGGGGGCTAAGAACTTTGATGGATCTACGAAGTAATTAAAAGAATATAAAAGTTTATAAAGCCAAAGAAATGGTAGAAACTAATATTACCTCAGAGATACGACATGATAGGACCGAGAAAGACCGAAGGAACCCTTTGAATGACTTCACCCATCAAATTAACGTATAAGAATCATCAAGCATTCCAGATTTGCAAAATGTGCACAGTTGAGGAGGTACATTTCTCAAAAGAAATCATCAGTTAAATGTTTCTTATTGTCAGTATTAAAGGGGCATTTTCCAGCAGACGACGCTCGCGCGTGAACACTCACACACCGCTACACCACGTATAGGTACGCGAGGATTGCAAGGGTCCGGGATTCCACTTCTGATTTCTCGATAATGCAAAAACAGGGTTTTTTAGTAGTCAAAATCGCTAGATGAAAGATCAATCGAGGGCGCTGTTTGCCTCAAAAGTCCTTCTTTTACGTTTCCGAGCAATAGTTTCGCAATGCTCCGCTGCATGTTGCCCGGCGGAGAGGCTAATACGCCGGCGTGACTGCAGCGCCATCTGACGGGCAACATGCAGCCAAATATTGTAAAAGGATTGCTCGGAAATGTAAAAGAAGGAGTTTTTAGTTCATTTGAATTCACCGATCCGTCACACGCTCAGCCAATCCCAAACAAACGATTTTAGGCGGTTTTAACAGGTAAGGGCGCCGCCATGTTGGCAAATTTCGACTAAAATTTCCTTTAATGCAATTTTCTATTTGCATTGTATTAATGGCTGTCTAACGATAAGAACTATTTGAAATGTGAGAACAGAACCTTATTAATATTGCATGATATTATGAATCATCTGAGATGGTATCAATACTTGTTCCCAAGTGCCAGGATAATGTGCACTTTTTCGATAGTTTCTACGGAGATTATGCCTTACTGCAGCCAATATAGCAATTGCTATTTGCTCTTCGGTAACAGGTTTCGATCGTTTCCTTTTAAGTCAGTTAACTCCTAACTAGGTTCAACTGCCCGTTTCAAACAATAATTGAACTGTTCTGTTAGAACTTTGTAGAGACGGATGATTCATCACAGGATGTCCTTCCATGAAGAACGGGGACGTTTGAACAGATTTCCTGTACCCTCGTCGCAAATTAAAATCATTTCAACTACTTTCTCCGTAAATCTGCATTAACATTCTTCTGTGAAATTGTCGTAATATTTCATAAATGTTTATACCGGACCGATTTCCAATAAATGCTTGCCACTCAGGCTACACGAAACATGTTTATTAATATTCGATAAAAATTTGACCGATCATTTCTGGACATATGGAGGGTATTCTGTATTCTCTCTTCTCATCTTTTTATATTATGGTCAATAATACTTTAGTTTTTTGTTAAATCGCAGTATTTTCCTCATTTATGGAATTAAAGTAATCCTACAATATAATATATAATCCCATAAAACATAATAAAAATATTTTCTATCATTAAAAATAAATGAAACAGTCTCTTGACACGACGTGGTATACAGAGTGTACCAGATAAACTGTTACAAGCTGTTTTCTCGGAATCTAATCAAGATAATGATACTTACTAGTGCTCCAATTAGATGGGACACGTGAAGAGGAATTGCACAAAGCTGAACTCCAGATACGTGATTTGAAAAAGCGATAAAACTGGTTACCCAGAGTGAATCGTATTTATTATCTTGAAGCGATGTATCGGTTCCGAGACGAACGTCCACGTGTTTGTATCGATATATTTCAATGAAGAGTGTTTTAAATGAAAAGTATGAATTTACTGTCCAATAAATTTGGCGAAAGGTAAAGACACCACGACGTGCAATGATTTAAGGATCAGCATTACGATTCAAGAGGATCGATATGTGTGCGTTGAATATATCTAACTAGCAAAATATAAATGGATTAACTAATAAAAAAGAGTTTAACAATTTGTCCTATGATTCCTTCTACAGCTACAATTAATAGAAAGCCTATTCTTTTCTTTCCGGGACCAAAAATTTGGCACGTTTTTAATAAGATCCTGTAGACTTTGACGAGAAAACTCCAAAAATGCAAGTTTTAAAGCAAGGAGTTCACTCGTACAAAAGTTACACACGTGTAAAGTCGAACGATTTCAAGCGTTTATATGATTCTGTATATTTTGATTACTGTTCGATGACAGCGTGGCCCCGAGTAAAGTGTACTCGTAAAGTGAACAAGAAAATCGAATAGCAAATTACTAGCAGATTGCTTACTGGGTGTAAAAGAAATATTCTGATTTAAAGTGTGACCATTAATTAGGAGATTGACTGTACGTTTTTATTAAACACCATGTACACTTTTCAACTGCATTTCGAAATTTCGTATTATAAGAGTGAGTGCCTTTACAGTAGCGATTATTTCTGTAGAATAATATTTAAAGCGGCGCGAAATGTGCTAATACGGTCGCTGGGAATAATCCAGCTCTGGATAAATCTGAACCAGACTTTTCGCATTGCGACGGCAAATATTGACACGTGTCGCTAAGGCAACAGCAATTTATTTTGCTTACGTATACGTAACCTTTCGTTTTAACATTTTCATAATAAATAAGCAACAAGTACAAAGGTCTGTGCGTAGCGTCCTGTTAATTTTAACTTTTACGCAGCAAAGGTCGACTGATCGCACAAACACATTCTGCTGGCATTGTATGAAAGCGATTTAGTAAATAAACATTATGCAACTTTCAATTGCACAAGTAGCTTGACCATTTTTTGAAAAGCCATTACGGCACGAACGTGCTAAACTTTTTCTTTCTGTTGAGTATGGGAATAAGTTTCCGCCCCTTTTTGTTGAAAAGAAGCGCATAAACAATTCCCATAGCGTGAAAACGTTTATCAACAGTAGATCGATCGACGTTTAATTCAATTGACAGTTCTGCAAGTGTTTGACGTGGATTTCCATCAAGTAATGCTGGCAACATTTTTGGCACACCATCGCCATCTTTGCCCTTACGTCCAAATCATGGTCTTTAAAGGAGCATCGTCTCCGTAAATGTATAATAAATATAATATAGTAAATATATAACACCTTTCTTTACAACAAAATAATGCAACATGACTTCCCGCAAATGTTGCTTACTTGGACATTTTTCACGCGAAAAATTGACTGGAAAATTGGCTCGAAACAATTGCCACTAACTGCGTTTTCAAGCTTAGACACAGAAAAACATGTACTACGTTCCATGAAATACGCGATCGGTACTTAAGTACGACATCTGTCAAAAGGTCGGAAACTTATTCCGATATCCAATATTTATCAACGCGTAAAATTTCATCCGCAGTTGCCTTAATAAAAAGAGGAGGGCTAAACTTGACTTTCGGGATTCAGCCATTTTTAACATTTTTTATATACTATAGATTTCGATGATAAAATGATGAAACTTCAAGTTTTAACGTTAGGAATAACATCTCGAAGATAAGCCGCTCATAATACTGTAAAGTCAAAATTACCAAGTGCCATTTAAAAAAAAGAAGGTGGCCTTGACAATACTAAAAAAAAACATTTCGAACTTTTTTGATTGCAATCTGCAGCCAATCAAAAACTATTCAACTTTTGTTGAAAATATTTTTTGTCAGATTATCGCAAGTACCGCGACTAAAGAATGAAAAATCCTCATGGTAATATGGTGTACCATAGAACTCTTAAGTATCATTTATAGTGTCAACAAACCCGTGTTGATTTTAATTTTTTGTGTACTGGTATTACCAAGTTAAAGAAGCGTAATGTGGAGTAAAATAAATATTATAGTTGTTTTGATATGAACTAACGAGGCAGTGACGACAAGAATGTTTCTGGAGCAATTGATATTTTCTAAAACCATGCGCAGTGATTGTGTTGTAAATGGGAACCCATTAAGAGAGAACTTGGACGCTCTAGTCGTACGTCCACACGTATAAGGAAGTCACAACCACGAATTTCTCTATTCTGTTACCTAACAAAAGTATCTAGGATGTTAAATGCGTGTGATTGGTCGTTCGATAAGTGTTCGTCGAGAAATTCGAGTCTGTCACTTATTGAACGTTCCCTGTACCTATTCGTGGATGGTTAATTATATTAATATTTCCGTCGTTATAACACTACAAAGCAATTTCAATATACATGTTAAGACGAGTTAATTAAGTCAAATACATCATTTTTTATGATAGGAAAAAGGTTAGAGGAAAAGAGTATATTAAAATTTCTCAAGGTCACTTTTTTCGAGATTTCAAGGTCATCGAAGTTTTTTTAAATCAAATTTCATATCAAAGCGATAATAATCTTAGCAGGCTAGGTATCGCACTCCAAATTCACCCTATCGTAAATCAAATTCAACCTTATGCAAATCAATATTTCACCCATTAAGAATATCTATAATTAATTATTTATTTATTCATATTAAATTACATATTTATTTAGACACACGTTAGACTCGATACTTAATAACACTTCAATAAATACATATGTATTTCATTTACTTTCATTTTTAAAATTTATTAATCAGAAAATGGCTACAATGAATATTTGTACATATATGTAAAGAAAATATACTTTCTTTAATTTAAAGCGAGCGCGCTTTGCATGCTCAGCGCACTCTTTGAACGATTCCCACACCTGATCTAGATAGAGAGAGAGACAGATAGAGAAGAGAGAGAAAAAGAATATAGAGAGCACAGGTGCAAAACAACGAAACAGAGACAGAGTTAGAGTAAATAAAGTTACAGTTAGAGATAAAGTTAGTGTAAATAAAGAGAGTGAACAATAGACTCTAATTGTCGTTTCTTTATTTACAGGTGAGTTTGTAAATAGTTGTAAAAAGTGTACATTAATAAGTAGTTAATAAAACATAACCTTTATTTACAGAGAAACAAATTTAGTCTGTTGTTTAAGTATTAACACAGAATAGAATAATACCCTTTATATATCTACACACAATTTTCATGAATAACAAAGTTAATGTGAATTAATAATTACTTTTGAATAAGTATTTGATGTACATCTTTGCAATAAATAAAATTTTGAATTTCTTAACGATCAATTTATGTTTTGTTTGATCTTTTTTACAGAAAATCTTACTGCAATTCTCTCTATAAAATCTTACTGCAAAACTCTCTATTTCTTACTGCAATCTCTTCAAAACAGAGTTCAATTCTAAAGAAACACTATAAATGCTATACATACAAATTGTGAAGCCATACCTATTATTTTCTCAAGGTGCTAAAGAACAAATTGATTTCATGTAATTTTCTCAATACACCAGAAATTATTAGAATATATAAAACTTGTCACAACTTGAAGAACAGCTTAATTACCTGTTTTACCCAGATGTCCACTGCCTAGAAATTAGTTATTCCCAAATTGAAAACAATAGTGAAAGTAGAACTGCTCTCTCCACCATTTTCGTTGAATAAACTATCTGACCTGTTCTCAAAGTTTGTTTGATCAATATAAATGGTGCACTTTCTTCACATTTAAACCAGCAACATTTGACGAATTAGTGCTGTTTACTTAATTTTGCAAATATTCCCGTGCATCTACATTCGTACAATTAGTTCGTTCACGTCGATTATCCACGCACTTTCACCATTTTTACTTCAAGATATTTCTCGGTCTTCTTTAAGAGTGTATGTTAGAAATTTTATTTGCAATGAACTAAATACCATTATATCAAATTCCACAAATATACTTAGATAAGTTAAGAAGGTATAGTAGTCAAGAAGGTAAGGAATTGTTATTGTTCTTAAGAAAACTGTAATAATTATTCTCTGAACATGCTAAAAAATTTCTCTCAACTTGCACGATACTTAATAGACTGTGGATCTTTATGCACAATACAAATTTTTTAACTAAACTAAAACAAATTTCTTTCTTAATATGATTAATAGGTTGAAAATAATACAACATTATTTCGAAATTCTTCTAATATTTGTACTGCCTTAAATTACACCTAACCATAGTTGTTACAAATGCTAAAATCCGCAGTCTAATAATTAACTATTAAACTTTATTTGCAAGCAACTCTGGTTCATAATTGAATTAAAATCTAGTAAAGTACATAATTGCTTTCATCATACTGTATTTACTTGACAATGCACGACCAATGATTACAACTTTTACAGTTTGACAGTTAAATTTTACTTTTTAAATATAGTATTGATTTACAAGGAGAATGCAAAGCCTTTGTGTTACAGATTTATTTAAGACTTCACAGAGTTATAAAGTCAGCGGCAATAATAAGTGGACACCCTTAAATATCGCATATCATTTTAGAAATTCCAAGGGTAAAGACCAAGGGTAAGGGGCCTGGCGGGACTCACAGATGGCAAACCTGTTTGTGACACATCCGAAAGAAATTTTTTTAATTACTAGTTTCATAGTGAATGATCAGTACAGTTTTCTCAATAACAATGCACAAAATGCAGTTCAAATGTCATAAATCGATGGAGTTTCATAAAGATGTCTTGTTCTGTTTGTCCATAAAATTTCAAAGCATACGCTCAAAGTAAGCCGAGAAATGAGTCTGACACCTCGACAGAAAGTATTTTCTGGCCGAGATAATCCGTGCGGTGACACAGATTTCACCGTGTCTAGCTTCGTGTTTGTCGAAAAGACGGGGTGACAAGGTTGGTCGCAACCGTGACGCCAAATGCAGAGTCCCGGTAGTCGTTTTCTCGGTTCAGCCAGTGGTAATTAACGTCGGATATCCGATAAATCGGTCTGCTTGTAGAGAAAGTGCAGACATTGTTCTTCTCTGTGAATCGAGTCGAAATAACGTCCCGCATTCTGTGAAGTCACCATCGGAAAGTGGATTTCGATATTGCCAAATGCGATGGAGATGGACAGACGGACACAGAACAAAAAGGAATGTTCGAGTGAATGTTGTGATCAGTGCAAGTGCAGAATTGCGATAGGCGTGTCACGCGAAAGAATAGGGAGAGTGAGAAATTGAGCGGGAGAGTAAGCAAAAAGGACGCTCGCTTTATGTTATTTGTTGGGCTGAACTTCATCTCCGAAAACCAGAAATGTTTAACTGTTTTTATGTAATCTTATAGATTTTGGCGAGAAAATGCCGAAAATTCAAGTTTTAATGTTAGGAATAACATCTCAAAGATAACCGCTCTACATTATCGACATCACCGAGCACTTGTGGTGACATCTAGCGGCTCCGTTCGTTAGACGACGCGTGACGCTTAGTTACCATCATGCAACGGCGCTCTTACCTGTTAGAACTGCTTAAAATCGCTCAACTTTAAACAGCCGTAAGTTTTGAACTACTGAATTTCTAACATTAAGTCTTGGATTTTCGGTATTTTCTCTTCAAAGTCTACAGTACTGCATAAAAAGAAGCTAAGAATTTCTGGGTCCCTACGGTGAGGTTTAACCAAAATAAGTTATCAAGTTCATTCCCTTTTACTTCGCGATCTGACCTTCTTTGTTTTACTTGTCAACGAGAGAAAGAAATCAGCATGGTTAAAATGTGACCGACTATGAAGAAAGTACTGGGCAGATGTGGAATTTTTCATTCGATGCAACTGCAGTAACCACACAAATATTGTGGGATCAGGACCCCCAGATCAAGTGTAGTGTAGGAGATTAGGAAGAATGGGAGGGTTCCGTGGGTGAGCGCGTTAGTCGATCGGCTACCACCAGTGAGGCCGGGGTTCGATTCCCGCGGCGGCGGTGCCCTCATTTTTCCTGAGATCCTACAATATTAAGCTAATAATTGCCACCATTTTCTTAACGTTCTTCGTCTGGTTTGTATATTGTAACTGTACTAACGGTACTAAAGGTACTAAAAGGTACCAAAGGTGCCGTAAGAAAAAAAAACTACGTTATCTCTTTTATAGAACATAAAATGTTATTACTTTTTGCGAATATGTGCCTGTGTGTGTGAACTTTAGAATGTAATAAAATAAGCAGATGGCTTGCAAGCACAATTTTATTTACGATTCGCCTGCGAGCCTGAGATAATGTTTTATCTAAAAATAAATGACGTAGTAATCAAATTTTACTTTCGTTTTGGCGAAATGGTAACTTAAGAAACAAACTCTTTTAAACAATCGCTGCCAGTGACACACTTATGATTATTTTCCGGTACAGAAATATAGTATTTAGTTACATGAAACACATGAAATTGTCTAAACGTGTGAAAGAATTTTAAATGGAGTAAGTGTAGCAATTCCCAGATAGCACACGACGTCTTAAAGACGTCCATTTTACGTTTATTTTAGGTCTAGAAGTCATACGTTCTAATACGAAACAGATGTCGTAAAGTCGTCTCTGCTCTCTGGGTTGTTATTTTATGGAACAATTAGTCAGAAGTTTCTTTTCCTTTCTACCCTGCACGATTAGAGAGACAAATGTGACGTTTGACCTCATAGATAATTACCAAAATAGCTTGAATGGAAAGTTTACGGTCCGCGTCAACACGAAGTGACTTTCGAAAGACACTCAAATGCCCGTGTCCTCTTAAAAGCAAGCTTATGCGGGTTATAGTAACCTCTTGAGAGTACAAATAGTTCCTATTGGAAAAGCTATTGCCGGGTTGGTTGCAGGACTGTTTCCAGAGCGGGGTCGATACGTAACATTTATACGCTCCATGTAACAGGTTATCGTTTTAAAAGATCAATCATGCTTGTTTGCATAACATCGTACCGCGATCAGCATACAGTGAGCGAGCCTGAGTGAAGTAACGAGCGCATATGTAAACGAATGAGCATGAGGTATGCAGCAAGGATGCTTGAAAGGGGAGGGTAGAACGAAGAACAAAGAACAAGAAACGAAAATATAAAGTGTGAAATGTTAGAATGGTGTTTGACAATGAGAGGTGATGGTATTGATGGTGGTGAAAGGGGAGGAACTCCCGAAGGACCGAGCGTCGCGACGCGACGCCACGCGTCGAACGAATGGGCGAATCGAGAGCGAGAGGGAGCGAGAGGGAGAGAGAAAGGCAGCGAGAGTGAGAGAGGCAACCCGTCGGGGTTCTGTCTTCTTCGCAGGTTATCGGAGCTGTATCGTCCAGGCACTTCCTCGAGCTACGGAGGGTCCTTAGAGAAGGATGCCCTGGAACAGAGCACGACCTCAACGACCTCGGAGTCCTTGGAGAGCAATGGCCTCGATACCGAGATACCAGCTGCGGCCAGGAGACCCCGTAGTACGAGGGGTTCGCAAAAATGGAGTAACGTACGCGCCGTCATGGCGCTATACTCCTCACTACGCAAGATCAAGAGGTACTCCGGTCATTGCTCGATATGGACGGTAACCTCTGAACTGCACTCTCACCTATACAAACACAAGCATACGCATACACGTATACACTCAAGCCTAATATACAATACAACGCACAGCCAACTCTGTTCCACTTCAACTTTTTTCCCGCTTACAATTAGAAAGACAACGCACAATGTGTAGGGCTGCGATTTGGATCAGACTATGTCCAAATCTAGTTGACAGGTCGATTACCTTCACTACCTTCACTACCTTCACTCGCAAGTTCACTCTGACTTCTCCGTGAAGGAGATAAAATGCGTCGTTTAGAAGCATCAGAGGTAATCATGCAGAAAAGGGTGCGCCTCACCGATTTTGATGAAATAGGTTGGACAACTCGTAATTCTAAGCAACTTTTTCCTATATTTGTTGCTGCTGCTCGGTCTTTTGGTACTTTTGGTACTACTACAGGGAATTCGGTCCATGCGTGAGCGGCGCGGTATTTGTGTTGCTGATCGGCACCCGACCACTCATCTCGTGTTTAGAAGTTTAGGGTGGATTTATAGTGGAGCTGCGAGGTGAGCTGTGCAGCGAAAAAAAGGAAAACAAAGAAAATACATATGTACTTTTTCATTAGTATGTGTCGAAATGTTGTCACGCATGTTGGTTTGTTTTCACTGCGCCGCTATCATCGATGCTCGCAACTCCACTATAAATCCACACTTAGACACTACACGTTGCGGCGCACAATGCTGCGATTCGTAGTGCTAGCTGGACAAAACCTTCCTTATGACTACTAATACAAAGTGTGCAGATATTGGAAATACAACATAAACCTGTAGATTCTTCTGCTTCTTCATATATCTGCTTCGTATATATACACGCGATTTCTCTAAAACATATTTAACTTTAACATTAAGACGGATTCTATCGGGAAATTCATTTTAAAATTTACATGAAAAGAAAGTTTCGAATCTGCTCTAATGCAACAAAAATTTGTCGGTTTATTTCTTGCCTACTTTGAGCTTGTTGACATGTATGACATGGACCCATTCTTCTCATAAATGCAGAAAATCCGCGGTCTATTAATTAGATATATGAGCTTTTACGGACCTCCTTACAAAATGTAGGAAAAACATATGAATTCAAAATGCTTACACAGTTCTGTCGACAAAAAACACTTTGGGAGTTTGACCAACAGAGAATGTTAATATTCTTACTGTCTAGATATTACTTCATACGACTAGCATCTATTTTTTTACGGAAATACGTTATGACTTTTGTCCAGCTAATTAGTGTTGATGAAACCTAACCGAGACCAACTTATTGAGAAGATACTTTCTCAAAAACAGCTGTACAGTAAAGCCGCTATCTAGCTCCCATCGTCTGTTCCAAGCAGGGGCAGAGATCATGTAGGGAAAATATTTTTTACGACTGCGTCGAACGTAGAAAAGGGCAGCATGTACACACGGACCGCGCGGCAGCTCGAGCTTCTTTGCCCCTCACGGGGATGCCCCCCAGTGGAAGAGGTAGGCGACGGGACAAGGATCGTGGAGATCATCATGGAGCTAGATCGCGACTTTACTGTATTAGCCTGTGTACCTCAAGGAAAAAGTATAGTTTAAGTTGGTTAGAATTAGTTTGGAGAGGTGGCGCAGAGGTTTGCTCTCCGATGACAGTTCAATTCTGTGTACGTCGAAGTAGAGTCTAATCTAACTCGCTTAGAGTTAACAATTGCCGAAATTGATCCTCCTTTTTTATGGATCCTATATCATTCTTCGAATTCCATCAAAATCGGTACACAACACATTGTGAAATTCTCTCGTCAGGCCGCGAGACCGTCAACAACTAGGGGTAAAAGTCATTGGAACAGTATAAATACATGTATACATACTTCTCTGTCTTTTTCCCTCTCTCTCTCTCTCTCTCTTTCTCTCTTATTAGCTGGCACGATGACAATTGAGTAGGTGTTATAGATACATAATTTAGCTGTATATTGGTAAGAATGCAAATTTCATCGTTGCCCGAGTCGAATAGCATAAGACACAGGAACCAATAAACAATAAATGATAGAGAAAATGACACCAATAATGGCATTACAACCCAAAAATACAAGAAAACTGTTGAAAATACAATTACTTATACAGGATGTCCCAGTATTGATGGAGCAACCGAGAAAGGAGTGATTCTACATGAAAACATAAGTGGAGAACGTAGAATAAAATTGTTTCGCGTGCCTAGCATTTGTAACAAATAGAACCAGTAGGTCATGAACAGCACGCGAGTTCGCCGAATTTTCAAACTCGATTTAGGTATTCTTTGATTTTGTTGAATCATCTCCGCCGGCAAGATACAACTTCTAGAAACTAATATAAAAATATTGTGTTTTGTATGACGAAAAAGTAGCTAAATCAATTACGAACAAAAATTATAACATAAGATGTACCATCACTTTGAAAAACAAATCTCGAAAATTCATCAATTCTCCAGCGTTTACATTGAACAGCCCCATTAATGCGCTACTCGAAATTCTCTATTCGATCGATCTATTCGTGGAAATCCGGGTAAATTGGAAGTTTTCAGTTTCGCTAGAAGTCTAATATCGAGGATAGTATCTTTGCGGAAGGGACCAATTCCCACGAAGCTTAGTGTATACGCGAAGAAGTTTTTGGGGAACTAGGTTACCATCTCATCCCAGTTTCGTTCACTTCTACCTCCTGAACGTACCAGACATTACAATCGAGGCGACGCGACGATGCCGCAGGAAAGTATCGGCTACCCGCTTGCCACCGCAATTCCGCCCACTTTGATTTCTGATGTCGACTTTACTGTACTCTACGTCAGATACACTTTGTACCAGATAACATGGCTGATCGCTTCACACTTCGTCAACGATTTCGGCCGCCTTATAAATCCGCCGGATGACGACGAAAACTTGCTAGCGCAGCTACCTTTGCACTCCGATCTGATACGTTTATGCGATGCTTATGTTACATCGTATAACAAACAGAAAAGATATTGGCATAGTCAACCTTCTTGTAATAATGTTAATTAGAAGAAAAGCATAGGGGAGACCGGGGAGAATTACAAAATTTCTGGGTCCCTAAAGTGAAGTTTAGCCCTACTTCTTTTCTGTTGATCCGATTCTTTGATCAGTCAAGAATTGTCAAATTACAATACGTTGGGTAGGTAACACATTTGTTTGTTACAATCTCTCAAAATAATTGATACAGTACTTTTTTTACTACTCCAATTCACCTATTGGGGCTAAGAAAATGTTTCCAAATAGTAATAATGCTACGATTCTGTTAGAGAACCGGTTCGGATTTCAACCTCGAATCCTGAACGGTTTCACTTTTTTACAGCAGGCTATAAATTTAAGTATTATAAGCCCAAAGAACATCCAGGCGAGGACTCAAAGCTTTACGACCAGACTAACAACCTTCGAGAGAACTCGATAAAGACCTAGCACACAGTTCGCTTCATATTGCCAGTGACCCCTGCACTGCAGACCTTATATTATAGATCGAGAAAGAGAGAAAGAGGTACTTCCGAAGAGAAATCCGTCGGGTCGGTAGGGAATATAGTTCTTTTAATGATGCTCATGACTACTATATCATTTTGTAGAAGCGCATAGTTTCCGTTGACACTATCCATTCCATTACACGCTTAAACATTGGGACAGTTCCGGAAATATGGTCCAATACGTTTCTTTCAAATAGCCACAAAACGACAGAGTCAACGGTTGTGGCCGAAAATGGTTCTCCTTGTCACGAATTTAGAACTTCTACACAGTATGTGCGACGGAAACAGAATCGTTCGTTTGGGAGTTCGTAACGTATTCAGAATGTCTAAGGAGCACAATGTCGTCTGCATGATAAATTGGAATGCAAGAAGTGTAGACTTTAATATCGAAACGTAGTTGCAAAGAAGCTTAGAGAGTTCCCGATTGAAAGTTATCCCTGAATTCTTATGAGACATAATAAATTAAATCGGACAATCGCTAAATGTTCTACATTAGACTACTTAATAGAGCTATACAAATATAGGAATCCCTTCGCTGTGCGTATGTACAATTTTTACACGCTTGTTATGTCCATGCATAGATTGAGTAATCTCAATCATAGCGCGCGCGCGCCTACTGTCCTCCATTAGCATCCGCCGTTACTATAAAGCAGGGATGGTCATTTTTGCCTCAACTGAGGCAAGACCGCCCACACCACAGCGCCAACTGCCTCCCACCAGCATCCACCGTTACCATGCAAAAATAACGCGCTTCGCCCGTAGCGAGCAGTGCGCATGTCTCGAAGGCTTCGCGAGGAAGCGAGGAGCGCCCTGTGCGATGAAAGCGCGCATTGCAAGGGACAGAAGTTGGCGGGAGAAGCAGGCGTTTGAGGGGCCCATATCGTGCCCATCACTGCCTTATGCCGAGCTCGTAGCCCATAAATTTCTTCTCTAAATTTTAACCTTTTTCCGATGTTATCCAGTAGATTCGAACGAGAAGATGCGAGAAATCTCGAAGTTTCGATCCTAGAGGATCAATGGTTCAAAAGTTATAAGTGTTTAAAGTTGAGCGATTTCCAGTGTTTTTGACAGGTTAGCGCCGCCATGTTGTATGCAGTGACCGTCGCACACCGCTTACCAAGCGGAGCCACTAGGTGGCACTACAAGCAGCGCGCTCATGTTGATCACGTAGATTCCCAAGCCGAACCTCTCCCCCGAACCTTACCACCGACCAACTAATTTACTAATTAATTATCGGCATTACCGCGTGCTTGTGCTGTCACCTAACAGCTCCGCTCGGTAAGCGAGGCGCGACTAATCTGTTAAAAACACTGTAAATCGGTCAAATTTAAAAAAATGTTCAACACTTTAGGGTCCTCAAAGTGAAGTTTAGCCGGATTTACTTTATTAACATGTAAATTTCAAATATGTTTCTTTCGAGCTATATGCTCCGGCGATTTCCTAAAAGTTCGCTTAAGTTTACCTCGAATCAAGGGACAGGTATGTAAGAATTACTTAATGTAACAATAGTACACTATCGAACGAATGCTGATGCTTGACACTATTAGTCGCATCTGCTTCCCCTTATCAACTAGTTGAACTAGAGAAGGACCACTGATTTCCAATTGTCTTTTATCCACTAGATAAAACCACATCACTTTTCACACACACACACAGCAGTTGCCGCAAACAGGGGCGTATACTCGAACACAAGCACACGTGTACAAAATACTTAGATACTTTTCCATACAATCCTGGTATACTGGGCTCAACATAACTTGATATACTTGACATAGGTGTATTAACGATTAAAGAATGCGTAGTGGTATACAGAAAGTTTACTTTTAGTTTCCACTATCTCGGTGTTTCTGTCTCTCTGTCTGTTTGTCTATACCTGTCTGTCAGTCTGTCGGTCTGTCGGTCTGTCTGTGTCTGTCTGTCTGTCTGTCTGTCTGTCTGTCTGTCTGCCTCTCATCCAACTGACGCTCTGATTCTGAACTGATCTTACCTGATTCTCGCTCACTTCTTATTTCAAGCAAGAATCACCTTACCGTCTCTGCTACATAGAACTAGATATATACATATACTATATCTATAGACTACATGCTATGTACGTATTAATGATCGTAAAGATCACAGCAACGATCCTAACGTGGTGACGTCGATCGCCTCTGTGAAGAATGGTGTGTTTCTTTCCTTTCAGTGGGTTTTCGGTGAATGGAACGAAAGTAGGACTGCCTGTTTGTAATAAGCATAGATATATTTATACAGTACATGTATACGTGCGCGTATGACATAATATGTCCATAGGAGAAACTGTAGAACGTGATGCAAGAAGATTTTTGTGATGCGTGATCTGTATACCATGCATGGACGTGGTATGTAAAGAGTCCGACGAGGCTTTCTAAAGCGATCCGGGGATCTAAAACATACAACGCGTACCATTATTTGATTGTCTAATCGGTTTGCACGATGCATCCCGGTAGAAGTTTGTGAAACATATTGCATAACTTATAGCAGTAAGCCGAGATCTCTTTGAGAGGCCTTCTTTTGCGCTCGGACGATTGCGCACAACGCTATGGCACGCGGCACTTCTCAACACGGTAATGCAGCGTGTCTCAAAATTTCTTCAACAGCCGGAAATGGGAGGTTCCTGAGATCATTCGAAGCAACATTTTCCTTTGCAGAAATGTTATCCGCGGCTTTGTTTAGGAGTTATTAACGAAAAACACCGACCAATCAATTACTACAGCGCGACCAACTCGCGTCTAGGTCGCGCTCTGATTGGTCCGTGTTTTTCGTTGATAACTCCTAAACAAAGTCGCGGATAACATTTTTACAAAGGAAAATGTTGCTTCAAATGATCTCAGGAACCTACCATTTCCGGATGTTCAAGGAATTTTGAAACACCCTATATAGGACACGGTTTGTGTTCGCTCGCGCAAGGATTGCACACACGGTCAAGACACACACTATGAATTACACACATGTAGAATTGGACACATGATGGATTGCGCACAGAAAGAAGCGCGGGGCCAGTAGGAAATGTTATCACGAGGCTTTGTATCGGGCCCGCTTGTGTGCAAATGTAGCGCACCCTTTTCAAACAAACACAATGAATGACCTTTCTTTTTCTTACGAAAAATATCTGTGCCCATGGCATCCTTGCCCGTTCATGTTTCAACGCCTTTTCAATGAAGCGCCCGTGTGCGGGGCCCGTTGCATTTGTTACTTCTGCTACGGGGCCTAATCCGGCACTTGTTGTTTATCATCGGTTTGACTTGCGCACAAATAGAATTGGATACATATTTATTGCACACAGATAAAATTGCACACATGTGAATGGTGCACAAATAAAATTGCGCGTTGTAAAATGAGACACAGGTGGAATTGCCGCGTGGTTTATTGTAATACACTCCTCAAAAGAATTAAGGGATCACTTGTGCGAACCCGAAAAATTAGTCCCACTTTACGTGATCATAACTCCGTCAAAAATTGCCGTATCGATATCGTTAAACAATGGTTTGAAAGCCTGAAACCCCTAGTTTCAGATGCTCTGTTTCAAATTGTAGCTATGTTGGTTTTTTACAAAGTTATAGCGAGATGAAGACAACATTGACGGTTACAATAATTTTGTGCAACTTTGGAACGTCACACGAGGAGCAACAAATTTTTTTGTAAAAAAAAACTTTCCTCTGTAAAATGCGTGGTTGTTGAATATTGTGCGATCTTTTTTATTCGAGTTATTCAACATTGAAGTAAATATGGGCTTTTTAACTTTAACTGGCTCCAGAAAGCGAAAAAAGTATCGTAGAATCTTGTGCAAAAAAACAATAGAAAGAGCGTTTCTATCTCTTCAAGGCACTCCTTTTGTTTTCTCAATTTCATTAACATGTCTATATACCAGGTGTTTCTGAAAATATGCTTAAAAAATGCACAATTTCCATTTTTCCTGTAACTCGTTGTATCTCGGCGAGGAATGATCGTAATACCATGATCCGAACGTCAGATTGAAGCAGAAATTCTGCCTCACGTAAAGTGGGACCAATTTTTCGGGTTCTTGCAAGTGATCCCTTAATTCTTTTGAGGAGTGTAGTATCGTCCTTAATCCAAAGTCGGAACAACGTGGATCGGTTTTACTCTGCCTAACCCTAACTAGTGTCCCTCTCGCTCGCTCTTATAAAAACAAAAATAACCTTCAAAATCCCGGTTTGCTACCGCTTCGCTTAAAACTGTCGCCTTATCCTTGAGGTGTGTCCGATTCTTCTTGTGCGCAATCATACTGGGTCCAAAAGATACGTGCGCACACAACTCACGATGATAAACAACAGCTTGAAATCTTTTTGTGCGCAATCCATCATGTGTCCAATTCTACATGTGTGTAATTCATAGTGTGTGTCTTAACCACGTGGGCAATCCTTGCGTGAGCGAACACCAACTGTGTTTAATATTACCGTGTCCAAAAGAACCGTGTGTCATACCGTTGTGCGCAATCGTCTGTGCGCAAAAGAGCCACCCCCGATCTCTTTCAGTGACAAACAGTTCGTGTGTCTATACACGAGAAACAATGGGGGGACTCCTATCGTCAATTTCCTAAGTTGTCTTCTAAGTACGGCATTTCCTGTTTTCAATAGGAAACATTGTTTGCATTGAAACTATTTGTCAGCGTTTAGGAACAGCATTAGGGAGAGCTATGCTTGTGCTCTTCCGGGATGTCTGTAAATTTCTTGGAGAACGTACGGTACCTAACACACCGGTACCAAATGCTTGTATTTCATTCACCTAATTGTGTTGATCCAAGCGTAGTTTGTACCATCGAAGACCAAAAGGTTGTTTGAACAAAGACAACGTTTAATGTCCGACGTAAAACGGAATGACCACTGTAGGAAATGAAACTTGTTAGCTGATTTGATAATTCTGGCTCGTATCAGTTGTGTTTAAACTTTCAGGCGTGTTCGATCTGAGAAATTATTGTAGAAATTGAATATTTTTACTTCTTAATTATTTTCTAAATTTTAAACACACAGGGTGTCCCGTAACTGTTGGTACAAGCGAGTAGGGGGCGATTCTACGTGAAAAATTGAATCGAAAATGTAGAATAAAATTTTTTCATATGAGGCTTTCTTTTCGAAAAAAATAAGTTTCAAAATTTGTCGATATCTCATCATGTTTACAATGTTTGTAAACATTGCAAGAAGCACGGAAGTACTCTCCTACTCGGAACCATGTGCACGCGTACTCGACGAATTTTCAAACTTATTTTTTTCGAAAATAAAGCGTCAGATGAGAAAATTTTATTCTGCATTTTCGATTCAATTTTTCACGTGGAATCACACCCTACTCGCTTGCACCACCAGTTACGGGACACCCTGTATATTCTTATTTTAGCAAACATGTAACAGATCCTATCTTCCATTGACGCGTTATCAAATGACCAGTTCCGTATTTCTATACAATAATCTTGAGAATTCCCAATTCTTTCATTGCATATATGAATAATATTCAGTATAATTCCATACAAGTATAATTACATATACTTACTAAAATATTACACATTTTATAGTTCTATAATTATAAAACACAATGCTGGAAAGTATTTTACACCTGTAGAATTTATTTATGCAACCTTCAGCACAGTTTTTCATTCATTTAATTAGTCACAGGCTAATTAACGTAATGCTAGGTTTGAAATCAAATGAAGGGATTTATTAAGTGGTTTCATAGTTAGTGTTACATTTTTATTTGTATGAATAATACATCATTATCGATGCCATTCTATAGGGTGCTCAAAACTGTTGTGCTTCCTTGAAAATAGCGATTCCTGGGATCATTTGAAGCAACTTTTTCCATTGCGAAACTGCTCTCCGCGGCTTTGTATCAGAGTTATTAACGAGAAGTACGGACCAATTAGAGCGCGGCTGCAGTGGCTGGATTCCGGCTTGCCCAACGCTATCGCCACGCTCTTTTGTAAGCGCGCTCTGATTGCTGCGTGATTTTCGTTAATAATTCCTTAAGGGGATAGACTCGCTTTTCCAGGATTGCAAGGGTGCGGGATGCGCTTTCTCATTTCTCGATAATGCAAAGATAGGCTGTTTCAGTAGTCAAAAGCGCTAGATAAAACATCAATCTTGGCTACGATCGCCAGCTTCAAAATACCTTATATCCGCCGTATTCCGTGTCCATACCTTAAATGGTGTTCCACCAGATATACTTTTGGTTCGACATCTATTTCGAATCTGTTACGTACCAAAGATTTTTCACAATTATGCAATAATCACCGGTCGATAATGTGTTAAAATACTATTTTTCTATGTGCTAAGAATATCTACGGGAATCTTGTCATATTCTTTCCAGGCATTCTGTACAAAAAAATATCCGGAGCGCCTGTCAGATGATAAGAATCTAACGGTGTAGTATAATTCTGAATTTACTAGCCTTCTCGGTTCTACTGCTTCATTACTTTCAAACCAGTCTTGCTGATGGATTAATATAATCCATTTAGTTAAGAAACTCTAAAGAAACTCTTAAGAAATCTCTTGCTGCCAGAAAAGTCTGGAGTCTTTTATCCTTAAAACCCAGATTCCACGCGAGCTGATGCATTCAAGCGCCACTCTTGTTAGTATAATCATCCGCATCCGAACGCTTGAAACGAAACAGATTTCGACATGCAAGTTCTGATATTTGGAAGTTGTATTTTATTCGGTAGAGATTGAAAGCAGTGGGATTACATTTCTAAATATTTTTGTATATTTTCTGTGTCCTCTATATTTAACCTAAAAATAGATTTCATCTATTTCTTCAAATTCTAAAATATTGCAGTTTTACAATGCTATTTATTTTTGCTCTTCTTTTAACTGTGCAATTACCAAAATAAATGACGTTTTGTCTCAAATATAAGAATGGTTAATAAGAAAATACATGTGAAATATTTCAGTAATAATTACTGTTTAATCCATGAAGATGTAATACTAACTGCGAAACTATTGTAACTTTGATTACGATTAATTTATACTAATCTGTTACATCGCACAGAACTTATAAAATGTTATTCGAATCACGAAACTGAATTTTTCATAAATAATCCATACATGGTGTAAAACGTCAACTCATGAAGAAACACCGTTTTGCAATGACTTATTGGAGTCTCACGAACGTGTGGGCCGTTAAAATTCAATTCCTCGCGGAATTTTCTTGCACCGAGAACATTCATCAATCAGACGGTGTAAACTACAAGCAGCTTGCTTCCCGTGTACAAACTACGCTTGTTTCTAGGAAGTTAAGAAAATATTATCAAGTAATATAAACTGGTTAAGTAAAATATCGGATGTATCGCGATTTTTTTGTGAAACTATTCATAGTGATTAACTTAATCATAGAATTCCTTGTGGGAAAGGAAAGTGCCTTATCAAATATTTAATTAGTTAGTTAATATGTCTATGAACATACATTGTTCATACGTGTCGCAGAACTATTCACATGGCTGAAGGTCACAGTATCAACAAGAAAGATATATTCAGATGATTGGCTGTTCGTTTCGAGAGAAGTTGTAGTACAATATTGATTACAAAAAATTCCCGTTGTTGTGGAACTGAATGTGCTCACGCCCGGTATCTTTTCTGCCATTACTTTTGTCAGTACAGTAATGTCCCATTCTAAGTCCGGCGGAGGAGACCGATCTGACAAGGAGAATGCAAAGCCTTCGCGTCACAGATTTAGTTGAGACTTTACAGAGTTATAGATCTCGTTCCCCTGATTACGAATATACCCCATTATAGGTGCAACTACTCAGTAATTTTCGAGATATTTGCAAATTAAAGTTTTGTGGACGTAACATGTCAGTTTACATAGTTCACTCTGTTGCCACGTAATGGTATGGCGTAGCGGCAGCGAGCTGAACTGCTACGCCGCGCCGTGGGCCCGGATTCGAGTCCCGTCGCAGTAACTTTTTTTTACTTTTTTTTTCATTATTGTCTTATAATCATTATCTTTTGCGTATATGTAGTAATGGTTTTTCTATTATATCATTTTTGTTTGTTCTCTATTATTTTAATATAATTATAATCTTTTGTGTATGTAATAATAGATGTCTAGTGTTTCTTTTATAAAATAATAAGTATCATTTTCAATTAATCCTTTGGAGGATAATAATATATCTAAAATATGAAAAAAAAGTATAAAAAAAATTACTACGACGGGGGACTCGAACCTGGGCCTACGGCGCGGCGTATAGTTCAGCTCGCTGCCGCTACGCAACACCGTTACTTGGTAACAGAGTGTAGTTCCGGCCGTGCCAGAACTGGCCCCAAACTAGACCCTTAGGGCCCGTTCAGACACGGCGGAATCCGCGCGTTTTCGACCGGGTATGCTCTGTCACTGTCTACACCGACAAAAGTGGTGGCAGAAAAGACCCCGGCGTGAGCACTCTCATTTCCATCCTGGTATGAACATGCATTCATAAACGACTATCAACTGACTAGATAAGATTTCAAACTTTTCTTGTTTTCTTCAAAGATGTCTACTCTGAGGAACACATAAGTAACAGGTGGCAAACGTCGAGATTTGATTCGTTTAACTACTAATTTACGAGTAAACAACAAGATTTTGTCAAAATCGACATACATAAACATTTTCTTCATTTTCCGTTACAATTAGAGATACCAATACGTATATTCGTATTCGAATATGAATACAAGAAACGTACCGTCGCGAGAAATTTTTGGATTGTTCGTCCGTATCGCTTGTACGTCGAAGCGTGCTTATTCCATTCGTCCTTGACTGTCGATCTATCCGTTTTTCTGTTCCCAGAACGAAGAGCAATCAGCGGTGGATGAAACTGCGGACAACGGTGCAGCTGTCCTCCGCGATATCGACAATCCAGAAGAAACCGCCGCTGAAGCGCGAGGACTCTTTCCTGAAGAGGTTCTCGACGAGACAGATCCCGGAGAGCCAGGAGACATTAGACACAGGCGAGGGAGAGGGGAACGCGGCCGACAATAAAGATTCCGGCGGACGACGCCGGAGGAGGCCGCAGAAGCCGCCGAGAACTGTGGTCAACCCTGACGAGAATTTCTATTACTACTGGCTGATGCTTCTGTCAGGCTGCGTCCTCTACAATCTCTGGACTCTAATCGTGCGGCAAAGTTTACCGGAACTGCAGGCGCTGGCGCCGGCAGCCTGGTTCGCGTGTGACGGTTTCACGGACCTGGTCTTCTTCCTGGACGTGGCCGTGCAATTTCGCACCGGATACCTCGAGCAAGGCCTGATGGTCTACAACAGCAAGAAACTGGCCAGCCATTATCTCCAATCGAAATCGTTCATACTGGACCTGCTCGCGTTGCTGCCGCTCGATCCTCTTCAACTGTACCTCGGCACCAATCCCATGCTCAGGTTTCCTAGGTTCCTAAAGATTTACCGTGTCTATAACTATTACTATATGGTGGAATCGCGGACGGTTTATCCAAATTTGTGGCGCGTGCTGAATCTCATACATATACTACTGATCCTGGCGCACTGGTTCGGCTGCTTTTACTACTTGCTCAGCGAGGCGGAAGGATTCCAAGGGGACTGGGTCTACCCATACAGACCCGGCGAGTACGCGACCCTCACCAGAAAGTACCTCGGCTCGCTGTACTGGTCCACCCTCACCTTGACGACCATCGGCGACCTACCAACCCCGGAAACCAACGCCGAGTGAGTGACAACTCTCTTCGACTGTACACACACACACACACACACACACACACACACCACCACCATTTTTTCTTACATTTCTATTCTTTCGTTGGTTCACATTCCATTGGCTAACCAGCACCCGCGCGTTCACCAGGGATCCGACATTGTCCTTAGATCTCGTTGATCGATTTATGACTTGAGAGAGAATGGAATGCCGACATGATTTTACGGAGACGCAAGCTTTCCTCCCTGGTATCGCATATTTACAGTAAAGTCGCTATCTAAGCCGATTCTCGGTTCTGTGCTGTGACACAGATCGGGACCGGACACTATTTCTTTGTGGCCGCGTCGAAAACTTGCTGCATACCGTCAATTAAACCGCTAAATACAATTGAAATTATATCGTGTTTAGTATCATTTTAATCAGGAGAATAAGTTGGCGGAAGTCCCATAAATAAATTTGAGTTATGCCCCCAGTGGAAGGGGTAAGCGCACTGACTTGGAACGATCACCTCCGTCGCGCTTAGATAGCTACTTTATTACGATATCTACATATATTTAACTGTGACAATTCAAGCCAATAGTTTTATTTTCTCTGTCGTGGAATATTGGAAAAACAAGTATTTCTTTACGAAAATAGTAGGGAACCACATAGACACACGAGATATTGATTTTTAAGTTGAAACCGAATTCTACAACGTAGTAACAGAGTCCGGTGCAATCGAAGGATGAGCGATCTTCATGTAAAAATAAGCGAAACGCGTCAAATAAAATTTATATGTACACTAGGGACTATACAGGGTGTCCCAAAATTCCTAAACGTGCCGAAAGGGGGTGGTTCCTGAGACCATTTGAAGCGATATTTTCCTTTGCAAACATGTTATCCGCGGCTTTGTTTAGGAGTTATTAACGAAAAACACGCACCAATCAGAGCGCGACCTAGACGCGAGTTGCCACAGTTGGCCAATAGACAGTTAGCGCGCCGGGCCGATTTTGCCAACTCGCGACTAGGTCGCGCTCTGATTGGTCCGTGTTTTTCGTTAATAACTAGTCATAAAACTAGTTAATAAAATGTCGCTTCAAATGACGTCACGAACCTCCCATTTCCGGCTGTTGAAGGAATTTTGGGACACCCTGTATAACGTAAGCAAGCGTATTTCTGAAGTGGCGCTTCCGCAGAGCTGTTTTCGTATTCCAAACGGTGAATTTTATATTTTGTTTCTCATAGAGTTCTAATTTTTCGTCTGTATACAATAAACCAACATAATGCAACGTTACATAACAAGTGGTAAATTAAATTTTTCTTAATTTATTATTCACTTAAATCATTAAAGCTCAATTAAACTTAACTTAGTAAATTAAACGTAATACACTCAATATAAACATTACAAGTGATTTAATTTCTTTAAATTTTGTATTTATGATTAAATCACTTTTCCCAGTACAGGATCTAGTATCGGTAACATAATATAAATAATGTCACATTCTGTACCTTGTATTATATTTAGAAAAATATAGCCAACATTTTGCAGGCCTCGTGTAAAAATACAATGTCGACTGCGATCGCCAACATCGTATGAACTATGAACGTTTCCCAATTACTAACTGAGATCATCAGATCTGTCATGCGGATACGTGACACTTGGACGGTTTTGTCATTTTTGCTGACAAGAGCAGATCTCCAATCTACACATTCAGCAAATTATGAAACTTCCAGGATATGTAGGGAATATATAAATATGTATTGCGCAACTGTTTTGCTATTTAAAATTCGCCCAAGGGATTTTGTATTATAACTAAATTGCGGATTTTATGAATTTTCGGTCGGAAATGAGTAAATGCATTTTAAAGCGGTGGACAGATTAAAAGATTTTTAAAATATCAATGTGTTCATCCCGCTGATTAAAATCACAAAAGCGAGAATGAAATTTCCGTTGGGGTCGATATGATGAATATTTAGAACATGCAGGTGTTCCGCAGAACTATTTTTCGGGCACTTCCGGTAACCGGATAAAAAGTGTTTGGAACACAATTAATTAGTATTCAATCGGCTACAAAATGCAATAGAAAAAATTCAAAAAAGAAATTTGTTCGTGAAAAATAAAGGTCACCTTCATTTTTAAATGGCACTCCATATTTGTTAGTATATAATATTATTGCTCACGTCAAAACGAGTTCAACGGCCTATTATACGTTGACCTTAACATGACCTTAACAATACGGCAGACTTGAATTGTTGACATTTCTTTCGACCTTGACCAATATTAACAAATGAAGCCTGCCATACTGGTAAGGTCAGTCAACTCTTTCTAACTTTCTTAAAACGAAGTTTTCAAACAAAAGTTGCTCCTTTTAATAAACAATAGAACGATAGTTTGATAAAAGATTTGTCAATTATTGAAGTAATTCGGACAAACTTGTAGAAGTGATGAACATATGTATTATATCTTCTACATATCCCGAGAGATCTATAATTTTATTTATTTCCGGGTTGAGGATCTTCCCTCGTGAGTCGCCTCGTTGACTGAAAAGAAAACGAAATATAATTAATATGCAGAAAAATATAATACATTATACATAATCGCTTTTCGCTTTTCATAATGATGCTTACTGTAAATCAAATATTTCAAATTAAATACTCGGTATTTGAAAATTTTATATATATCAAGGTCAATGTCCTGCTGAAAAATTTCACGTTCTATGTATGAAGTATGTAATCTGTATTCAAAGATAATGTAATTTGCAGTCTAAATCATTACGACTGGTATGAAATCATTGTATATCGACAATGATGGGTCCCTTAAGTGAACTTTGACCAAGCATTTATTTAACTACAATACATATGCATCCGACAGATTTATTTATTTATAATTCTATGAACAATCTAAAATGTTACACACTAAGTAATCAGTATTGATGTAATTGGATTCATGCGTATGTATATTGAAATTATACATCCACAGACCGGCAATTCATTTAATAAGTAATTTTAGGTAAAACGGGAAACTGTTCACAGTAGTACGTAGTACCCCACTGAAAACCATTATAGAAAGTTTTTGTTTGCATAAACATGTTTTTAACTACTTGTGCCAAACTATATTTCTTCTAGTATAATGTTAAATTTCACCGTTTGGAAACACATTTAGTTTTCATGTAGGCATTGCACATGTGGATGCGTATATGTACAGGTTGTTTCTGGTAAGTGTGCCATTTTTACTTGTAAACTGCTTGGTATGTGAAAAAATGATTCAAACGAAAGCGATATGTTTTTAAACGTAGCATACAGCGTGGGGCAGTAACTATGTCCACTTTGAATATTATCCTTATTTGTAATAATATGAAAAAATGTTATATACAAAACTTACACGGTATTGAGGGAGGCACATTGTGACACAAACATTTCCTGCGTGGGTGGAGACATAGAGGAGATTTCAAGGTCACCTTGATTTTTTTAAACGGAAACACCTACTTTCTGTATCGTGAATCGATAGACTATCGAATTCCGAGTAAAAATGTATTGACCTCCATATGTCCTAAATCTAATAGTTAACGAGATCTTATCGAAACAATTTTCTTTCTTCTTTGAATGATATCTTGTTAACTATTAGGTTTAGGACATACGGAGGTTAACACTTTTATACTCAGAATTTGATACTCTATCGATCTATTGTATAAAAAAATAACATTCCACTTAAAAAAGTCAAGGTGACCTTGAAATCTTCTCTATGATTCCGCCCACGCAGAAAATGTTTGTGTCACAATATGCCCCCCTCTATACCGTGTAAGTTTTGTATAGAACATTTTTTCATATTATTACAGATAACGGCAATAATCAAAGTGGACATAGTTATTACCCCACCCTGTATAATGTAACAATTGGTTGTGCTGCGTGTTTGTGGTGCCACCTAACGGCTGCGTTCGTTAAGTGGCGCGTGACCGTCACTACACACAAAATGGCGGCGCTAACCTCTCAAAGACGCTGGAAATCGCTCAACTTTAAACACCTATAACTTTTGAACCATTGATTAACCAGGATCAAAACTTTCATTTCTTGCATCTTTTCGACCAAAACTACTGGATAACATTGAAAAATGGTAAAAATTTATAAGAGAAGGGCAAAATTACGTATACTAAACAGTTTACATGTACTTTACGTGGCACACTTGGCTGAATCAGCCTGTATAAAACGCATGTATTAGCTGGTGAGCAAAAAATATTATTAGCATACAAGTATTGGCATACTTGTCATAAAATGTACATTGTGTTAATGTTTAAAAGATTACTGCATGTTTAAAGAGTTACTGCTGACTATGAGATACGAGGCGAATAGAAAAGAATGTCGAAACAGCGGGAGAAAGAAACGTTGTGGAAGCAAGCAGTTAACGCGTGCGGGAGTTTCCATTTTCTCTTAAGTCAAGTTTCCACCGAATTAGTTGGTTAGGAATTAGACTCGTGAAGCGGTCTTGTTGTTGTTGTGTTGGCAGAGTCGTAGCGGGCGGCAATCCCCGGAGCCTCGCTCGTCGTGGCCGACTGTCCCGGCTTCTACAGTTCAAGCATAACGGAGGGTATCTGTATCGTTTCCAAAGCAAAAGATAAATCAAACGGCAAAAAGCCAAAGATCATGTCGAGAGAATGCGTGACGAACGAGTGGTTACGAACGTGTGCGAAGAAAATTGAAAGTGAGAGTGCGAGTCCGGATAGAGACCGATTGAGATATGTAAGGGTTGCCAGAATCACGCATGCGTGGCTATGATACGAGTTGCGACAGAGTGCAGTAAATGCACAGCAAGATTCAAACCTTCATAAAATTGCACGCAAATTTCCTGTAAAAATATGATAATCGCGTGGATAGGGTTCATATATTCATAGGGTTCATATATCAACATTTCTCCGCTTATTGACCCTTTGCATTCGGAGCTACTTTAACTCGAAAATTAAACATTTCTTTCGACCAAGAATTATTCGATTCTATATAATTTTTTTTTTTCATTTTATTGACATGAAATTGATATAACACCTCATACAATACTTAAATGTATAGTAATTAATCAGGTACCAACATATTTAATCATCTAAACAAAAGTTTAAATAATGGTATAGCAATAATTATTAGTGGTGACCCTCTCTCTCTTTCTGGGTCACCACTCGAGTGCTAACTCGAGGGTTAACATTGGATATTTTAATGATGTGGGCACTGTCATTGTGGCACACAGCATTTGCATCGATTGCAACGACCATTAACGTCGTGACCTCCAAATGACCTTGAACGAAAAATATTGGGTTGGGGACAAAGTTTCTCCGTATTTTAATGCAGAAATGAATCAAGTTTTTCCCATATTTTAAATGAAGTTTATTAAATAAAGAACGTGCCGTTTTGATGGACCACCTTTTGCCATTTTTGAGATAAAAGCATAATCCTGTCGCAGTAGAACTTCTGTGATTTCTGGGCGAAAAACTGCGATACGTGATTTTCACACAGGCCTCTTTTGAAGTCAACTTCACCCTATTAAGAGAGTTCTGTAGAGACCGAAACAAAATGGTAGTCTGATGGTGCAATTTTTTCCTCGCACTAGAACTGACTTATAGCAACACTGTCGCGTAAAGGAAACAATGGCGCACCGTCATTGACGCATGACGCCTCGATCGACCAACCGATTACCCGACCGTCCGACTAACCCAGAGCCCTGTGTGTGTGTGGTCCTAAAGTTATCACGTTTACAACATCCCGAAATCGTGTAAGCCAAACCGTCTTCCATAATGGTATTTTCAACGATGAAAGTCATCCCCACCACAATGATGAGCGCGAATCACCGCTCTAACTAGAACTGCCCTCAGCGTAAATAATATACAATCAAACCTGTTTTTGTGCGGTAGATAAGGACCGCAGAAAAAAACCATACAAACAAAATATTCACAAACTTCATAAATAGCTACAACGAATAATTTTTCACAACATATTAAAGAAAATTTTTGTACGGTGGAGAGGGACCTCATAAAAAAGTCTCTCTTAGAAGATATATATGTCAAAGCTTCACGAAATAGCAAAATAAATAATTAAATTACACATGGAAACATTTAAAAAATTTTAGTTTCCAAAGTTCAGGATCGAAATTTCGATCTGCAGGTTCCCCGGGTACAAATCTACTGGATTGAATACCAAATACATAATAATTTATAAGAGAAAGGCAAACATTTGGAGTCCGGTAAAGTAAAGAGCAGCCGAAGAAAATATTTTGTGTCAATTTTCAACCTCGTGGCAAACAAATTAAAACTTTACATCGCTTGGAATTGTGATAAATAATTCGATAATACAATTTCAATACATAGTTTTAGATATCACTTGATTATTTACGGATGGAAATGTGTACTATTCTCCAATTAGAAAATTTAAATAGATATTGAAGATACAAAGTCAACGAGTAGCACCCACGAAAAAGAAGCCATTTTGATTTGTGTACACGAGTAAAACGCTCAACAGGGTTTCAGTTCCGAAGCATGTTCTTTTCGAAAAGAAGGGTGAATCCGCTCGTGAAAATGGTCGCTCTAATTATCGTTTACCTTTTAGAAGCTACGAACGAAACTGTGAAGTAGTCGATAAGCTGGCATTGCCAGGCGCGTGATTACGTTTTCGATTAACAGAAAGCCAGTTTTGGACGGTTCTTCCTAATCCGAGGAATTTATGCGACGCACACGTTCACGGTAACCAGAGAACGCTTTCACGCAGGCAAATTAGAGTATTCACGGTTTCTGGCCGAGGCAGGCTTTGATGACAGGACAAGAGAGCCTGCAAAGCCGGCAATTACTCTTTGTCCGGAGAGGTATCGGTAAATAGATGCCGGTGCCGCAACGACACGCACAGGACCACCTTCCTATCTATAATCTGTGCGCGGTCAGTGATCGATGGAACGTCAGAATCGTTTCTCACGCAGGCTATAGAACTAATCGCAAGAGAACGGAGAAAAAGTAGCAAACTGGTCGGCAGCTTGGGGGAGAAATATTACGCAAGGCTGTGGAACTTCTCGAAAGAAGACCATCGTAATGTCCGTCCGTGGTAGACGGATAGATAAGCAAGTACACGTTAACGTCAATCTCAGTCGACTCGACGCGACGGAACTTTTTACGCGACGCCCGACCGAATCGCCATTCTAGGCGGAAGAAAAATCCTACACATCAGATGCGGCTACCGCATGTCAACGGTTGTGCTGTCCTTGTAAAGAGGAAATCACAATCTTCATGCTGATTTTAATCGCGAAACAAATTTTTCAGAAAATATTTGAATTGCACGTAATTTTTTTGCAATCAATTTCACACTCGATTGTTAGCACTAGGTTTACGGGACTCGTCAGAATGACGGGTTCTAATATCTTTAATTTGCGATTATTAAGAGCGTAATGATACATTCCCTGAGGATGTATTTACCTTTATTTCTTTGCGTATTCAGGGTGAGTCACCTAACGTTATCACCTCAAATATCTTTGTTGTTTTCAAAGATACAGTAAATGTCTTGAGGGCTAAGTTGAATGGTAAAAGGGGGCTCATACCAAACAATTTTTGTTTCTATGTAATTGTTTTTTTGTAGATATCAAGGTCACCATCATTTTCTTTAGTGGAATCACCCTTTTTAAACATCTACAATGATAATGCCTTTAATTACGAATTCAGTGGCTATAATTACTCAAGGTCATTCAAGGTCACGGGCAGAAGAAACGTATAAAACTAAAATATGGAAGCAGAATACTTGTAAATCATAAATGTTCGAAATGATCGCCGTCTACGTCGATACATGCCCCAAGAACATATGACTGTTAATTTTGTCCACTTAACTGATTTTACTTTTTGTACTTTTTAAAGTTGCTCGACTTCGTTCGAAGGGAAATGTTGAAATGCACTTGAAATTCGTTACGGTGCGCGATCCGTGTCCCCTGACGATAATACCGAGAGGAGCTGGATGCGCGGAACTATGATTCAGTTTCGTTGAAATTTGATTTAAGTGAACCACGAGGAATTGGAGCCAACGATGGAACAAACGTTTTGTTGGCTCTACTCCCGTTGTCGCTGCGAAACCAGCCAACGGAAACTTTTAAGTGCGCGACTTCCAAGCTCTACAGGGTGTCTCTAAATTCTTTCAACATCCGGAAATGGGGGGTTCCTGAGATCATCTGACGCAATATTTTCCGTTGCAAAAATGGCGTCCGCGACCATCAGAGCGCGACTTAAACGCGTGTTGGCCCATAGTCGGCCCGACACACAGTGGGCTCGATTGAAGAAGCTCGCGACATTTTTGAATAACTCTTAAACCACTGAAGATATTGCGATGAAATTTGAACTGAATATATAAAAAAATAATTCCTTCTCAATGATTTTTAACTTAATATATTTCACATTTATTTAACCGTTTTTATTCATTTAAAACAGTTTTATATATATTATTTATTCTATAATGTATTTAATGTTTTCGCTATTTAATGCAACTAGATAAAATGTTTAAGTTTTACATTATTGAGAAAAATTTGTAAGGTCGAAAATCTTGAAAAATTGCAATTTTGACCACTTTTGATCGTTTATAATTCGTAAACCAATTAACCAATTTCAATGAAATTTTCAGAGCGTATACAATTTATACCAGTTGACAAAACACATTTTTTAAATTTTCGTTATTGGGCCAGCTAAAGTAGTTGTAAAAATCAATTGTTAGTATCGTTTTTCACAATTTCGACCAAATGCATTTTTTCAACTTATTTATTAGACGTCATTTACTAAACTAATTCTTCTTACAGAAAAATTGAAGTCGTTTGGTCCATTCATATAAAAGTTATTCTGATTTAAAGTGTGTGGGATCAGTTATGTTCCTTACTGTTCCTCCCATTTCCGGATGTTGAGGAATTTTGAGGCACCCTGTAGATCGAGTTCACTTAGAAGTTGCATCGATCGATGGGAAATAATATACGGTCCGACCTAAAGGAGGTGTTACAATATATTTTCTTCGAGATTCTCCATTGTAGCGGTGACGATCTATGCGGCTTGTTGCTGATCGTTATTTCCAGAGCTTCAGCTTTAATTGAGGGGGAGGAACGTGTATAACCGGTTGAAACCATAGAATATTTTGCATAGATCAATACCATACCTTGATACTATATTCCCGAAGTTGTAATATGCAATCGAAAGTATACGAAAGTATACTCGATTTAAAATAAAATGAATGATTTAGTATGTCTCACTTGACATATTATTTATTTTTACCAGCACTGAGATTGCAACAAAGCGTAGGGTAACTGCACCAATGAATGAACGTTTAAGAAATTGTTCAGGAAGGTATTTTATTAAAAAAAAAAAAAATATGTGAATTAAAGGAATCTCATATATGCCAAATGACTCCCTATACTTCATTTGTCAAAAATAAATGAACACAAATAAAATGAAATTATTATTATTTTTCTTTATTAAACGTTAACTAAAAAATATAAAAAAATATCAGCCAATGAACACTACATTCTAGTAATTGAACAATGATGGTCCAATGACAAAATTACTAAACAATGTTCTCCTATTTATTTAACTCTTTAATCACAAAAAATCTCCTAGAATTAATTTTCTTTGGCTCCGTTATTTTTGTTAAAACATCCTGTCTCTTGTACCAAACCGTATCTGGAATCTCTAGCCATTTCCATACCTTTCCTTTTTCACATTCTACCATTGTTGTCACTTCATGAACACTGTCCATTTACTGGGCTACGAGTAATATCGTGGACCAGTGAATAGACAACGGATTTTTAACGAAATATTCATTGTATAGCTATTTTTGTGATTTATATTCAACATTTAAACCCTCGTACATCTATATTGTTGGTAACTTTTATCTCATGTGTAAAAGAAAAGTATAAAAACTCATGTGTAAAAGAAAAGGTCGTGTATGCATACCTTATTAGGTTTAGCTTTGTTGCACACACTCAACGCACTTGGTGAAAATAGGCCATCTTAGAAACTAATGGTCAATTGACCAATATAAACCAATAGGAACACAGCTACGAAAAAGAGTCATATATTCCATTGGCCCAAGAGTCATGATCGCTAGTATGCCGTGCGGCTTAAAATTTGTTGAAATATACCAAAGCGTTCATTTACTGGTGCCCGTTTATTCACTGGTGCAGTTACCCTACGTTGTAACAAATGCTTGTTAGAAGAAATAAAATTCATTGGCACAGATTCGTCGCATTATTTCCTGAGTGACGTTTGACAAGTCATTAGAGCATGACCACTGTCCATAGCAGCGTGTCACGCATACCATGATATCTCATGAATGAACGATGCGCAGTCGCATAGTTAATTACTGTTTGTTCTGCGGCTGCTGGCTGACACGTGACACTTTGACACATTGGTAACCACGTTTTCAATATTAACACTAACAGCGTATCATATGAAACTATCGTGTCTCCTTAAGTAACAAATGAGTTTTCACTTTGCTTTCGAGAAGCACAGATCATACGAATATTAAATAATAACCATTTTAAAACTGTACTTTATTCAATCGGATACGAAATTTTGTGCCGGCTCCTACACTGAGAAAAAATGTAGTTACTTCAATAACACGCGTGTTATTGTAATTTTTTACTTCGATGAATATCAATGTATTCTTTTCAATAGTATGAAATTTAGAAGCAAATCGTGATGTATTTGAATTGTCTATCATGAAATGATTGAAAATAGTATTTCATTCAATACCGTATATTATTATTCGTAATATTTCTTTTTTTTCCTTCAATCAGATATGTTGTTAAAAAAATTTGAGAAATGTATTGATTTATACTGGAATTGGTTTGAGGCCATATCTTATTTTTTTGAAAACATTGATGGTCAAGCTATTGGCTTATATGATTGGCGGAAGTGAGTTTTGCTATTGAAATTCAATAGTATTAAATATTAAAATAAGTTCATATGATATTGGCACTATTCAATAGTACATCTTATTGAATCAACATATATATTTTTTGTTTCGACAGGATTTTTTTCTGAGTGTACTGTAATACATGCACTACTAAAGATATCTATAGAATCGTTCCTGATGAAATTAGTTTTAATATTAGGAGGTTGAATAAGTTCTCGCTGTTTTTTTCATTAACTTAATTCTTTATTCTTAAAAAATTAGTAAAAACATGTCATTGAAAGTATTGTCCATCGCTAGCCACTACTTCTTCCCATCGTTCTGGCAGCATACGAATTCCACGTGAGAAGAACGACACGTCTTGTCAGGCTATCCAAGAGTCGACCAATTTTTTGGCATCTTCGTAAGAATGGAAGTGCTGCTCAGCCAGGCCATATGTCATTGATCGGAACAAATGATATTCGGAAGGGGCAATGTCTGGTGAATACGGCGGATGGGGTAGGACTTCTCATTTAAGTGTTTCCAAGTATGTTTTCACCGGTTTTGCAACATGTGGCCGAGCATTGTCATGCTGCAAAATCACTTTATCGTGTCTCTGCCCGTATTGCGGCCGTTCTTCCTTCAATGCTCGGCTCAAACGCATCAATTGTAGTCGATAGCGATCTCCCGTGATGGTTTCGTCCGGTTTGAGAAGCTCATAATACACTACACCCAGCTGATCCCACCAAATGCTGAGCAGAAGTTTGGAACCATGGATATGCGACTTTGCCGACGATGTTGATGGATGGCCGTGCTTACTCCATGATTTTTTACGTTTAGGATTATCGTAATGTATCCATTTTTCATCGCCAGTTACGATGCGATGCAAAATAATAATGGATATAAGGATTTCTTTCTATTATACATAAGAAGGGCAAACTTTACTTTACCGGACTCAAAATTTGTGCCTTTCTCCTATAAATTATGATGTATTTGGTATGTAATCTAGTAGATTTATACTCGGGGCGGCCGCAGATCGAAGTTTCGATCCTGTAAAATCAATGGTTCAGGAGATATGCTTGCTTAAAGTTGAGCAATCTGCAGTGTTTTTGACTAGGGCGCCGCCATATTGGTAGCGATGGTCGCGCGCCGTTTACTAAGTGGGGGGGGGGGCAAGGACCGGCGGTTCGTCTCGGTAAGCGGCTCGCGGTCGTCACTACAAACCAATATGGCGGCACGCTTACCTGTCAAATCACTGCAGATTGCTCAATTTTAAGCAAGCATAACTCCTGAACCATTGATCCTACAGGATCGAAACTTCGATCTGGATTACTGGACTCATAGAAGAAAGGCACAAATTTTGAGTCCGGTAAAGTAAAGTTTTCCCAAATATTCTATTCTTACGTATTTTTTATAGACCAGTCATTTTGACTGGTTTTGGTAGAAATATGTAGCTTCGTCTTAACTGTTGGTAGTTCTAGTGTTAAGGGGGCCGTCTCCTAGCAGTTGACGGTCGCGCATGAACACTCACACACCGCTAGAGTACACTCACACACCGCTAGACCAC
>CM052300.1:5443720-5662525 GCA_028455765.1 Lasioglossum oenotherae | reverse complement strand
GCAAACAGCGATGTAGATTGATCTTTCATCTGGCGATTTTGACTACTAAAAACCCCCGTCTTTGCATTATCGAGAGGTCAGAGGTAAATTTCCGGACCCTTGCAATTCTCGTGTGCGTATACGTGGTCTAGCGGTGTGTGAGTGTACTCTAGCGGTGTGTGAGTGTTCATGCGCGACCGTCAACTGCTAGGAGACGGCCCCCTTTCGAGATTGGCTCAACATAGGTTAATTGGCCTCCAAATATAACTGACACTATTCGACGAATGATCAAAATTGACAGTGCCAGATCCGTGAAAGTAAACATCAATTTCAACATACAGGTTTAATCGAAAGTCTCGTCTGCCAATTCTCAGGAACAATAACCTCTCATGATGTGACGATATGTTTAGCCGACCATAAACGTGTTGCACGCAAAATCGGTGTCACGAGAAGCCAGTGTTCATGAATGTCAGTGCGAAACCGCGTGCGGTTTTACCGCGATTGACAGAATGATAGGAATAGGTGTCGCTCGCGCGGTTTCTAATTCAGAGTTGCGGCATAAATTCCTAAATTTTGTAGGAGCACACATATATTCTTTGTCACATAATAGTTTGGTTGGTTATAGTAATTGAAAAATTAACATCCATCATAGCGGTTATACACTTCCAACCCTGTTATTTTCTTCAGGGACTGATCAAATTCGATTTACTCAAGTACAAGGTAAATCAATAACTTTGACCACCTTAAATATTTCCCTTATTTGTAACAATGTTAAAAAATGATATGCAGACTGTTTGCGTCATGACTAGCCAGCGTTTTTCTGAAGAAAGAACAAAAAAAAGTGAAAGAAGTGAAAGAGCAAAAGTTATATTGTTTGTTGCAAGCAATGTAATGGTGTCTATAATTTTTTTATCTGCATTATTTTGTTAGAAATAAAAGTGACCTTTCATTTTTAACGATTTGGAATGCTATGTATGTATTTTTCTTGTATTACATAAAAGTGTGTGCCAAAATCAATTCATTCATATGACACAATGACCCTCAAGGTCACACAAGATTAGAAATAGAATAAATGTAATAATATTATGACATTTTCCGTTTTTTTTTTGTTTCTTCAACGTTTTAATTCACAACGAATTGTTCGTTATAACTCTGTAACTATGCACAATAGAAAAAAGTTCAAGTAAGTGCTATCGAGTTTAATAAGAGGTATCACGATAACAAAAAACATCAATAATACTTTCCATTTAATAAATGTTGGGGGCCCCAAAAAATTACCCCAAAAAGATTTGATGCATACTTAAGTGTTAGTCCTCCTTAACCATTTAATTAAAAAAAAAAATTAAACCAACCAAAATTTCGGTCCTCCGTAACAGTTATTCAGAATATCGGTCCTTCATAACTGTTTTGATCAAGCCCGAAATGAAACAGTTTCAAACAGTTATTTCCGAGACCGTTTCAAGCCCTGCTGCGGACTGATCAAAGTGGGCACAAGGTGTGATATCGATATGTTTAGAAATATCTTTTATAAGCCGTTTAGGTGACAAGTTGTAAATAGAGCAGAGAAACTTTTTAAGTTAAGGTATCATAAAGGATCTGACGTTCGGTATCGTTGTTCATTTGGATGCGACGCGACGCTTGAATTTTCCGGGCTGATCTCAATATATTTGAAAGTCTTTAAAAGATTGCGCGCCAAGGTTCGGGGAAGTGCATAGAATTTCGGGTTAGAGGGTACCCGGGCGTGCAGAAGCGTCCAGGAGGATCGTATCGACAACGGAGGGGACGTTCCTGTCGGAACGTGGTTGAAATTCATCCTTTATCGGCGACAGTGGAAATTCCAGTCCAGTCCTATTACAAACGATCTACGCCCCGCGGTTGACGACAGTCAGTTTAGCTTAATTTGAATAATACCCCGACGAATATTCTATCACGTGGATAGGGTCGAACCAGGTTCGAGAAAGCCTTCTCCAGCCGGTGGCGTTTTCATTCATTCTTCAATCGACCGTATTAAGTCTGACGGGAGGGCATTGTCGCGGTGGGTCGAAGCCTTTCTTCTTTTAAAGTTAGTATATAACAGCAGGGAGAGGTCTACCTTCATTTAAAGTCACTTCCTCGTCTAGGCTCACTTTCTCCCTTTTATTATTGTTCATTTAAAATCGATAGCTTTTGACATGCAACTATCAGACAATTGAGAAAGTTTGTATGTACAGTGACTACCAGTAATAAAAAACGATAACTTTTTTAAGTATTGGACTATACGATTTGAACTATTTTGAGAAGTTAAAGCAATTAGTTTACTACATGGTGTGAAGTGAAATTTTTTTTAAAAATTGCGATTGGTCAGAATTGTAGAGAAAATACTAAAAGTTGCATTGTGCAACTTTTTAATGTGGGCCTGTGTCAAACCAGTCATTCTGACTGGTGTGGTAGTTCTAGTGTTATTATGAAAACATGGGAGAAAACGAAAAGGATTTTTGGTAACTCGAAAAAAATTGTTAATCATAAGGTAGTTATGAGATAGTTTTTGCAAAACTGCACTTTAAACTGATGTGTTTTCAGTCTGGTATGTAAAAACTTAACGTTCTTGGTGTCAAACTCTTGCCACAGTTATTACTGATTAATTGGTATTATGTAGGATTCTAATTTTGCTTGAAAATTGTCATTTTCATAGGATATTGTACAAAGTGACAATTAGGACGCACTTGCACCGAAAATGGAACAAGTCCCTCTGGGAGAGTTAAAAATGCTTTCGAACCTTGTTTCAAGTGCTACGGGGCAAGAAAAGAATGATTAACAAGCCTGCTTTAAAATGCTTCTTATTGCATTAAATTATATTGTTATATATATTTTATTATTTTATTATTATATATTTAGTTTTATACCTGTTTTTAAACAAACGTGTGCTATCTGGGTCATGTGCTACCCCTCATGGTAGGTTTAGTGTTAAAAAAATTAATTTTTAAGAAAGCTATTCTATCTTGTAGAGGTTCCGAATATTAATTCCGGCAACTGTATTATGTAATACAGTCTCAGGAAAAATAATACCCAAAGTAAATGTTCTTCAATGACTATCGAGGTTTATACATATCACTTAAAGATACGTCGATACTTTCCAGCAAACTCCGAAAGAAATAAATTCTACATCGATACACATTAGTTTACTGATAGCGGAACTGTTTCCACAATTGTCAATATCGGAAATCGTTGAGGTCATTAACGTTATCTCCTATCGATTGCCAATCGTAGAGAGTAGGATGAGAACCGCTTTAGGGGAAACTCGGTAGCTACCAGCCAATGGGACCAGCATATTTCCTGAGAAGAATGTACTTTCGATGAAATATTACTAGCTAAAATATTCTATTACCGGTTGTCGAATTTTATCAATCGATCGTACTTTTGAACAGAATTTATTGTGCGGAGATAATCATTTTGCCCTGGCGAGGGTTCGACGAAATATCTTTATTTTCCATCCCTCGTAATAAAAGACACAATGTACATATATAGAATTAAACGTTTCTACGATAAAATTTTACAATTTACAAAAGACCAGTTAATTATTGTTATAGGACAATAAAATCTTACATTTCTTTCGAGTTCATTATTTATCTATTGTTGTATTATATAATTTGCATACGACCATCTTTGTGATAAACTTTCTCAACCTTAATGATTAAACTGCCGGATGTTTATACAATTTTCAATTTTTGTAGACGATTTTAAGAAAATGGAATCAAATACCAAAAAGATTGTACTGAATTCTGTCGAATTTTATATTCCACCATTTTTGGAAATTTTCAGAAGCCATAAGTGCATGAAGATCCGCAGTCTACTATTGACCATCAAAATCAAATTCACTTGAAACATCGTACTTTATTTATTGGCAAAATGTAGCTTAATTGGAAATCTTCGGAAAACTAAAACTTAAAAACATAAAAATAAAAACACTAAATATTTGCACTCTAAACTATTTTTAGATACTCGCTTACTAGAGATTATGTAATGGCGCACTATTAGCGAACTGACATGTTGCAACTACTGTATATTGTATGCATAAACATATACACGGTATGCTAGAAAATCTGTATAAAATCTAATGCCTCTGTACACGGAAGAAACTCTAGGGAATAAAGAATGAGAGACAAAAGACTTTCCAGGACAAAATGACAGGACCGTAAGATTTTTATGAAACTTCCGGCTTGGTTCAAATAAAATTACAAGCGCGAGACCCCTGTCTTTAAAGTGACTTGGAGCGCAAAGCATATCGAGGACTCCGGAAACCCCAGCTCCCAGGAACGAGACGTAAAGACATGGCGATCTATTCATTTCAACAGTTTTTGTTAGGGCTGAAATGCTTCCGAATACCGAATAATAAGCTTTAACCCTTAGCACTCGAATGGTGACTCTGTGGCGCCACTAAAAATTGCTGTACCATTATTCATAATATTGTTTAAATTATTAAATATACCGGTATCTAATCAATTACTAAACATTTAGGTAAATATTTAGTCCAGTCAACGAAAAGTTGTAGAGGGAAATGGAAGGAACACAATTTTTAACTTTGGGTCTTTGTTTGGACTAGTTAGGAGGTAAACATACTAAAAGTCCCCACTCCTATGATGTGAGCGGGGTGTAACGGGGCACGTAGAAGGTCCCCTTTTTCGGTTTTCCGCTTATATCTCAGAAACTATGCATCCCTGCGATAAGACCATTCTATACAAAATTAAAGCTGACAGAATGTGCCATAAGATTGACTTCATTCAATTTTTCGCTATCTCGCATAATTCCCGAGATATCGCTCAAAGTTCACTAATTGTGCTGAAGAGTTAGCTAGTCAAATAAGGCAAAAATTTCTTTTTGACAATTAGCGAACTTTGAGCGCGGATATCTCGGGAACTATGCGAGATAGCGAAAAACTGAATCGAATCTATCTTGTAGCACATTTTGTCAGCTTTAATTTTGTATAGAATGGTCTTATCGCTAGGACGCATAGTTTTCGAGATAACCGCGCTTAAAGTTCACGAAGATATTTACAATATTTACAAGGATTTACGATTATTAAAACAGTTTTTAAATAATGGTTGGAAACGCTTCAATTTTCAAATCTTCCAATGTTTTTACAGATGTTTCTGTTTGTAGCTTTCTTTTTAGGAAAAATGGGTTTTCGAAAATATCTTAGAAAAAAAATTATCAATGTTCATCGAAAGCACAAGCTTTACTTAAGCTTTAAAATGAGACCAAACTTATTGCGGTATTATTGTTCTTTTCATGAAATTACTACATGTTAAATATAGCAAATTTTTTCCAGCATCGGAAATTCAGTGTTCAAATACCTTTTGGATCCACTATATACAGAAAATAAATGCGATAAGAAATTTCGATTAAAAGCGTGGGATCAAGGGAAATATATTGGTTGATGGCGTCCGATTGCCACAGACGAAATAAAATTAATCACGTTCATAACTCCGCTCGCTTGTAACTTAGAACGGACCGATTTCCGCTTCGTGTAACTCTCGGCAATTTCCGATAGCGTGGCACGTAGAAATCTTCGGTTGCAAGTGTGCGCGCAATTTCATTACCTACGACCGCATCTACCGAATTAATATCACCGAAAAAATGTGCTGACCGTCCTCTGATATTTTCCAAGAAAAAGCAGTTTCCAGAAATTGGAGATACGAGCGTTGATTACCGGATTTCTAATAGGGTTCATTGAAAAAAGAAAGTTAACCTTCACCTCACCTAGTAATGTCTACCGGAAAAAATAAAAGACCCACCACACGATATCCCCCTCGGTACTGAACAACTTCCATTTGAAACATTTTTGCGTAGAATCAATATTTCTGGAGATATTCGTCTGTACCGCTTTATAATGTTCATCCTGTATATGATTTTCTTTATTTTAAGCATACGTGCGATAATCAAATGTTCAGTAATTTATTTGATATAAGATAATTTAATAACGTAACAATGGGTTAAAATATTCGTGCGGTGAGTAGAACGCACGCAAAGAATGAGTACGTCGCATAAAAATTGTGAAGGATCAGTAAACATTTCCCAAAGGTGACTAATTAAAAATCAAGACGGAAGACAAACAAGATGGGCAAGAAATTCCAAGCTGGGAATGATCGTCTCTCCGAGAATTTAAATTCGGCCCTTAATAGCTGGGATCGCGGAAGCCTTCTTGAGTGGTTTCTTAGTTCCGAGGCTTTCCACTTTGGCCCTTCGAAAAATAATTCCAGCGAAATGAAGTCGAGGAAATTGCTTTGATTAAAATATTGTAGATCCAGTTGGAATGAGACGCCGAAGGCTCGACGGAGATATTGGTTAGGATATTGTGCCTTAAATGGAATAGAAACGAAAACTTAGCAATTTGCTAAGTTTTCCACATCAGTTCTTATCGTTCAAAGCGGATCGTAAGAATAAGAATTGGATTATTCTCTTCGTGGAGCATAGTGGTATTGCATCCTTTTTAGAATCGTTCCCGGGATTGTGTCTAATAAAATGAAACCTTCTTCGAGAACGAGTTACGAGTCGCTTGGTAAAGGATTACCGCCCGAGTAGAACAATTTACGAACAATAGGACAATCAGTATTTTTATAAAAGCTTCCCCGTAAAAGTATCTCGTACACCATTCGTACCACACATTCGTACCCTGAGAGGTTCTCGAGTTAAAATCTCACACGAGGTAATATGTATATTTAAAAAATTTCTTTTCACATTTTTACAGATTTATTTCTAAATCTATTTATTATACAAATTATATTATTACACAAAGTGTGGCCGGACGGATGGTACAACTGGGCAGGGGATGATTTTACACGTAAAAATAAATCGAAAACAAGGAATAACAATTTTTCGTTAGACGCCTCATTCATTCAGGATCAGAGAGTAAAATAGCTCTATCTATCAAACCTTTGATTAAGCCCACTTTATGTTGCAAAGGGTGAAACGAGTAGAAGTTTACATATCTAACCGACCAGCTAGTTTTATGAAACCAATTCGTTTTCAACTTATTTTCTGTTCTAATGACACTCACGTCGAGAAAGCTTAGACTTGAATTGCTTTCCATTTCATATGTGAATTGTAATCTTTCATGAAAGCTGTTAAATGTATCCAACAAAATTTACAATTGTTCAGGTTTTATACATAACTCAAATAGATCTTGAAAAGGATCCAAACTAGGATCGAAATGTTGATTTTGTTTGATAATTAGCAAAATTGCTTCATAATTAGTAATAAACGATCGAACCGCTGCGCCGAAAGCATTTAACATTTATTAACAGCAAATACGATCGATAGAAGAAACATATTTACATGAATATTACGATTTCGAAATTGAGTGGAAGAGAATTACTTTATTTCTAAAATACTGAAAGAAGGTCAAGATAATTGAATATTTCTATATTTATCATTAAATGAAGTAAATGTACGTTGTACACAGAGAATATAACTTAATTTTTAAATTATGTTATATGCAGATATTTTTATGCAAGATACGTAATTGATGTATTTGAAAAAAAAACCGATTTCACCAAGATGAAAAATGGGAGTGGCACTGAGCAAACTCTATGAATGACATTAAAATCTAGTCTAGTATACGCAGGAAGTAGAATTGGTTGGTCATGGTCGGACGATTCCTATCAATAGCGTGTGTATTTGCTGCATTTTCAAAATCGGTTTTCTCGAAAACGAGACGTTAAACGAAAAAACGTTGTTACTGTTTTCAACTTATTTTGACACGTAGAATCATCCCCTGCCGGTTGTACCACCTGTATACAGAGAAATCCATAAATTATACGTTAAATATCTTCGTAAAAAATGAACATTGGCGTAAAAGCTTGGTCTAAAGACACGTGTCTGCTTATCTTGTCTCTAGAATCACCAGAAAAAGTTTCATTAAAATCGTCGACCGCACGGATGTGACCCCTCACCTTCTAAGATGGACATTTTTATATCTAAAAATAATCCGAAATTTTTTTACTTTTTTAACAAGAACTTATCAACTTGAATATGATGATATATTCAAACTACATAGTACGTTTGATTACTTTGAAACTCTATATTAATTGTCACCCCTGTTTTTAGTGATTACAATTTCACTATTCTGTGAACCACTTTCAATTAGGCTTGCGGTTTTGTAGACGACGTTTTCAAAGAATATTCATATAACAACATACATATTCAATATCAACGAAAGTGACGAAAAATTTACAGAAAAAAATGTTTCAAATTCAATTGAAATAGGTCAGATGTCAATACAATTTGAATATTGCTTGTGATATATATTATATATGTATATAATATACAGGGTGTTCATTTGAAAACTTTCCTGTCGAATATCTCGGAAAGTATGAAAGATATAAAAAAAGTGTAAAACACGTGTACAAGTGGTGCTCGTAAGAAGGGAATGCTTCTTGACTTGACTTTCAATCTGAACGATTTTATGTATGTATGTACATAAATACATAAATTCCGTTTTATGAGCATTCGCCGATATAGCACTTGCATTCTTAATTTTCTTTTATTCAGTGAATCACTTTGCCCAGTCAATTTTGCATAGTCTCTGCATTAGAGTGGCTTAAATAATATTCTATCCATTTCTATCCGAATATATTTATTTATATATTATACAATTTATTATACAGGGTGTTCATTCGAAAACTTTCCAGCCGAATATCTCGGAAAGTATGAAAGATATTAAAACAGTATAAAACACGTGTACGTTGATTTCGAGGGGAAAAGAGGGGGGCAGCATCAGTTTTTTATTTGGGTGGCATTTCCAAGGTCATTTGAAAGTCAACATTGTTTTTTCAAATGGAAACCTATATTTTTTGTTGTGGGATCTTATTGTACGTGAAAAGACCAGCAAGTTTCGTAGGATACTTTTGTTTTATCCGCACACTGATTTCGGAGATATTTAAAGAGAAGTAGAGCGAGTCACACTTATACTGCGAGAGTTTTTACACTTCCAACATGATGGTGCTTCTCCGCATTACACGTTACCAGTTCGCCAGCGGTTAAACAATCGATTCCCATTAAGATGGGTCGGTAGAAGAGGTGTTATTGAGTGACCACCAAGATCACCAGATCTAACCAAGTCCAGTCGACTTCGTTTTGTGGGGCCACTTAAAGTCTGTTGTTTATAAAACACAACTAGAAAGCGTCAACGATTATCGTCGCAGAATTGTACAGGAATGTAGAGCTATTCCAACAGATACCTTCAAAAATGTTCGTTCAGAATTTGAGAATCGTCTGTATCATTGTTTAGAAAAGAACGGAGAACATTTTGAAAATTTGTTATAATTCTAAAGAAATTACAAACTTTCCCGCAGTATATATATGACTAGCTCTATTTCTCTTTAAATATCTCCGAAATTAGTGCGCGGATAAAACAAAGTATCCTACGAAAATTGCTGACCTTTTTACAATAAGATCCTATAATAAAAAATATAGGTTTCCATTTGAAAAAACAAAGTTGACCGTCGAACTGCCTTGAAAACGCCACCCAAATAAAAAACTGATACCACCCTCCTCTTTCCCCCTCGAAATCCTTGGACACGTGTTTTATACGTTTTTAATATCTTTCATACTTTTCGAGATATTCCGCTGGAAAGTTTTCAAATGAACACCCTGTGTGTAGATCTTAACCCGGCGTTGGTAAGATGGGAAAATGTATCGTAAATGGTAAGATGGGGTCTCACAGACCCACCGAAATAATATATTGTATTATAGAAATAAATACCTTTTTCGTAGATATAAGATTAGGTATTGCTTAAGAGGCTTGTAATTTATCAGAGTAAAAACGCAGGTCCACGAAATGAAATTTTTATTATTCAAAAATACTTAACGCAACTGTCACGCGTTGTTACAATGTTACAATCAATCTAAAATCTCTGGGGTCTGTGAGACCCCACCTAACTAACGCCGGGTTAAAGCTGAAGCAATACAGCGCAACGCAACGCGCCGAATCGATCCAGGAGATTCCGAGTTCGAGTTGTATCTTTAAGATGCAGACGTACTAATCGTCCATTGGGAGATGGCTGTGATTTTGACAGTTGGCCGCAGGAAGATCTGCGAGGCCCCCCGCTCTTCCACTTAGGTTCTGGCGGGAACGGTTGACATTGGAGCACAGCGACCACGCCGCTCAGTTTCAGTAATATAATACTAATACGCGCATTTTTGCTGTATTCGTGAAACAATTTGGCCAGAAACGGAAGACGTACAGCGCAGAGTAGGGACATTACGTGGCCCTTCAAGTTTCTCACTGCCATCTCCCTTTGGACGATTAGTACTGGCGGAAATAACGGCAGAATCATGACGCATCAAAAAAACGAAATACATTCGCTGGGATAATTTCTTTCTCCCCCAAGCAGCTTCATTTCGTTGGTGTTTTCGGGATCGTCCGTGCCACGCTGACCCAGCGGATATTTTCAGCTGGCAAAGTTCTGGCAACACGCCTAACGACGCGACCGCTTAATGACCAAAGATGCGAATGCACTCGATGCTACTTAAAGCGCAAGGCTTCGGGATTATCGGGAAAGTACGAGGGAACAAGCGGTGAAATACGACGGCATCAACGGCTCACGAATTTCAATCTAGAGCCAGTCAAATTTAATCTCCCCTTAGCCCGGAAGTGGACCCTACGAATTGCAAATCGAATTTCCGGATTCGCCGTTCACCTTACGTCCGTAAGCGGAACTGAATTCTCGAAATCTCTCAGTCTCCTAAACTCCCCGTTGCTTCTACAGTGCATATAAAAAGTTTAGGCGCACCCTACTCTTTGAACAAAACCGTACCCCCCGATGATAGAACACTTTGAAAAATTATGATTAATACGAAAACCATTCATATACAATATGGCACTACAGCAAAGAATTTTTTGCAAAATTATGAAGAAGGGCCGTATCAGAAGTTTAGACACGCATTTATCGTTGTTTGTAACCGGAGTTGGGAAAAATGTAATTTCAATTACAATTACAATTACTTGCCAATTACTGCAATTTCCAAGTAATTTTAATTTTAATTACAAGTCATTGTAATTGGTAGTTGCAATTAGAAGTAATTGTAATGGGTAGTTGCAATTACTTAACGCTGAAATGGCACTGGAAAAAGGTAATTAGATACTTACTCAATGCAAATGTCTAAAAAGAACAAACAAAAAGCATATGTTAGGAATAGTGTTGGGCAAAAAATTAATCAACGATTAACGACTAAATTTCTACTTCAATCGTTAATCGCAACTAACAATTAATCTCCTAGTTTAGTCGTTAATTGCGGTTAACGATTAAATTTCTACTTTAGTCGTTAATTACGATTAACGATTATTAATCGTCAATCGGATAATTGATTAATGATTATTGCTGAAATTTCGAAATGAAGTACGTAATCAGAACTGTATGAATACTGAACAAAATGTAAACTGAGTTTAGGTGTATTATCATTTGGTCCATAATACAAATTCTGTTTACGTGCTTTTATGTTTTTTTCTATGATTCCTTTTTTAAATCAACGATTGATGATTAAATCAATCGATTGAATCAATCGCCGATTTTTCGACGATTTCTTTTTTTAATCGTATACATTAATCAATCAATCATGATTAAAATTTTAATCGATTAATGCCCAACTCTGGTTAGGAAATATTTATTATTTCATTTCACCTTAAAATACCGAAATTACTTTCATGCCAACCCAATACATACGAATATTACGCCTTTAAAATAACCATACAAAAAAAAAATAAATCTTCTTTTCTCTTCTACGACATTTTTGGGGATAAAGACGTTTTAATCGTTGTAATAGTAAAGAAAATGATGTGCGCGGCAAGCGGTTAAGCGTTTTCGACAGGTACAGGCGCCGCCATGTTAATCATGCGGTGATGTCGATACATTTTCAGCATTTTCTCGTCAAAATCTACAAGATCATATAGAAAAAAAGGTACAAAATTTCTGGGTCCCTAAGGTGAAATATAACCTACCTAAAAACCACTAATTTTCGCGTTTGCAAATGAGGATACCTCCTTAAACCATTTATCTCAATATGTACAATATATTATCGTATCATTCTTTCATCTTTCACATAGTTGTTGATAAAAATTATTTTGTCCATGTGAAAAACCACCAAAGATGAAAATCCAGCGTGTAATATATCAATCTCGCTGGAGCTGTTACAAGTTTAAATTAATATCCTGTCTGCTACAATTTTAAACAACTTCGCCTATCAAGCGTGCAACGAGCGTCCTGCGAGCTCAATGAACATAGGTGACGCTATGGCAAACTCTGTGCTATTTTACGTGGAAATGTTCATAGTATGCGTTGTTCGTGTGCAGAAAAGTCAATTACGTTCGAGCATGAAAGCGTTGACGTTCACGGAAACAAGACGTTTGGGACACAGTGTGAGAGAGGGAGAGAGAGACAGAGAGAGAGAGAGAACGATATTGGCGTGAATGTCTGAAACATATAAAAATGGAAAGGCAGGGTACGAAAGACAGGAGGGCAGATTCGGTCGGGGTCAACGGAAGCACGAGAATTCTGGAGAGAAAGGAAGAAAAGGAAAATGGGCGGATAAGAATTTTCGCCACGGAACGAACGTCGCAGAATAAAACGAAAAAGAAGGTCATGCGATCCTGCCTCTCTGCCAGTATATTTCTACTTCTATGTGTGCTGCGTGTACCTGTGTGTGTGTGTACGTGTGTGTGTGTGTGTAAACGCGTGGGTGATGCGAACGTGAATGATGTATGTACAGTTACGTGTGATAAAAAGAAAGCAGACCAAAAGCAGAGCATTGCTTAGAATAATGTATACAGGGTGTCTCACTTAAGTGTGATCCCCCAGAATATCCTCTTTAATTTTTACAGAGTTACAAACTGTTTATGTGTAATTTCAATGGTACCGAGTGTTCGGTATCCCATAGCGGTTTGTTTTTCTCGTAGCTTTCAAGCTCATCGATGTTTTTTCTTCTAATAACTACATGTGTATTTTCGTGTTGCATCGCGTAGCTCATAAAAACATACATTCAAATATGTACTGTGGCATGACCTTCGAGTGACCTTGAACTCCGAAGGTGAAGGTCAAACTTACATTCCGTTTGTAAGGAATAACTAACACCTTTAAATCTGTAGAAAGTGTCTTTTGTAGCGCGAAGAATATATCGTGATGGATCCATCATAAAATCGTCAATAACTTACTTTTATTCACTGTAACTTGATACTATTCAAATTAAACAAAAATGTTTACTTTGTATAAATTAAATACGATATGACACCCTGTATATCGGCATAGTGTAGGAGTAAGAGCAAGAACATCAACATTCAAACGCGAGCTACATACTTGTTAGCTAAAGCTGCCGTCGGAACTCTTTCTCGAAAGATATTCCAATTTGTTAGGATTGTTACTACAGTCCGCGAGCTGCTTAAATAAAGCTCTCACTGTTATTGTACGCGAACGCGACTGATATCTGGTTTCACAACATCAAAGATTCGATAGCAATTTTCAATCAAAATTCACAGAAGAACACAGAAGAATTCCATTTGTGTGGAGAACACGATTTTCAAATAATTAAAAATGGAAGACAGATGTAACTTTAGGGTGACTCATAGTTTCCACCCCAGGGATGTTCCAAATAATTAAAGAAAAATCTGTGCAAAGTTTGAATGCCCACAGATAACGGGAAGACGTGTCCCAAATGAATTAAACATTAAAATAATTAATTTAGTGCTCATGAAACCGTTCTTCTCGAATATCTTCTAAACTACACACCTCAAAAGAATTAAGGGATCAATGTGTGAACCCGAACAATTGGTCCCACTTTACCTGATCAGAACTCCGTCAAAAATTGCCGTATCGATATTGTTAAACAATGGTTTGAAAGCCTGAAACCTCTAGTTAAAATATATTAAAAATATGTTAAACAAAACCTGTATATCTGGACAGGCTGCGTCTTTTATGTCGTATTACTTTGTTTCGTAAAACAAACTGTTTTCGAAAAAATTGAGAAAAATGTCGGACCAAAATCCAAAAATTTTGACTGAAATTTGAAAATCGAAGTGTGGTTTGAAATTGCTGAACTTATCTTTTTAATTGCTGATTGTTTTGCTGCAGATACTTTTCTTACTTTGAAACTTAAAAATTTTGTAGTTTCACTATCTCAAGGCTCTTACCAAGAGAACTGCGTTTAGAAAAATCCTCTAAAATGAACCGTTAAATAAATATGAGCGAATTTGCGGCACGTTTTCCCGTTATCAGAATTTCAAAAGGTGGAAATTTGTGTACAAACCGAAATAACATTTAAACTAGTCTATTCACGATAAAGTATATCCATTTTCTTGTGCAAACAGTATTAAATAATTAATTGTCTCAACGTGACACAGTCTGTTTGTCTATCTTATCGAGCGACTGGATCAAATGCTCAATACAGGGTGTCTCAAAATTCCTGCACATCTCGGAAATGGGAGATTCCTGAGAGCATTTCAAGCGACATTTTCGTTTGCAAAAATGATCATCGCGGCTTTGTTTAGGAGTTATTAACGACTGTGCCAACTCGTGTCGAGGTCGCGCTCTGATTGGTCCGTGTTTTTCGTTAATAACTCCTAAACAAAGCCGCGACGGCCATTTTTGCAAAGGAAAATGTAGCTTCACATGGTCTCAGGAACCTCCCATTTCCGGGATGTGCAGGAATTTTGGGACATACTGTATATGTTTACATGTACCTTTCTTTTTGATATAGTAAAAAGCAAGGAAAGCCAATAAGACACATTCAGGGGGTAGGATACCTTCAGATTGCAACTAGCAAATTACTAGAATGTTACTAGATTTTGTGTCGAAACATGGGTTTGCGATTTTTCACTTAATATCCTTATACAATCAAATTTTGAGCTGGGTGAGGGCTCATTCGAAAAAGGAAGGTTCACCGCAGGGGGCTCTGGTCATGAGATTAACGAGATTATGTTTATATCTAATAACATGAGTGTCCAAAGTAGGGAAAACATCGAGAAAAAATCCCGCAGATTTCAATGTATTTTTCTGTCTCTAAAAACCTTTTTTGTCTGATGGGATGACCAGAGTCCCCTGCGGTGAACCTTCCTCTTTCAAGTGAGCACTCAGCCCGCCCAAAATTTGCTCGTATAAGGACATTAAGCGAAAAATCGGAAACCCATTTTTTCTAGTAAGATTCTAGTTCCTTTCTAGTTACAATCTGAAGGTATCCGACCCCCTTAAATTTGATTTCGCTGGCAAATGATCCTTTCTGCGTCTACATTTTACAGTTCTACAGCGTCTACAGTTTTCTATTGACCACGTTCGCATGAATATTCGATGAGCTAGAAAGTTTGAAAATCTCTATAGGTTCAGCTGCGGCAACGATTTCCCTTAAAGGTGTAGATCAGACAAGCCGAGGTCGTGGTTGGGGATCGGGTCTTGAAAATTCGTCGGTCGTTGTTGAACCTTTCCCCTACGTTCTACTGTGCGCGATTGGGCGGAGGGTAGCGTGAGTGGATGTCGTGATTGAGGGTGGAAGAGTAACAGAGAAGTAAGTAATTAGGTGAGTCGTAAGGAAGGAGTATGGTTGAACGTGATGAAGGGAATTGCACGAAAGGAAGGGAAGAGTCAAGCAAGGGAGGAAAGAAAGACGGAAAGAAAGAAGGAAAGAAAGAAAGAAGGAAAGAAAGGAGGAAAGAAAGAAAGGAGAAAGGCTCCGGCGGGGGCCGCTCGTCCATGTACCAAGGACAGTGATCACATCCTCCTTGGACTGATCGACTCTTTTTCTCGCTTCTTGATCCGTAGGTACGTCTTCACGATAGTCAGCTACCTGATCGGCGTCTTCATATTTGCGACGATCGTTGGGCAGGTTGGGAACGTGATCACCAATCGGAACGCAAATCGTCTCGAGTTCGAAAGACTTCTGGACGGCGCGAAGACCTACATGAGACATCATAAGGTCCCAGGTGGGATGAAGAGACGGGTTCTCAGGTGGTACGACTACAGCTGGTCTCGCGGAAGGATACAAGGCGGCGGGGATATCAACACCGCGCTGGGCCTGCTTCCAGACAAGTTGAAGACCGAACTGGCCCTTCACGTGAATCTGTCGGTGTTGAAAAAAGTCACTATCTTCCAGGTGAGTTGCACGTCACTTTCATCGTTTATGCTTTTCTCATTCTGGATGAGTATGCTACAGAATGGCTGTGCATAGGAAAGTGTGCATTAAGTCAGTCTAGGGAGTTTATGGATGTTTGTTGAAAACTAGGAATTTATATGGATATTTTTGCAATGAACGCCTTCTATCCTTTATAATTGAAAAATGGTAGTACGTGCAATGTCCTGATACTTTTTTCGAGTTTTTCACGATTCGACAAAACGCAGCACCCGATAGTACGGCGAAACAATAAGATTGATCTGTTTTCTTCTCCTCCTTGAAGGATTTCTATTGCACCCCAGGTGCATGAAGGAAGTTTCTCTTCTACTATATAACACCGAGTCGAGTGGTGTGGAAATCGTGTTTTATTTTTGGCATCTAAACTTTTCAGTGGTACCTCAGTTATTGGCAATCGCCGGCTCCGTTGTTTCTTGAATTCATAAATACAGATAGTACAGCAGTAATATAAAAGAAATTATTATTAAAAATATAAGAATTCCATTTTTAAGATATTATGCATCATTAGTATTTACAAGTACATGTAGCAGTGGGTAAAAACTAGTTTAAGCAGTCATGTACAGCGTGTTTGACTAGAGGTGAGAGAAAATTCAAGTTCTCCATGACAATATGAGACGAAAATAAACAATAAAAAATTGCGATTTCAGCTTTACTTTTAGCTATTAACAATTAAAAATAAAAAGCTCTCTCCGCCACCCCCCCCCCCCCATCATACGACCTAACCACCAACTAACTAATTAATAATCGGCATTATCGCGTGCTTGTGCTACCACCTAGTGCGGCTTCGCTCGGTAAGCGGCGCGCGACCGTCACTACATACAAAATGGCGGCGCTAAACTATCAAAAACACTGTAAATTGCTCTTCACAAAAACACGTGTAACTTTTGAACCATTGATCCTCCAGGATCAAAATTTAGATTTCTTGCATCTTTTAATATAGAATTATATAGAATTATACATATAATATATAGAATTATATATAGAATTATAATATATATAGAATTATATAACTATACATAGAATTATATATAGAATTATAATATAGAAAAAAGGCAAAAATTTCTGGTTAAGCAAGGAAAAGAGCAGGCCAAAATGGTTCTACCAATAATTTGTTTTGTTTTTCAGTTATAATATGTTTAAGTATAATCGATAAATATAATTTCTACCGAAAACCACGCCACTCTCTTGACACATAACCTAACAAAATGGTGAAGCACTGCATATGTTCACTAGTTGAAACAATTGATAAAAACGTCATTGATTGCATTCGTTAATAAAGAGTACTATCACGATTTTCCAAAAAAGTGGTGTTTCACATTCGATAAATGCGTATTTCATATTACGAAAACTCTAATAACCCTAGTAAAATAACCGTTTTCGGAAAATATATCCCGCGTGTGATCCGGATAGTATAATGTATACAACACAGTGTATGTGACACCAGCGCTTGTTAAGGGTTATTGTGACAGTATCACGCTCAACGAGGCGAACCATCAGTTTTAATCGAAACGCGATGCCCCGCGATCTCTACATCTTCGATTCAATTCCAATTAGTGTCTACCCGGGTTGAGATCAACAATTCAATGCAATTATTCAAACGTATTCGCCGCAAGTCGTATATCACGTTATGAATTCGTGCCTGTGGATAGAGGCATCGAACGCCAGGGTAATTTTCTGGAACATTAAAGAATTGTACGACTAAGCGTATCAAATCAGACCGGCAGAGAATAGGCAATCAAGGAATATCGCTGAAAAGGAACAATTTCTCATTGACTCGGAAATATCAAAGGTCCAAGTTTTGAAAATTTTACCCATCCACGAAGATTCCTAAGAATAGAAAGTATAGTTTTAACCCCTAAGTCGTCACACTTTTTTCAAAAAAATATAATTCGGAGACTGATTTTGATGTTATTACGTTTTTTGTTCACTTGTCAAATCGATTAACTCCCTTAGTCACCCAAAAATTGTGATATTAATAACGATTACACCAAAGCTATTCTGTCATATTCATTCTGCATGTCTTTATACGAAAGCCACATCTGTATTTATGCGTTAAACAATGTTTATTTGAATTTTTATTTTAAGGGGAACTTTGAAAAACAATGTAGGTATATCATTTCATCTCCATTTTCTGTTTTATGGAGCTAATCGATTTGGCAAGTGAGCGGCTCATATATGAATGGTTTTAGTAGTAATCGTAATTTTTCAAAATGTTCTAAATATAATAGACGATAAAACGATAATATAAACGATAAAAAGATTCAATCGAAGATTCATCAGAGGGTACACGTTTTTGTTCAAATAATAGTGTGCGTCTGAACTTCGGATACGCACTGTATCTATACGAAATGAGTAAACACAATTACAAAAGAAAAAGTCATAGAGTATAGAGGATAAAGGATACAAGTTGACACATGGGGATCAGTTTATTTCGCAACGGGAGTATAATTGTCACCCTTTGACTTTTGCAGTAATCTGGTCAAATGGCGAAACCGATTCGACATAGAATCTATTCAGCCTCAGCCTTGGGCAATGACAGATCACGAATTCAATCGTCTCGTGCCAGCCGCTGATTCAATTAACTTTGGACATGAATATAGGGTCTGTTCCTGATTTGCTTCTCAATTTCGTGTATTTCAAGTTTAAATGTAACAGACGAAACACGAATATAGCTTCTAATTTTCTACTGCATTCAATTCTAATACGAAACAGTCTCCTGACGAAACTAAATTTTATTGTTAGCTTATTGTTAGCTCCGAAATTACCGCATTCAATAATTAACTTCACATGAATTTTTTTCTCCTCTCCACGTTTTGCTACAAATGCATCTCGAATTTCTTAATGCGATTAAATCTTCTTTTTGTTTCAAATTGAATAAGGTTTTAGAAATATACAATGGAGACCGCAGAATTTTGTTGAAATGAATTTTAATCGTCACTGCACACCAATATGGCGGCGCTCTTATCTGTCGAAAACACTGTAAATCGGTCAACTTCAAACACTCACAGCTTTTGAGACATTGATCCTCCAAGATCTAAACTTGGATTTCTCGCATTTTCTCGCCCAAAACTACTGTATAACATAGGAGAAGGGCAAAAATTTGTAGCAGAAACGCAATAATTCCTGGTTACGCAAGGAAAAGAGCAACCCAACATAGTTTTCGACTTGGAACTTAAATATATTTGAAATATGTTTGAAAAATGCGGAATAAAAGTTTAAATTGATCTGTGACACACATACACTGCTGGCCAAAATTATAAGTTAGAACTATTATTTTTCCCTTTACAGTAATAAAAAAAACTTTTGCAATATATTCGTGGTTTTGAGTGGTTTTGAGAAATTCGGTGTTTGTGGGATGGACGAAAATATAAGTTCGGTTACAAACAAACCATGTAGTTATAAACTTTCTTTCGTGCAAAGTGTTTCTAATAATGGATTACTGATTATAATGATTAATCAGTTGAGAAGTAGTAAGTTTTATGTTATTCAACAATTTTCAGCGTCAAAATTCATCGGTGTTCGAAAAAGTTTATTGAGATCTAAAATGATTGCAATGCTTATTACACGTTAGGAAAACAGAAAAAACTGGATGAAGCGAATTGTCGCTATTCTTGTCACGTGGGAAACAATGCTACTCTAATTTGCATTGATATCAAAATAATTTGAAAATGCCTAAAGGGAAGAAATTAACAGATGTGTGCTAACACTATAAGAAATTGATTAACAATTGATAGAAAAACTTGTAAGCAGTATGAAAACAAGATTTTATGAACCCGTTCATATCCTATCAGCTCTCATTACTGAAAACAATTATCATCATAAATAATGTATACATATATAAATGGTGTTTTACAACTGAACTTGTACTTTTATCCATCTTACAAATAGAAACATTATTAAGAACATTAGTAATTCATAGGTATCTATAAATATTACAAAATCTTTTTCATGAATTTATTTTTCGTGTATGTTTAGGCGATTCGGCAAAAGCAAAAAAAAAGAACAATAGCTCTACCGACGACAATAAACGAGCTAAAAGGAGAACTGAACTTATAAATTATGCATCATTCCAAAGAAGAAAATGATAAAATATTAAACGTGTGTTATTTCCCTCGGGCAGTAGTTTAAAAAAACTCTCTGTACATTATGTTAAGCGTTATAATTTGAATCAGTAATGCCAATAACGTTTATTGGACTTTTTCTGAACACAATTATGAGAGCATGACCACCGCGTATGCACGTTGCTGATGTCGAAATCGTTAATATAATCCAATGAAAGCTGTCGCGTGGCAAAACCCTAGAAAATGTTTTATTGCCCGCTTCCATGGACAGCTAATTTCGGGCAGCCGGTCATCAGATGTGGCAAGCGACCACCAGCAACGCGGTACTGTTAATTGTCGGTGCACCAAAATTGGGAAATTAGGCTAACCACGTGTAATGTACAGTGAACCAAGAAAGTATTTGATACGCACTTTAAAACAGTATAACTTTTTTATGATCGGACCAAACGATCTGATATTTTTTGAGCAATTAGAAGAATTGATTTACCAAATGACATGCAAACAAGATTTTGAAAAAATTGCAATTGCTGAGAATTACAGGAGAAAGTAAAAAAGGCACCATTTGTAACTTTTTTATCGGTGCCTGTAATGAAAATTTGAAATATGCGTTTTGTAGATGTGTATGTTAATTATACACATGCAGAAAATTTCATCGAAATCAGTTGACGCAGAAAAAAAAACAACGCGCGCATCGAAAGTTGTACGATTCCGTGGATTTTAAGCAGAAACTGACCAAATGTCGCGAAAAACCATGATTTTCAAGCACACGTAACCACGTAGCTCTTGGGTATGTTAATCGATTTTGATGAAGTTTTCTGCATATGTATAATTAACATAGATTTACAAAACATATATTTTAAATTTTCATTAAGGGCCCAAACAAAAAAGTTTTAAAAAATACTTCTTTTATTTTCGAGATGTGGTGGAAGATTTGCCTCGCTCTGGTCGATAACGCACATATCAGTGTATGTGTATATTATTCTAATATATAACCCATACAATATACCCGTACAACATATAACCCATATTAGTATTCCATATAAGCTCCGGCCGACTTTTTTCTTTTTCCAAAACTCAAATTACCACTTCGAGGCACCCGTTTTCAGTCGATAGATAACATAAATGAGAATTCTCGGCGAGTACTGAAGTTGATTCCAAAAAATGCGTTTAAAAAATGTTTTGATGATTGGGTTGTTCGTCGGCATAAGTGTATTATTTCGAAAGGGGCCTACTTTGAAGGCGATACAATAAATTTGGATGAACAATACATATTTTGTATTTCATTGACCAATTTTTTTAACAGAATGTATATGTATTAATTTAATTAATGTACATACACGTAAAAGTGTGTACGTTTTGATATTATGGTATAAAAAAGGAAAAAAACTCAAGGAAGGAAGATCTGGAAAATGTTTGAACAACAATTAAAATATTTCGAATTTTCTATGAATATTGGTATCGTCGTCATAGACCTAATGCGCCGTCAAAAGACTCAAATGCTGACTTTCCGAATTCAAATTTGATTAATGTCGCATAAAATTATCTTCGTTTCTAGTTCATCCAGAAGCCCGACATTTATTTGAACATAAGACGATTTCATTTTCTGGAGCTTATAGTCTACTAAACTTTACAATGTGCTCCACTTTCCTTTATGATTCTACTTAACCGAGTACAAAATTACCGCACAGAGGTATGGCTTAAATCCTTGTATGTCTTCCCTTTGAAATTACTCCATAACCTTAAACTTGACGTGAATAAGTACAATATCATGTAAAAACGAATGTTCGAACCTTAAATTAAAAACTATTCCAAAACCAAGGGAAAAACATGTTTCAATCAATCGGTTGTCTCCATCGTCTTTAATTAAATTCATATCTAGTAAATTCTTAAATGGAGTCTATGTATAATTATTAATTAACCCTTTGCACTCCGTTGTCGCCGATAACGCGACATTTGAAAGATGAACTTTAAATTATTACAAAACATAAAATTTTCATTTTGTTGAAGATTTATAAACTTGGACTTGTTTTATATAGTACAAATAATTGTACATTTGCAAAGTTATGTCGACTCATTCGATAGAACAACTCCGTCGTAAACACGTCTACTCTTGTTCAATTTGAACCATTTAAAGAAACTCGATAAACATGTGCCGATATACGTACATAGAGAACATATCTCTCTTGCAGTCAATACAGAACACAATGTAGAACGGAATTCCGGGAATGAGTTGGAACCGCTGCCTCGTGGAGAAATGTAGTTGCTGATCGTTGAAGAGTCTTTTATTTGAATTTGTGTGGAATCTTTAAATAAAGTAGCGATCATCAATTCCTATTAATTACCGCATGCACTTCGCCTTGACGTACATTGGAGTTTCCTCTACATACTCCATCAATCAGGGACACCTGCAATGGTTTCCCTTTCTTCAGGACTGAAGTACAGTAGAACGTCAATTATTCGAACTAAATGTGTGTGGTTCAAACTTTTTTATTATTGAATAATCGAACAGTTTGAAAATTACTAATTAAATACGGGATTACTACTGCTGTAATTAGGAATGTGATGTATATTACTCAAAATATATGCATGTACATATACAGGATGCCTCACTTCAGTGTGTAACCCCCAGAATGTCTTCATTAATTTTATACATATGTACATATACTGATGCACGCCCCCCAATATTGTTCCATTTCATGAAAATATGATATATCCAAAGTGTTAGATCAATCGGGCGTCGGGAAGGTGTGAAATTATTTTTGCGAGATTTTTTTTACGACGCCCCCTAAAATTGTGCCATTGGGTAAGAAAATAATAACATGCAGAGGCTGAAGTTGATCGGGTAAGGGGAAGACGTGCCACATTGACGTTGAATATGCGAAAAACATGAGATTTTATAGGAATGGGAATATTTGTTGTTTTTCGCAACTTCAACGTCAACGTGGCACGTCTTCCCTTTATCCGATCAACTTCGTCTTCTGCAGAAATGATTTTGTTACCCAATAGCACAATTTTAAGGGCGTCGTGGAAAAGATCTCGCAAAAAAAATTTCATCGGGTATAGTTAAGGTCCACCCTAGTGTACACACTCTCGCCAACAACATAATCAGTTGGTACTATATTGCTACACAGTATAGAGACTGATAGGATGGTGATAGGATTTTGGTTAGTAAGTAATTAGAATCGACAACGGGAAACAATTAGATTTCCTCTAATCCAATGTCGGTTACAGCGACAAATTCAAACGATTAAGTTTAGACCTTAACGGACCTTCAGAATTCAGATACAGTTGAGACGTGAGAATCGATCTTCGAGATTAGTATGAACAATCCGCTGTCAAGATGAAACTTTTAGTCTCTTTAGACGAACAGGTGTTCAATATCATCTCTGGCAGGAACCGTCCTAGATAAACGAACAGAACTACCCTAGATAAATCTACATAACTGTTTAGGTTAGTTTAGGGCCCAAACATACGCACGACCAACAAAATACGAATGTTCACTTGAAGGGTATTGACAAGTACCACCCGTCACTGCAGGGTTATATGTATAAGCCCTTACATTTCTACTCTCGTGGGCTAGTACTGTCGTAATCACGAATCGTGTCGCGTCGTGCTGCATCTCGGAAGTCAACTACCAGTGAGATCGGACGTTCGGTCCTTTTGAATCAAAGTTTAACCGTACAGATTCCGCGAGTTCGGTGTAAAATCTGTTAGACAGTGATAAGGTTGCTCAACACCGTACATCTTAGTTTAGATAATATCATCTTTTCAATTCTTTCTACTCTAAATTCAGTCCATTCGCGACACTTACACAATTGTAATACGAATTCTGATAGTGAGAATATATTTGTGTTCTTTGATAATTAACGCAAATTCATTAAACCCATAATTATTGTCGAATATCCTAATCAAGTAATTGAACGTCCCCAAACGATACAATCTTACCGCTCGGATTGCACCAATTAAATTATATTAGTTACGAGGCTTACTAATTATCCTAGTTATTCCCTAATTAAACATAAGGTACTTTCGCGACATTCCAATTGTCCAAACAGAGACTTATCCAACCTAGCAGCTCCCCAGTTTCGCAAGGGGTTCGTCCGCATCCTAATAGCTTCCTGATTTCGCATCAGGTTCGTCTGTGCTATTATGCAACCTCCTAGCAGCTCCCCGGTTTTGCATCGAGTTCGTCTGCGTTTGACTCCATTCCTAGAGGCTCCCTGACATCGCGTCAGGTTCGTCCTCGCTGTCTATAATCCTAGCGGCTCCCCAATTTCGCATTAGGTTCGTCCGCGTTCCTTAACTAACAAATTGATATCATATTCCTAGGGTAACAACCCTTCGCCGGCCACTCGTGCTGCTCGCGGCCCTGGCTCGGAACAAGGAAACCAATTGTCAATAAGAAACAGAAGATTTTACTAAAGCTGTATTTACCATTTTAGGAATGTATCGTTTAAAGAAATTACATATTTACTGTCATACATATACAACTTGGTAATGCGAGTACGAAGACAGACGACTTACAATGTGCTTAGAAGTCTAAGAACATTCTTTTGAACATTTAATAAAATGTCATATGTGATAATATTATGATATTTTTCGTTTCTCCAACGTTTGAATCCACAACAAATTGTTCGTTATAACTGTGTAACTATGCGCAATAAAAAAAACAAGTTCAAGTAAATGCTATTGAGTTTAATGAGAGGTATCACAATACTAAAAAATCAATAATACTTTCCATTTAAAAAAATGTTGGGGGCATTCTTTCTCCCCCAAATAATTACCCCCAACAATTCAATACATACTAAAATATTAGCTCTCCTTAGCCATTTAATTTGAAAAAAAAATAATTTGATGTCTTCATTAGATTCTGAGAGAACAGCTTGTTGTGTACCATTATCTGGTACACCCTGTGTATGTAGAGGTCTTTGTATACCCTTGACCCTGACGATGACAATACAACCATCCGTTAATATGCACCGAGGCACCCTCCTCTCAATATCGCTCATGAGACTAGAAGCCACAAGGTCGTTATCTGGGAATCAATAAGAGGGTATTAATTCCAGTCGCTTATCATATCAATTAACGTGAATACACGATTATATGTCTCTCAGTTAACGCGGTAAATAGAACGCCCTATTGACGCAGAGCACTTGATAAATTTTACTTCCATGAAATTGTAGGTCACGACTTTTAATTTTTTTATCTGTGCCTAAGATAAAAATTTTAAATGCGCCTTTCGTTATGTAAAATTTAAGTTATATATAGGCTGTTTGCGAAATCGTAGTACAACCGGGCAGAGGGGATTCTAAATGCAAAAATAGATCGAAAAAAAGGAATAACATTTTTTCGTTTGGCAGCTCGTTTTCGAGAAAATCGAGTTTGAAAATGCAGCGAATACACGCGCTACAGTAAAGTCGTGATATTTTTCCAACGGCTTTGTTTTGCACGGAGACATATCGTGTAGAGACATTATTTTTTTTATGACTGCGTCTACCGCGTCGAGAATACAGACGAACCCGAACGTAGAAAAGGACAGCATTGTCCTCCAATCCAATTACAAAACTTCTTTATACTACAAGAAACGAATATACCATGTAAATCAACACTACTAATTTAATAGTTTATTTTTATTAATAGTTTGACGCTACTAATTAAATTTTTCTAAATTACTTATGGATTGATTTCTTTCCTTACTCCTAATTGTAAGTTTTGTATTCAAATTCCACAATAATTTCCGACAAAACAATTATCATGTCCCATAAAAAATCTAGAGAAACAAATCTAAGTGTGTCCAAGATGACATTCAAATGTTTAAAAATATTAATATCTCAACGTTGAAAACTGTACATAATTTATCGCCATAAATGTATACAAAATATTTAAGTAGATTTAATATTTTGTAATGATACAACACAATAATTCATGAATTGATCAAATGTTTTTTTCATGAAAATTGACTGTAAAAATTATTTTAAAATAATTTAAAAAGTAAAAATTATAAAGTTCGATCTGAACTGGTTTACCAAATTTACAAAATTTCATATCTATTAATACTTGTAGCAATTAATTTGTATTAACTTGTATTAACATGTTATAACAATCACTAATTTTGGTGAATTGACTCTGGAATCGTGCGAGAATTTTCTCTGTGTTCTGCCCCAGATTGCTCCCTCTCAATATAATCCCATTCATTCTACTCGTCAAGCAACTCGACCAGTGAACCCAGCCAATCGTAAACAATTACACGCTTTGGGCTTCCTCATTTTATTAGTGCCTCCTCAAAATCGTGTATAGTTTTAGAAAAGTTACGTTTAAAATTTTCTAGGTTCATCCAAACACTGTTGTCTTCATTTCGTGGTTGTTTGAAGGTTAATTCAATTTTTCCGAATGTTACAACGTGTTAGTTATGTTCTCAAATATATTCATATTGTATGAATTCGTATTGCATACGTCGTTTTTCGTTTACAATTACTTATAAGGAATGTGCTTATTAATATAAGTACAGAGTAACATCAATTAATGATCGAATTAAATTTTTTAATTATCACTGTCAACAATAAGCACGATTAAACGAACGCGCTTTCTTCAATGCAAAATAATTTTATCTTCCGGGTATCCTTCTTCATCTTTATTTGCTATGTTTATTCTTTTATGAAATTGTTATATTGGGTTGGCAAACAAGTTTGTTCGGTTTCTGTGATTTATTCCACTCTAAAAAACCGAACGAACTTATTTGCCGATCCAATATTTCGTTTTATATACTATATCAGCTTAATGTTTCTTCCAAAATGTTCTAATATACAGGGTGTTTCGTTTAAAACAGGACATCTAAATATCTCATCAGGTTATTGTGATGCAAAAAGTATTTGTTACGTAATGTGCATGGTGTCGATGGGCCAAATATCTGGCACGAATATTTTTCTCCGACGGTCATTTTTTCGGAGTCATCAAGGTTATCGATGTTTTTTTATACATAACTACATTGTTATTTTATTGCATCGGGTAACTGAACGAAAAATACATTCAGATATGTATAATAACATGACCATGACTAACATGATATCTGTTAAAATTTTCAAAATCTTTACGAATCTGGCACTTGTGGAGACAGACCGGGTCATGTGTCGTGCAGCATTTATTCTGGAAGAGGGTTTATCCATATTGAGCAATACGTCGCGCAAGAAAAATTGGGAATCGAATTTGTGTTGCTCGATGTCATCTGACGGGATATCTTCGAGTAATGTAATGGACGTTTACTACATACATAGTACATGTATGTACACGTACATATACGACAGCCACGGCAACGTTGCACTGTCACGTCTCCTTCGCGGACCTTTCAATTCGGTTCTTTCTTTATCTCCTTTAGAATTTTGTACGAGCAATCGATCAATCAAATAATGTTCGTAGCTTCTTTTACATCTTTACGAATTTTTATTTACTGCGACTTTTTTTTTATAATATTAGGTTGGGGAAAAAGAAATCCATCATTTCTCCGCTGGAGATAACGTAAAAATAATGGATTTCTTTTTCCCCAACCTAATAGTTATGTATGCGTATCTGTATTCTCACAATGTAACAAAGAAATCTTATTAATTTTCCATATGATACACTATACAGGATGACACAAACTTATTTTAGACTGATGGGCAGGCAGGCAAACAAAATATTACCTGACATTTGTCAAGAAACGCTTTGCTACAGAGTTATAAACAGATATTATACGAGGTTACTAAATTTTTCATAATTTTTTTCATTTCTGCGTTTTCAGGAAAATCTCTGATCATGATCCATCGATTCTACTTGTTACAAATAAACACGCGAACATGACGGATTTTCAGTCGACTTTCTCGAAAACAATAATAAAGATGAAAATTAATCTATTATTTCTTTAGAATGAGTATACATTGTATCTACAGTCTATTTACATTGTATTGAGTCTGGAATAAAGTTCGTGGCGTTTTTCCCGATAAATGACATCAATTGCAGATGACGCAGGAAACACAGATCGCAGTTCTTCTTTAATCGGTTATTCTATTTTCAGGAATGTCAACCTGAGTTCCTACACGATCTCGTCCTAAAGATGAAGGCTTACATATTTACACCTGGCGATTCGATATGTCGAAAGGGCGAAGTAGCCAGGGAAATGTTCATAATAGCGGATGGAATCTTAGAGGTGATCAGCGAGACTGGTAGAGTTCTGACTACCATGAAAGCTGGTGACTTTTTTGGAGAAATTGGTATACTCAATCTAGATGGATTAAATAAGTAAGTAACTTTAACCAGACATTTCTTATTTAACCCTTCGTGGCTGGGTTGATCTCGCGTCCTTATTCGGGTGGGGCGGTGCACTCGGTGCGCCAGGCTGTTTTGGGTCAGTTTTACTCAGTTTTGACTTTATATCATCAGGTATTCAGACAAATCCATGTAGGTACATTACTAAATATAATTCAGACATTATCAAAAGAACGGTTTTATTGAAAATGAGCACAAAATAACTCTCGATCTTCTCGTTAAAATTCGATCGTTGGCGCACTCAGTGCACCAGCCCCACCCTCGAAGGGTTAAAGAGCGTTTTGTACATAGTTCAGGCGTGGGCAATTTTGCCTCGATTGAGGCAAAGCTGTCCCCACCGTAGCGCCCACTGTCCCCCACCAGTATCCGTCGTTACTATGTAGGAAGGACGCGTATCGCTTGTCGCAAGCAGTGCGCAGGTCTCGTACGTCGGAGCCACGTGAAGCGCCACCGAAAGGAAGCTTGGTGGGGGAAGCAGGCGTTTGAGGTGAGGTCCACCCGTGCCCACGCCTGACATAGTTTTATGGGTAGTTACTTGACATTGTCTTCAAATGATTCTAAAAGATTAACAAGAATGTTTTTGAAGATCTCGCACATTACACATCTGGCATTAAACATACATATTTATAGGAAAATAATAAAAATCGAATCTAATCTACTCGCCAGACATGTTAGTATGGAGACAATATTGACTAAAATAACAGAACAGTGAAAACAACATACACGATGACGATTTTATTTGGACAGTTATTTAAACTAAAATGTATTAAACTGCCCGTGTCTACTACTGAAGAACTACATACATTCTTAGTAAATTAACGAAACGCCTTCGTATTATAGATTTTCAATAAATTATTGTTTTTATGAGAAAGTCAAACTACAAATATTTGTTATGTTTTACAACGTTTATATGTTTTATAACTCCTTGTACCATATTGAATACCGCATTTGTAGATGTGATAATGAACATATATTGGTTCTTCAAAAAGTATATAAGTTTTATTATTTTGGGGATAGGCTGGATATTTTAGATTCTTGAGAAATTCATTTCATCAATGTATAATTCCACGTATTGATACATCTACGTATGTTATTAATTTTGCAATACATAAAATTCATCAATTTATTAATTGAATTTATACATAAAATTCGAAAATTTCAACGACTAAATTTTGTATTACATTACCCGTACGTTTTATACTTTGTACTCAATTTTGCCTATTTAAATAATTGTATAGGATACTAACTTTATATTAAATTACAAATTGGGAAAGGAACGAAAGATGTTATGACCAGTTTGTTTTCTATTCATTCTTATACATCCATAAGTTCCAAATCGAAGTAGCATATCGTCGGCTGAATGTAATAATTAGGTAACTTACAATTCCTTATTTTAGAGAAATGGATGAAACAGTATTTTAATGTTTTAAGATTATGGTAGGGAGACCGTTATTTTAAACATAATGACAATATCTGCTTATATTCCTTTATTTTAAGTGGAACAATACATATGAAAAAACATCATTTTGGATTAAAAAAGATTTTTTTAAAAAGTCGAGTTGCCCATTTATAACATAAACAAAAATCTGTATTTATTTTTATCTACTTCGAACACTGCTCACTAGATGTCGTTGATTACTTTGATAGGTTACCAAGATTTCATATTAAATTCTACTTGATTTCTTCTTGAATACGAAGTAGATAACTCAAAATGTCCAAATGTCAAGTTGCCTAGTTATTACATTACATATTGTCTACAAATAATCTTTAGAAAATGATGAAGATCTGTGAATGTTTGCCCTTTACTTTCCTTTGACGATTTTTGTAACTTGCACGCGCATAACAATTACTAACGCAATAACAGTGAACAAGTTTCCGACAATAATCAGATTATTTTGTCGTGCTCGACAATAATTTTAAGAGAGAATATCCGAAACAAATAACTTTAATGCACCTCCAACAATTCCAACGTTAAAGTTCTGCAGTTCGTCGATCTACCCTTCCTATCGCGTGGAGTTTCCACCGTGAAAAAATATGAAATACCGTGTAAGATTCATAGTATCCATATCCGGTACATAGCGCGCATACTAAACTGGTGACAAATGGAAAAAGTTTCAAAATATCTGTTACTCCAGCTCGTTATTTTCTTTTCTAGCAAATGATCGAATGAAAAGTTTTACGAACGTATTGCCGACAACTTCCGTAATGTTATTTGATATACGGGTACAGCGTTCATGAAAACGTACAATAAAAACTTCATACGGCTAGAAATGTAACAATACTAATGTAGAAAATTTATTATTGTTTTTTAGTCTCGTTTATTCTATGTGTGTGGTCGTAATGTGGCGCGGAGTACACAACATACGAGATCAATTTGTAGAGTGAACAGAGAATAAAAGAACACTAAAAATAAGTTTATGTGAACATGTGTCCTACTAATCCAGCCTCCACCTTATTACAAAGTTACAACCATTCTTGTGTTTCAATTACACTGTCCAACAAATTCAAACTTTTTTTTATGTTCCTTAATTACTGTTGGCACCTTCTTATGGAGTTTTTGGGCTGATTCCGAATCTGTTTTTAATTGTTTTCCTATACGCACAGTTTTTTAGGAACATGGCTTTGAAAAAAAAACATATTTTTCAACTTTAAACAAATATTGTGACGTTATTATAAAAGATATTGAATTGTTCTTTGCAGCAAAACATTCTGTAGACTTCCCGAATACAGTGATATCCAATATTAATACATTATGATTTAAACATGTTTAAACAATCATAATGTATTAATATTAGATATCACTGTATTCGGGAAAGTCTACAGAATCTTTTGCTGTAAAGAACAATTAAATATCTTTTATAATAACATCACAATATTTGTTAAAAGTTGAAAAATATGTCTTGCGAAGCCATGTTCCTCAAAAACTGTGCGTATAGGAGAAAAATGAAGGACAGATTCGGAATCAGCGCAAAAAAACTCTGTAAGAACCACCCAACAGTAATTGTGGAACAAATTTGGTGTTGGACAGTGTTGTTCAAAAGATATTCGAGTGGTTCGTTTGAAACGAGACACCCAATACAATCGGAATAACAGTTTCGGAAATGAATTTGTCATTTCAGACGCACAGCCGATGTTCGATCGGTGGGTTACTCGGAGCTGTTCAGTCTGTCGCGCGAGGACGTGCTGGCGGCAATGAAGGACTACCCAGAAGCGCAAGAGATACTGCAGAACCTCGGCAGGAAACGACTAATGGAGGCGCAGAGAGTAGCGAGAGCGTCGCGACAGCCAACGTCGCCGGGTCACGATTCGTCGGACAACAGTACGGGGAAAAGGATCGTCGACAAATTGAAGAGCGACGTGAAGGGTCTGAAAAATGCCTTAAGAAAGAGTCGAAGGAACACCAGACCTGAAGAGAGCCTCGAGCTGCAACCGCTGACGCCGAAAGTACCTACACTTAAGAGGCAACAAAAGATCGACGACTATCAAGAAGTGTCCGGCTCGATCATACAGGAACCACCACCTGTGTCGCCACTCGGAGCTGGCCTCCCTCTGATCTCGAGGTTGAGATTACTCAAGGAGAAGGAGGAACGGGAGGAACGTCGAAACTTGATGGAACCTCAGACGCAGGCGATCGAACAGCAACACCCGCCGTTAGTGGAGGCACAGCACCCGACTAATCCAAATTTGCCACTCCTTCAGAGAATATTACTATTAAAGGCAAAGAACGATCCGGAACCGCCACCCGACAAAGAAGCGCCAACGAAGGAGCCGCTACTTCCGAAAAGCGTCATACCAGAGGAACCACAGGAGCGGTCGCCGAAACCCGTCCCGAAGCAGCCGCAGAAACAGCCGCAGAAACAGCCACAGAAACAGCTATCGAAGCAAGCGTCTCTCGATCAGACGATGAAGCCCGCGGCAGTGTTAAACGCAGAGAAAGGGAACGGTTCGAATGCAAAGAAGACGTGGGCCATGCTCAAAGACGCATCGTTAACGAACAAAGAAACCTCGCCGCAAAGAAGCCCTCCGACAAAAAGAATGCAGATAAGACAAACTCTGGTGCGTCTCAGGCATCAAACCAAGATGTACGCGTCCGTCGATGATCTCTCGCCGGAATACTGCGGACTGCCATTCGTCAAGAAGCTAAAGATACTTAACGAAAGGCAGAAGTTAGCCGAACTAGAGAAAGCCGTTCGAAGTTCCAGCCTCGACTGTGGCGAAAATGCTGAGATCGAATTTGACGGTAACTTAACGAGAAGCCACTCGGAGGCTTGCGCCATCGAGTACGCGAGAAAATTGAAGAAACTGAATCAGGTACGTGCACGGAAGTTTGCCTAAGTTCTCAACCCGTTAGCCGATCGTGAAAATAAAAGTAGAGCCCGTGTGATGATACTACTGAACTGTTCGTGACACGGGACCACTTTTCCCAGAAAGATTGCTTGCCTACTATGTAGATCATTAATGTTTAAAACTATCATGGACAATATCATGAAAACTCACCTAGTTCAGGTAACGACTCACTAACGTAGCACATACTTTGTGTCGTTGGCAAATCAGCCACGTCACAACTTTATGAAGGCAGAAACTGCTCGTGAGCATATTTTACACGAATTAGTTGGAAACTGTCATCCCGTAGAAATATTAATATATTTTATACTTCATTTTTATAAGTTGTAATGTAATATTATTTGAAAGCCCTGGTTTTTTTATAAAATAATGAAGTAATATAAAATAATTAAAATTTGGGGTGAACTTCTCTCAACTCGGGAAATCTCAACTTCTGTAGATTTTGTCGAGAAAATGCCGAAAATCCAAATTTTAATGTTAGGAATTTACTGTTTCAAAAGTTATGCGTGTTTAAAATTCAACAACTTTAAACGTTTATGACAAGTGAGGACGCCACCATATTGGTATGTATTTGCAAGCGTAGCCGGACCGAACCACAGACCAGTTATAGGAATAGATCTGACACCCAATGTATTTTGGTGTCCGTCGGTTTTGGTGTATTAACGTCTCATAGAGACTCCATTACTATTCAGTGTCAACACCCAACGATACCGATAAAACACGTATTTGAGCATTATTAGCACGAAGAAAAAATTGTATACTTCATTCGCATTACGTGTATTGAATATGATTTGGCGGGAACAAACATACGTGATGTTCCAGTTTAAATGTTGAATATGACATTTATAAAGCCTTTTTTTACTTATCGAAAAAATCACTTATTCTGTATGCATCGTTAACGGACAATTTAGAGATGTTACGATGTATATAAATAAATGTTTATATAAATATTTATGTATGAGATGAAAAAAGGCACTTTCTCAATTTTGTTAACTTAATATGACTAATATTGTGCATTTATTTAACATGGCGGCCCTTGCTTGTCAAAAACGCTTAAAATTGCTGCACTTTAAACACCCTTAACTTTAGAATCAGTGGATTCCTAAAATTAAACTTGGATTTTCGACATTTTCTCGTCGAAATCTACAGGATTACATAAATAAAGTTAAAAACGTTTGGTTTCCAAAGGTGAAGGTCAGCCGAGAAAAGTTGTTCAGAATAGCGACCTTGAAATCGGCGTGAAGTCGCTAAGGTATATAATTACCGTTGTTTCTTTAGCATCGACGATCATCGCCAACAGATCCATTGTCGCCAGAAAATGAGACGTTAGAGAGGCGAAATTTGAAGAGCATACTGAAGAAACTATCTGCTGGCAGTAGAACAGGTAGCTCTGATACCTCAGCAACGAGTACACCGGATCGCGAGGCGGCCACTGCCGAATTGAGGAAATTAATGAGAGCGCAGACCATCGAGGGCTACGCTGCGAGGCATTCGAAACTCTCGAAGAGTGTGACATTTAACAAGTATACGCTGCAAAGTCCACCGTCCGAGCAGATTCCGGGAAATTATCCACATGGATCTCAGTTGCCGGATACCCAAGAGCAGGCCTCACTGCCACCGCCCAATAAACTCAGTTTCCGTCCTTCGGGCAGCGGAGGTATCCTGCAAGTGGTATCTCGACCACGAGAAGAGGAATGCATTGGGGAGCTAGTGTCTGGTATCAGAGAAGTCATTAGGGGTCGTCTGGTAAGTTTTTTTTCCCTTTTTCGAGCTGCTTCTGACAGCTTGTGACTCTGACACAACATTCTGTCTATGAATTTGTAACCAAGCTTGGGCATTATCGAAATAAATTATTTGTCCCATTGGGAAAAACCCAAATCGGGTTTTTCATTTCATTAAAATTCCATTTATTTCACGTACTAAAAAACAATTTTTTAACCCTTTGCACTCGGAACTATTTTAACACGAAAACTAAACGTTTTTTCTTACCTAAAATGTTTCCATTCCATACGATTTTTTTCATTTTATGCATATTAGACTGTTGCAATTTTCTCGTGCAATACTGAAATGTTTAATAATTTATTTGACATGAAATAATTTAATAACGTCACAAGTATTTTATATTACTGATATAGCAATACATATATTTAATGGCGCCTCAGAGTGCTAAGTTAGTATACTACTAAATTGTGTGGCATATTTAAATTCAATAATTAATTTAGTTACTTCATAGCTTCCTACTTGTATGTATAACTTTATTGACTCCCCTTAGGGTTGCAATCACCTTTACACCTTCCTCCGCATTTAACACCACCTCTCATCTTCTTAATCTAAACTTATTTTAACTTACAAACTACTTTATGTCTATGCTTAAACTTAATAGACACACACACACACACACACACACAGAGAGAGAGAGAGAGAGAGAGAGACGAAACCTATTTACAAAAGACGCTATTTATATTTTTACAATTTTTACAATTTTTACCATTTTTACATATTTGGGACCTCCTCTTCCGGTTGCTCCTCATTCATTCCATTCTTTCCAGCTAAGCCTTCTCTCCATTCCTCCACTTTCCTCATCTATTTCTCCCCTCCCCCTTCATCATCTAAGACTTCCCACATCCACATCTACCCTCATACACATGCTCCCATGTTTCCTTCTCCCATTCACACACCCTACATTTATTCATTTCGTCTTCCACCCAGTACCTCTCTCCCCTCATCCCGTTACCTAATCTAAATTTTGCCACTCGCTGCCATCTTCTCCCACCCTTTCTTTAAATATGCCGGTAAACCCTCACCCTTTACCCTCCCATATAAACCATTCATTGAATCCTGCCCCTCCTCTAGCATTTTCAGAGTCACCTCCTCCGTTCAACCCCTCTCCACAAAGAAGTCCCATCTCTCCTTCTGACACCCATCCCTCTGTCCACCCTTTCTATCTCTTCTCCTCACTTCTTCCCAGCATAAGCGCGCTAGCTCCCCCCCCCCCAGTTTCCTTGCCACAACTTGTACTCATACCCCCACGACCTTACGCCCGCCCTCCCCCTCAATAGATCCCTTTGTAGCTCCTCTGTTATCATGTACCCCGGCGTGTATTTTCTCCTAACAGCCATCTCATATATCTCTCCTGTAGCCTCTCTAATCCTTCCCTCTCCTTCCATCCCCAAATTTCTACTCCATAACATATGAATTCCCAAATTAATTTATCGAAAAGCCATAGTCTCCTACCCCAATTCTTACCAAATCTCCTTTTCCCTATTCCCCATATTTGTCCCATTAACGACGCCCCTTTCCTCAATCTTTCTTCTACATATGCTCAATTTGTCCCCATCTCTTGTAATCGTGTATCCCAGATACTTGTACTCCCTTACCTCCTCTATCATTTTGCCTTTCCAGCTCTAAGATACCTTCTTCCATCTCCTCCCACACCTCCTGCATCTCATCACTTTTGATTTTTCGGTGTTGAACTCTAATTTTTTCTCTTCCAGTTATCTTTCCAGGACCCCTATCATCCCCCTCATTTCACCGTCCTCCTCCGCTAACATAGCCATGTCATCAGCGTAGGCTAATGTGAAAATAATCCTAATCCTCGTGTACGTATACATGGTCTAGCGGTGTGTGAGTGTACCACACATTCACGCGCGAGTGTCGTCTCCTAGGAAAAGGGGCCCTTAACGACTAAACGAGGAGATTAATTGTTAATTGCGATTAACGATTGAAGTAGAAATTTAGTCATCAATCATTGATTAAATTTTTGCCCAACTCTGTCTGGAGGGTGCCGTAAAAGAATTTAAAAAAAAACACGCGCGGCAGAAGTGAAACTTTTTGCAGTCTAATAATGTTTACAAGTAAATTAAGATTGAAAATGGTAAATAATCCTAATGAGGCGACAACAAGATCAGGAACAACTCTCGATGCAGTATTTACAAGACATTTAGACAACATTGAATTAAGAATATTTTTTTACTTACCTGACACCTGTCAAAATTTTTCAGGTTAGTTTAGAACAAGGGTTTGGATAATTCTTTATAAATCTTTCAATGGGAACAAAATCCGATGAGAAACTGCATGTGAAAGTAGCTGGAGGTTGATTCTATGTTGTCCAATTGCAAATGTTCACAAATTGACTCTGGTCAATTAGTTATTAACAATTGTTGCGCGGGCTGATTGTTTCGGAAGTTCCCATAATGCAGACAAGGAGGGTCGAACTGTACGACAAGGACAGACATATATAACATACCACTTCTCCAAAATTTGTTAATAACTAACAATTTAAGCATCAAACCTGCATAAATCTGAAATGGGAATGTAGCCAAGGCTTCATTTTACATTCTACAATCTTAAAAGTTCACCAACGAAGTCTTTAAAGTTAGTAAATTAATTATGAAAACGTTACTTGTCAAACTATTCGAGGTTATTCGCGAAATTTCGTCACTTCCGTAACGCTAGAAAATTGTAGCCCCCTCAGCAAAGAAGTTTCACTTCAAAAGTAAATAAGAATCGCGACATTTCTTTATACCCCGTACAAATTACTTAGAAATGTTTTGCTCGTACAAATGTTTGCTCGGGAAAGACTCGGATCATCCTATGAAATGCGAGATGGTAATCTATTTCCACGAACGAAATTTCAGGAGGACATACAGACGAAATTCGGGCAGCAGTTCACATCACTGGAGCTGGAAATTCGGAAACGGGACGAAATAATATCTCAGCTGCAGGCTCGGATACAAGAGTTGGAGCAAAGAGAGTCGCGAAATGCGGACGAGTCGCTTGGGGACAGCACGGAGCATGACGCCTCACTCGAGGAGGATTTAGACGACGACCGCGAGGATCATCCTTTTATGAGGGATGGTTCGGTGGACACAGTTCTCACTGCTCGTTCGCATTACACGCGTCCCTCTCTGTCCACGGAATCCACCTCCCAAAATAGAAGATCCTGGGAGGAGCATTCCGAGGAGGAAACTTTAGAACTGCAAGAGCTGCCCAGCTCGATTGTTCCGCAGAGCTTGTGGAAGGGCGAGGTGGTGATCGATTTGGAATCGAACAGTGATAGCAGCAGATCGGAGGACGAGTGCGATGAGAGAGCCGACAGAAGCGACAGCGGGAACGACGAGGACGACGACGAGGAGGAGTCGCAAGAGGGGGGACACAATAATTGGGAGGTGACGATGCTCGCTCGGGAACTCGAAGCAAGACGAAGAAGTAGCGAAAGTCCGGGTTCCTAGCGCATTAACGAGATTCTAGGCGTACTATGTTACCTCACAAACACGTTACATCCCAAGGGCTGGTGTAATGGACCGGCTACCGCCGGTACCGCAACTTTTTGCGATCCAGATTGCCCTTACTTACAATTAGACTTTGATAGTTTGACCAGTTGTAGCGAGACTATGATGTAATCTTAACTCTAGTCGAAAAGTCGAGTCGATCGTTCCATTTATATCGTCCTGGCCATCTATGTCGACTATAAGTTTTACGCCTGTAAGATACTTCACGTATGTATGTATATGTAATTTACGTTTTCTTCACAACCCTCTCTGCGTGTGTTAGTCGAATTGGTTTTCTTAACAGTCTTTCCTGGCGAGCCTTCGACTGCCGACAATTTTCACTCATCTTCATTTCCTGTTCGTTTTTTTTTTACATATTTTTTCCGTACTAGTTTCGATTTCACATTTACAGTTAGAATGGTCTTCTACGTACAGTTTTTCTACGTACTGTCGGTTTCATTTTCTTACTTAAAGGGACTTGTATAATTTTGTGAAATTACAGTAGAATGCATACACATACTGGTTAATATATCTAGCGAGTAACGACATGATTTTTTTCATATTTTTAAGGTTATAGTGATTTAAACTTACATATATTTAGATATCCATATCTATTATAAAGAGTCAAATAAAACTACTGAATTACAAATCCTTTCAGATATCGTTAATGCTGAACGAAAATGCAAAATATTTCTGAATGTTGACACGACCTCTATCGGTAAAAAGTACATTTATTCAGTTATATTGAACATTAATCACATGCTGCTGAGTTGCCGTTTCTCTCTTGCAGTTTATCGATCATTTCGTATTGAGCATCACTTTCAAAGACCGAATTCGAAATAGATCAACACCTCCCGCAAATTAGTTTCATGAAATTGAAAATTCCCCGTCTCACGACTGTACACTAGAGCAAACCTTAACTATACTTGGTCGGAGATGAATTTTTTAATTATTTCGGAATACCTATTAGCGTTGTGTCATTGAATGAACAAAATAATCTGCACAAAAACTGAAATTTAAATTGTATATTTTTGTAATTCGTTTTTTCTCAATTGTGCTATGTACAGGATGGTTCACCAGATATTACCACCTCAATTTTCGTCATTATATAACTTTTAACATATTTAATTTTCACCAATGAACCATTAGTATTTTGCTGACTTGTACACCAAAAGTTTGCGCATTCACTTGGATGTACAGATTTAATTTTGAAAATCGCTTTGATTCAACCTAGTTGTAGTTTTAATCAAATTTAGATCAGTGACAGCAATAAGTCGACAAACCCCGGTTGCGGGGTTAGTTGACATACCTGATGGGGGTAGATCCGCTTTCGAGCCATAGCGTAGTGGCGCACTCACACACTGCTAGACACATATACGCTAGCACATCTCGCTAATGCACATTTGGGGCCTCTACGTAGTCACAGTCGCTAGATAAAAGATCAATCTAGCGGGGACGTATCCCAATTTGGCTTACTTTCGCGTCTTCGAGGCGTAATTTGCGTTATTCGGCAGTACGTAGCGGAGCCACGAGAAGCATTGGGCAGCGCGACAGTGCTGCTACTGTCAAGAGACATACATTTTCTGAAATATCGAGAGATGTAGGGTTCTTATAGAAAAAGTTGAAGGCAGCCCCGCTAGCAGGGACACATACAATGTCAATGCAAGGTTTATTATGTTAAACCATACGTATTTAAACACAGCTTGTCAGATACAGAAATACAAAAGCGAGGGTTCTGTGACGATACACTTCCGGTTCGAGCGCTGATGTCTGTTTCTCACATTCAGTCACCGCGAGTCGTCGGTCACTGTAATCGGTAAAACAAAGGACGAGATCTTTCGTTCCAACCTAATAATTTCTTGTTAAGATAACTATTTCAATTTTTATTATTCTATGTAGTATAAAAATTGAAACAGTTATCTTAACAATAAATTATTACTCATTACTTATTACTCATTTAAGAAAATACAGATCACCTTCATACCTCTTCGACGCGTCCACCTACATAAAAACTTACGACGCCATAGTATGCATCTCTCGAAACCATTCAATCTTATATGAACATTCTTCGTTACGAATAATAATAATGACGAAAATCGAGGTGGTAATATATGGTGAACCACCCTGTATATCATGCCCGAGCAAAATTGATGCTCCGAGAGTCGATGACTTAGAATCGGCCACCCCCACGCGGCGGGCTAGCGCGAGAGAAGAGCTTGTATTCCTCTCTTACGCTAGCCGGCCGAGTGGAGGTGGCCGATTCTAAGTCATCGACTCTCGGAGCAGTGTCGCCAGATCGAGTAAATCGAGGGGATATAGTTTACCCCCTCTATAATATCTAGACCCGGGATATCTAGACTACGGCACGGGCAGCGTGGTGTACGCTCTTAGTGGGGAACGTTAGAGTATGCTCATGGTGCTGGAATGGGATAGTGGAAGGGGGAAAGGAGGAGAGGAAACAACAACCGGTTTCGGTTGTTGCTGGCGACACAGTCTCGGAGCACCAGTTGCCCAGGCGTAATGTATATCGTTACTGTACGTGTTTATTACAATTTGTCGCAGTACAATTGGTCTTCCTATGCTCCGTAACAATATACAGTAAAGTCACGATATTTATCCCTGAGGGTCTCTACGAAAATTCTCCCTTGCCTACCTACTTCACTGTACATGGTAAATCGAGAATAACAAGTTGCAAACATATAAACTTTTTTCAAATTCGATGTGACGCGTCTTCTCAGTGTCCTATCTATGTCTAATTTTGCACAGATTACTTTCTCATCCATTGACGCAATCCTACGGAATGTTAAAAAGAAATGCAGTGGTCAAAAAATACGATCTACCCTACCGTAAACAGTGTCTCATGACCCCTGATATAACTGGAAACAGTGCGATTTCTTATTCAGAAATAACCTGCTCTCTTTAGAAGGGTAAGGTTTTGGGCAAGGAATTGGCATGGAATTGCGCTTGAAGATTTCCCACTCAAATACCGAGTCTAATGCCGATACAGATGGGTGGGAATTTGTAGACAAGTTGTTCCGACAAATTCAGGACAAATCAAGGGCAGATTGCTTATTGGGTTTCTTCCACTCGAGTAAAACGTATGTTATTTTTTTACATGAATGTAGCACACGAACTATGTTTCATTTCAAATATATCTGTATAAAAAATTGCCTGTTAAACGTCTATTCACGGACCGAACAATCTTTAAATACAAAAATGCAAATACTCGTATTTTATTGTCATCGTTGCTATGTTCAAAAAATACATTAAAGGATGTTACGATCAAAGAAAAGAAGCTAGTAGATTTTTACAAATGGTTTACGTTACTAAATTGCCTTGAAGATAGAAATGCTATATGAATGGAAAGTACAAGATATGTTTCATAGACTTCTACAAAGTTGGGTAAGTCAACGCATTGTTAAATTGTTTTCTTAAACAGTAAACCTTGTGCAAAATATTATCATATCTCTTCTGAATGGTAAATCGGACGTTTTTCTGTCATATTATAGATTATGAGACATCTTATAAGAATAATATTACCTCACAAGATATTGCCTGTATAAAATAAATTGCAAATATTTTTCACCAAATATATTGTTCCAATTACATTACTTGATAAAGAATACGTTCTTTACCCTAAGAAACTGAACAAATATTTCAGACATTATGCCTGTTCCTTGCTCTGGTATATTGAATCTGAATCCGACATCAGATTTTGTCTATCGCATCACGTTTTCAAGAGATTTTAAGAAAGATTTCAAGTGACATGAAAAATCAAGTTTGGAGCAACATATCATACACTTTAGAATAATCTATCGTATTCACAAATTAAACAATCAATCGGTACATTGAGTTACTACCCAGTCAGCCAAACCCGCCTCGAGTAAATTTTAATCAAAGTTTGTAAGTGTACTTTGCGAGAAAAACACGGCCATTTTGATTCCAAAATCTTGGTTGGAGCAGAATTTGGTGCCCCAGTGATGCCAGAGCTGTGGTACTGTGGTACTAAACCATACCCCCACCATAGCCTACTATCGCCCCTACGTTCCTTTCCAACGCGCCCGCGCGCTACACTCAACAGCGTATCACTCTACTGTATCCGTAGGCGTACGCTGGAGTGTAGCGCGCGGGCGCGTTGGAAAGGAACGTAGGAGCGATGGTGGTAGGCTATGGTGGAGGTATGGTTTAGTACCATAGTACCACGGCTCTGGTGGCTCACCCAGCCCAGCTAGTGGTCCCAGATGGGGTATGAAACCATACCCAAATTCTCGGAAATATCTCCTCCTTTTCCCCTTTCACTATCCTATTCCATCGCTTTAAAACAACATGTCACAAAAAAATCTATAAGAATTGCATGGTGAGAATCGAAATCCTTTTTGGCTGTTGTACAATGTTACTTATGTGTAACAGTGACGAGTACTATTTGTTTTCATTGTTTGATCGAGGCAAACATTTCGAACAGTAATTTTCATTATTTCGAAGAAGAAATAAATGTTACTCACTTCAAAAAGAAAATCGTCGATCGAAAACGAAATTTGAAAACCTGGATGTGATAAATAAATTCTGTTTTTAAGTTTGGATTCGGTATATTAAAGTACAGCAATACCTGTTTTTATTTGAGTAAGAATGTTTTGGCGACTAACAATAATATTCTTCCGTGGCGTTATAAGATCTTTAGTTGGAACTTATAACGCATTATTTATTGTTCCTAATTATTTAGCAACGTTTCAAATTATAATGTCTCGACACTTTGTTGAAAATAATCAAAATTGAGAATTCTCCGTAAAATAAGTTTCCCATGGTCACAGAACTTTTGAAGAAAGAAAAGAATAAAACTTCGTTACAGTTAAGAGATTCGTCTTCACACTTTATATTACGAAGCTCGTGAAAAGCATATTTGCTCCTCTTCCATTCTTGCTACAGTAATGTCCCATTCTAAGTCCGGCGGAGGTGTGTCACTTCGCCTAGCCATTCCACTGAGGAGCATACCCCGCGAGGGGCCGAGAAGCTCGAGTAGTGTTCCTTCTCGAGAATTCTTTCTCGAGAAATTTTGTAATTGGTCATTTATCATTTCTCGGGAAATTTAAATCTAGGAAAATTCTTATGAATCTCATTTATTTTATAACATATTTTCGGAAATGAACAAATACATACAACAACAAATCAGAATAACTTTTATATGAATGGACCAAACAACTTCGATTTCTCTGTAAGGCTAGAAGAATTAGTTTAGTAAATGACGTGTAATAAATAAGTTGAAAAAATGCATTTGGTCGGAATTGTGAAGAACAATAGTAAAAATTGATTTTTACAACTTTTTTAGCTGGGCCAATAACGCATTTTTTCAACTTATTTATTACACGTCATTTACTAAACTAATTTTTCTAGTCTTACAGAGAAATTGAAGTCGTTTGGTCCATTCATAAAAAAGTTGTTCTGATTTAAAGTGTGTCAAATCTCAGTTATGCTCCTTCCTATGTCCTACCATCAGTCGAAATATGCTACATTTTAATGTAGGTACTTAAATATCTCTGTTACTTGTGATTATACGAAACAATGTCAGAGGATAAATTTACACTGTTCAATAAGGTGAATATAAAGGCAAAATAAAAATTTTTTGGAAATCATATTGGGTTGGGGAAAAGAAATCCATTATCTCTACGTTATCTCAAGCGGAGACATGATGGATTTCTTTTTCCCCAACCTAATATTTTGAAATTTCAAGGTCATCGTTATTTTTATTTAAAGGAGGTCATATAATTATTCTATATTGCTATTCAGAAAAAAGACAAATCCAACGATGCGGCATATTCCATAGTTAAGGTAAATTTCAGAACTTTCAAAATTTTCAATTTAACTGCGCCACACGTCATCCTTTTATCCGATCGATCTGAAACTTTGCACAAATTTTTTTCTCACCTAAAGGAACAATACTGGATCTAATAAAAATTTTTCTCCAAGTATAGCGTAGGTCCACCCCAATGTACACATTGGACAGGAATAAACATTGAGTTAATGTTTTCTGCGCTTTCAATAAATGTTATCAACGATATTCCAAATATCATAAGTTTTCCAATATTTTGTTATTTCATTAAAAATTCTCGAGAAATATAGTCTTATTTCTCATTTCTCGAGAAATGAAAGATGTTGAGAAATCAGGAACACTAAGCTCGAGCTGCTTCGGTCGCCGAGTAGTGTAAACATGCCGCGTAATCCGATATCTGGTCGTGTATGTCGGTGTGAACCACGTAATCCACGGTGTGAATTACAAAACTTCTTCATTTTTCATTATCTTTTTTTCATTGGACTTTCACCAACTGATTTGTGGCATTTTTCTTGTTAAAATGATACTAAACATGATATAATTTCGTGTATGGAGTAACTTTAGGACATAGAAGAGGATAGCGTGCGAAAATGAAAGAGAAACAGCGACCGCGACAGTCGGCAAAAATTCAAAACTCATTGTAGCGTTTAACTTTCATCTTATACAATCTTTCTCAAGACATTTGTCACATTTTTCCGATTAAAATTTGTCGTTGAAAAATCTCCAACGCGTTGTAGCTCCGTTAATCTGCAAAATTCTAGTCTAATTCTTTGAGAACATAATTTTCGAGATGTAACGTTGGTCGCGCAGTTCGTGTTTACATGCGGTCCTTTTCTACGTTCGGCGTGGTCGATGAAGCCACAAAAAAATAGTGTCCTGTTCCGATCTATGTCACAACACAGAATCTAGAATTGACTTAGAATAGGACATTACTGTATTACAAACAACGCATTATATAGTTATCCTCTTAATTCAATAAACATTACTTATTTTATTGCAGTTTTGTTCGATTTATAACATTATTGTTCAAGTTTAACATCCGATAGAATTGAATATCGTCTTAAGAGCACTTTTAAAATCTCCTTTTCTTTTGAATTAATATTTCACTTGAATTGTAAATAATCACAGGTGCCTGAGAGGATATTATACTTGGAATATGTGAAATTAAAACTTAAGCACCCACTTAAATATGTAATTGTGTACACGAGACGGACATTAAACTAAATTATAAAATTAAGCTTTCATTCCATACCAGACGTCAATAAGAAATTTATTGAATCACCAGGTACCAATGAATCTATCATCAGTTGTAGCAACTAGTGTTAATTATTGTTACGATTTTTTGTTTATAGAGCTAGCCTGTCTATATTACTGAACACCCCTCAAAATCTTGGTTAATAAGATTGAAATAATTATGAATCTGTTCTTACGAAACGATACGCTCACACACACCCACACACACACACACACACGTATCTACATACACGACACATGCATTTGCACATACACAGACACATATATTGATGTACATACAAATTTACAAACGATTAGTTTTAATTTTACAATAATCAAAGTTCAACTTAACGATTCTGCAAACTGTTCGAAGGTCTAAAATTTGCGCAACTCTTAATGTTTCGTTCCCACCCCAGTTCCTTAAATTGCTGAAAAGATGAACCACAATCGTACAGATGAATATTCGATACTACGAAGGAATGAATAACATAATTTTCGAAAATATGTATATATACACACACAAGTCGACAAATGTTAATGGGGGAATATACATATGACGTATACTGACCAGACCAAGCTCAATATTTCTAGAGTCTTTACAAAATGAATAAATCTGTTAAGTGACAAATGACTACTAAATAAGAGAGGAAATCTATGAAGATCTTGTACATACTAGCTTATAATTTATTTATCTATGAACGAAAGGAACAGAGTGAATGTTAATTTAAAGAATGATAAAAGAAAATAGAAAATGTATGGTTATGATATATTCGAACGATTGAGTATGAAAAAGAGAGAGAGGGAGAGAGAGAGAGAGAGATGTAAGAAAAGGAAGATAGCTAGGAAGAGAGGAGAGGATGAGAGCGAGAGTGACAGAGAAATTGCGCAAGTTCGAACAAAACGAAGAAATAGAAAAGATTAAATAATGCGTAACAGTTTCGATGGACTATACAGCGAAAAGCATTTTAGACGCTGACATGTACCTATTCCGCGAATGAAGAAGAGTATACAATAAAGTAAACAATGTTTTCAAGTGTTGCGTTGTTTCAATCACCCGACATACCGCTAACTTAATTTCTTAACTATCTTACACAACAGTAAAGTCGCGATCTAGCTCCCTGAGGATCTCCACAATCCCTGTCCCGTCGCCTACTTCTTCTGCTACATCCCCGCAAGGGGCCGAGAAGCTCGAGCTGCTTCGATCACCGAGCGCGGTCCGTGTTTACATGTTGTCCTTTTCTACGTTCGGCATCCTTTGTACTTTCGGCGCGGTCGGCGCGATCATAAAAAAAATAGTTTCCCTACACGATCTCTGTCCCTGCTCAGAACAGACGATGGGAGTTAGACCGCGACTTTACTGAAGCAGGTATGTAATGTGTGTGACGAAAACTTTAAATATATACTCTTTATTTCATTTAGTAGTACTCGTGTACACTCCTCAAAAGAATTAAGGGATCACTTGTGCGAACCCGAAAAATTGCTCCCACTTTACGTGATCATAACTCCGTCAAAAATTGCCATATCGATATCGTTGAACAATGGTTTGAAAGCCCCTAGTTTCGGATGCTCTGTTTCAAATTGTTGCTATGTTGGTTTTTTACAAAGTTATAGCGAGATGACAACATTGACGGTTAACAAAAATTTTATGCAACTTTGGTACATCACACGGGGAGAAACAAATTTTTTTGATAAATCGCGTTAATATCATTTGGAAGGGCTATCTTTCCTGTGTAAATTGTGTGGTTGTTGAATATTGTGCGATTCTTTTTATTCGAGTTATTCAACATTGAAGTAAATATGGGCTTTTTAACTTTAACTGGCTCCAGAAAGCGAAAAAATTATCGTAGAATCTTGTGCAAAAAAAGCAATAGAAAGAGCGTTTCTTTCTCTTCAAGGCACTCCTTTTGTTTTTTTTCAATTTCATTAACATTTCGATATACCAGGTGTTTCTGAAAGTATGCTTGAAAAATGCACAATTTCCATTTTTCCTTCAACTCGCTGTATCTCGGCGAGAAATAATCGTAATACCATGATCCGAGCTTCAGATTGAAGCAGAGATTCTGCCGATTTGATTGAATACCCCATGAACTCGCTGCGACAATTTTTTACCTATGGCAGCTGTGTTTGAAGTTAGCGCTTCACAGAAATTAGCGCGCCGCGTACAGCGGCTGCCTGACATCTCTGAATACTAAAGATACGTCTTCCAGGCGATTTTGTACACGTCTTTACAAGGCATCTTTAAGATGTCAAATAGACCTGTGAGAGACGTCTTTTAGACGCACAGTTTTGTAACAAAGACCTGTTAAAGACTTCTTTTTAAATGTTTTCGGCACAAACTGTTGCTTTTCAGACGTCTCTGAGATGTCTTTGTGCTATCTGGGTAAGGAGTATTTCCAAATTTTTTTGAGATTTTTTAAATATTATAATAATAAAAAAATCAAGTCTGGAAATGGAAGATCCAATTTGCTATCCATGTTAGTGAAAAGTACCATTGCCGACGAAGAGTTAATTTAACAACTAATAAGTCTACACTTCTTGTAAGTAGTTAATTATATTACAATAATATTATATTAATTAAATCTTTAGACGTCAAAATGGTGCTCGTTTTTTTAACTTCTCAACGCTGTGTTATCCTTGAAGTACACTTTAGATTTAATGAAATTCCATAAAAATAAATATATTACCTAACTACTTCATCAGGAAAATTTATCTGTAAAATTATATAAATACATAGTTACCCGTTAAATTGAATAAACGGATTTTGAAATAAAATCACAGATATTAAACTTCTTATGGACATAATTTATCTATTTCTTTCAACGTGAATATGATAAAAATTTTCTTTCAACTTCGAAAAATTAAACTAAAATAAAATATCTAGCAAATTCTATCTCACAGTTACGTTGCTCTGTTATACTTAAATATTTGGACGTTCAAATCAGGCGCACTTGACATCGTCGATATATATCGAACGTAAAGTACGGTCGTTCGACTCCAATGTAGCTACATAACCTTACGATCATAATAATAACAAAAGCGTCGCGGCTGAGTTTTGTTATCGAATATCATATACAGTTTCAAAGTGATTTTAGAAAACGTGCCGCTTTTTTGTGATGTGGGTAACGTGATTTTGTTTACAATTTGACAAGGATGGGCGATATAAGGGCCGGCCTCGAAGAATTAAAATTCGATGGTGCCCTGTTCGCCGATGTTAAATACTACGTCAGTGGCGAAGGTGATCCCAAGGTATGCCATTTCACTGATTCCCGCGTTTTTCCATTACCTTTCATGTAATGCCCTTAATCTGGCGATATTGTTATCGATGCACTGCGACTGTTCGAAAATTGTGAATTATTCTCGGTTACCTTAAACCAATCACAATACGCGCGGTAGAGGTTATAAAATGGAGTCAATTTTAACAGATTGCAACATTCTATGGACATGATACGAAATTTTTGAAAAGTCCGATTTCTATCACTTATGTTCTCGTACGTAATATGTTTCTGTATCGAATAAATAAAAGTTTAGTAATCTTAGCCATTATTGCATGAATCCATCAACCAAAATATAAGACATATACATATCATTATTAACATAACTATTGTAACATATTGTCATAATTTATTGACTATTAAAAGGGAAACAATTAATTGTATTCATAACACTTATAACATACATAATTATTTTTGAAAGTAAACTCATATTTATAGGTGTATCAATGTCTACAATTAATAACTATGTGAAAATCATTACTAAGACCAGCATTTTTTAATTCGGTAAAGTCTGCCGATGATGTGGCTTCTCACCAATTTCGATGACCTTGACATATGTTATAAAACTCAACAGTTTAGATAACTATTTCCTTTGAAATAGTTGGCGGTCGGCTTTAGTGGTCGACTTTGATCGAGGTTTTTTTTTTGCGATTGTCTCGTAAACTAAAGCTGACCGTCAAAAGCTTTAAAGAGAAATCTTGTTCAGAATGATGATCTTGACAAGATCTCTAAAACTCATTCAAATCGAAGAGAGCCCACATTATTGGCAACTTTAACTTTAATTCTTTACAGATATTAAATTTACTACAAGAAAGTGGCGCAGAAAGATCAAATTATTTCAGTGACTTCGTTACACATCTAATAGCAGGCTATGATGCGTTGGAAAATGATATTTCCGCTGCGAAGGATATTTATGAGATACCAGCAGTTACACAAAACTGGATTTTATATTCTGTTAAATGTAACAAACTTCTACCGTATCCTTAATCATTGTTTTAATAATTACTAGAATAATTGTATGAATAATTATTAACACTAGCAATAGTTCAAAGTAATTAATTTCCTTAGCGGTACCATTGATCTAGGCCACACTATTTTTCACCCGAAGATGCACAATTGTTTTCGAATGTACGAGCATGTTTGTCTCAGGTAAGCCGTGCGGATAGCAAAAGTCTATGGGCAATGATCACATTACAAGGTGGTAAATGTCAATTACGTTTAGACCAGTATTGCACTCATTTAATTACTGGAAGGGCTGCTGGTCTTAAATATGAAACTGCCACACGGCACCCCATGCAAATTGTAACCCCAGATTGGGTAACGGAATGCTGTAGAAAAGGAACTATTATAAGTGAAGTGGAATATCACCCTAGACTTTTAGTATACCCGAATAGTTCCACAGCTATGATTACTGGTTTTATGGATGAAGATACAGATAACAATATTACGCAGGAAGAACAAGATAGAACTAAAGCTATGTTGGAACAACTTAAACAACGTATGCCTTGGAATCAACCAAGTCCACCTGTAGCTTCCAGTGCATCGCATAATGTCATTACTAATAACGCAACTATTGCAAGCCTTCCTTTCTCGACGAATGGGCAAAATACTGTTAGTACGCAGCAGCTACATCTTTCACGCCCAACTGCTACAACAAGTATATCGAATGCTTCCACAATCGTGTCTTCTGTATCCGATCAAAATGTTACTCAAACTGGCTGGTTACCTCAAGCGTCTCAACAAAATAATGTACCTCAAATGAAATCTGTGCCACAAATACAACAACCCGAAGTACCACCTCAACAGCAGCAACAACAACAAATGAATATGCAGCATACGATACTACAACAGCAACAGATGTCGCAGCAGCTTACACAGCATCCGCAATTACAACAACCAAGTTACACTCAACAACAGCTTTTGAACCAGCAACCATCACCTCAATTAACACCACAAACGCAATTAATAGGAGCGCAACAACCACTAATGTCACAACAACCACAGCAGATGACTGCGCAAATACCTCAACATCAATTGTCGTCTCCACAGCAGCTGTTGACACAGCAACAGAAACAGTTGAATCAACAGCAGATACTTTCGCAACAACAATTAAATCAACAACAACACATAACACAACAGCAGCAAATTACACCTCAGCAACAACTGGTCCAACAACAACAAGTGCAATTAACATCGCAGCAACAGCAAATTCCTACACCGCCTCAACAGATCGGAGCGCATCAGCTGAATCAGCAGCAAGCTCCGCCACAACAGTTGACCACTGAACAAAGACAAATAATATTATTACACCAGCAGCAGCAACAAAAGATCCAGCAAATTTCGCAACAGTTGCAACAATCAGCGCCTCAAAGTTCTCAACAGTTTGTTATAAGGGACGGTCAGTTGCAACAACAGCCTCCAAATCAGCCATTAATGGGACCAAATCAACAAAGTTTTATTGTACAAAGAGATTCCCAGTGGCAACAGCAACAATATCATTTACAATTACAAAGACAGCAGCAGCAACAAATTGGTGCTCAAAGACCGAGTGGACAATGGGCCCAACAACCACCTCAACAACCAAGACAGTTGATCCAATTGGATGCCCAAACCCATCAACAATTGCAGCAAATGGATCCGCAACAAAGAGCCCAATTTATACAGAAGATACAGAAACAAAAGAACCTATTGTTACAAAGGCAGATGCAGAATCGCCAAGCGCAACAAGGAGCCCATATCGCGGTTATTAGGAGTCCCGGTAAACCGGTGCAGCCAGGCGGTTTGCAGTGGGTTCAGCAGCCAAGACCACAAATGATAGGGCCGCAAATAGCGCAGACACCTGGTCAGAAACCAGTACACACGGGCGTTCAACCACCAGCTTTAACGCCTATCAATTCTTCCAACCAAGTTATCGTGCAAACCGGACAAAACGTGCAAGGTCCCCAAGCTGCCCAGCCTGGTCAGACGTTCCAACAAGGTCACCCCTTAACTCCACAACATATAGCACAGATACAGATACAGAAACAGCAAATGGCAAGACTGCAACAGTTGCAACACCTGCAGCAGCAGCAGCAGCAGCAACAACAGCAGCAACAACAACAGCAGCAGCAACAGCAGCAGCAGCAACAGAATGCGCAGCAGGAACCACCTCTCACATCTTTGCCCAATAATGTTCAAATTTCGCCGGACCAACAGTTAGTTGTCAATGCGAAAACGAAAACCGCATTGGCAAATATGTTGACGAATAGATTGCAAGGTAGCGCGACCGAAGGTAGCGCAGCTGGTCAGCTAAGATTAATGACCGCCCAACACAGGCCACCACCACCGCCGTCTCAGGATCCACAACTCCTTGCGGCTTATCAGCGGAGAACCGTGGCGAACATTACGAATGGAGCACCACCCGGGGCTCCGATAAAGATGCAGTACGCCCCGGTGATGCCGCAGGCGAAAGCTCAGTTCTACGGACACAATCCAAATCTAAAACGTATGCTTGTTTTATTATTTCGCAAATTCCTAATTAAGACACTCTGAATGGTTCATGTACATAATCCTTTGCACTCTATTTACAAAGCAATGCGGAACCATCACCTCATTTTCCACTTGCCCAATTGGGATCGCATACAAACGAAATATAATTACACGATCTCCTTAAAGAAAACTGTAATTTTTATTATCGTATGAAGTATTTCATTCGGGATTAGTCTGATTCTATTATTGTTAATGATTTACACACATTTAGGAACATTGATGGCAATTATCAATTACATTTAAGAAATATTATGTAAAATTATATTGAATTCAGTAGTTTTTATTACCACCCGAAAGTATATGTATAATTTGAACGATTACTACTTGAAAATTTTCGAAAAAATGATGGGGATATAGATATTTAAAGACGCAAACACACACACACTATTCTAAAATAAAATATTATAAATTATATTTATAATCGCAATTGACATAATACGTCTGAAATTTCATCTAAATGAAAGATGCAAAATATTCCTTTAAAGTAGACGAATAAAATTACAACGTATAGCCAATTTTGAACATTTCTATGAGAATTGTCGAGTTTTACGTGTAAAAAGAGTAAATAATGCAAAGAAATCTTATAACGAACTGAATTTAACTGTTTCCACGTAACCCAACCTTCTAACTTCTTACACGCGTATTTTGGTCATTAACTAAAATATAAATGAAAAATTCAATAACTAGTAAAAGCAATATCATACTTGTAGAATTTAATAATTTTTAGAAAGTAGTTGTACCTGCGTATAATATCTGCCATTCGAGTAGTTATGAGCAGAATAAAACTTCAGTGCAATTAGTTTTCTTTGTATTTATACAGAATCATCGCTTTTATGATTTTTTCCTATAAAGTTCTCACGGATAAATTCAGTTTCGAGAAATATCTATTTTTCGTGACTACCTAGATATTTGTAGCACTACAAATAATTTTTTTCTATCACAACTATACATGTAAGAACTCATAAAAACGCAAGTCATCCCGTAAAATTAGTGTCCAATGTTCTGTTTCTTTTATTAGTGTTTTGTATTTGTCACCAGTGTCATTTGGGAAGATCGCATTATTGTTTCTGTGCGAGTACAAATAATATTACAGCAATCATAATTATTATTAATATCTGTGAGTTTCTGTTAGATGTGTACTACTAAAACAGTCTTCACTTCAGAACATATAGATAAATATGCATTGAAATCGGCCATTTCATGCATATTGTATGAGCACATTCGCTATCAGCGACCACACATGTATGACGCTCATGATGTTGTATTTCACCTAAAAAAGACGTCAAATTAATGTGACATTTTTTGTCACATCATTTCTGTTTCTATTTGATCCGAGAATATTACGTCGGTTTTAAAATGGAACGCTGGTAGCCAACGTGTTAACCCTTTGCCGTATTTTAACGAGCCACACTCGTCATGAAGATTTAGAACGAAATCTAACAACTATGAATGTTACGCCTTTCTTTTTCACGGAAATCAAATTTGATTCGTTTGCAATAAAATCTTATTTCAGTTAAAAAGAAAGGCGTAACATTGATATTTGTTAGAATTTGCATTAAAATACTTTAATGCTAATTCTTTTCTCTTCTACAACATTTTTGGGATAAATAATCACTCTAACTGTAAAGAAAATCATACGGCAAGGGACTAATGAAATTGAATGAGTAATTGAACGTCTCCCATTACAATACATAATCAGCTGGAACTAGTGCGTCGTTCTCCGCTGCTTCCTCTTCCGTTGTCCTTAACATCGATGTTCCAATTTTCGGAAATTACGTTTCGTTATTTTTGCTTTCAGTGCCACCAGATCTATTTTTGCTAGGCTGTATCTTTGTTATCGTTGAATACGACGTGCAACGTCCGAACGATGTATCAATATGGAAGCAAGTTATTGAAAGACACGGCGGCGAGGTCGAACCCCAATACTGCACCCGGGCCACCCACGTGCTTGCTATCACGCAGAAACATCCAACAGTGGTGCAGGCGCTACGCGAAGGAAAACGTTGTGTCAGTGCCCACTGGCTGTCCGACGTTGTCAATAAACAGCAAGTACTACCGCCTTGGCACGCGTTACATTTCCCAACGCCATTCAGCTTGACAGAACTTCCGTGCGGGAAACAAATAGTGTCGTTGTCTGGATTTGAAGGGGAGGAACGCGTCAAAGTCAAGTATATGCTGGAAGCATTGGGATCGAAAGTTACCAATTACTTTACCAGGCACAACACTCTACTCGTTTGCAGACGGTAACGTTCAGACTCTTTATTATACGTACAGTAGCGGACAAAAGTTTAAGACCGCTCTAAAGAAGACGATAACTTCTTTAATGTTGTACTATACGATTTGAACTTTTTTGGGAAGCTAGAGCAATTAGTTTACTAAAGGATGTGAAAAGAAATTTTTTCAAAAATTGCAATTGATCGGAATTGTTGAAAAAATATTAAAAGTTGAATTTTTAACCCGGCGTTGGTAAGGTGGGGAAATGTATCGTAAGTGGTAAGGTGGGGTCTCACAGACCCCAGGAAAAAATATATTGTATTATAGAAATAAATACCTTTTTCATAAATATAAGATTTGCTTAAGAGGCTTGTAATTTATCAGAGTAAAAACGCAGATCCGCGAAATTAAATTTTTATTATTCAAAAATACTTAACACAACTGTCACGCGTTGTTACAATGAATCTAAAATCTCTGGGGTCTGTGAGACCCCACCTAACTAACGCCGGGTTAACATTTTTTTATGTGGGCCTACATTGAAAATTTAAAAAATACGTTTTGTAGATCTGTGTCATTTAAACATATTCTGAAAATTTCGTCAAAATCTGTCGACGTTGCAATGAACTACAAACGTTTAAAGATGGCAAAAATTCCAGTTTTTCACGATTTTTACATCTTTCAATGTATGTAGTTTTTTACAAAACGTATTTTTTAAATTTTCTATACAAGCCCACGTTAAAAAGTTGTGGAATGCAACTTTTAGTGTTTTCTGTACAGTTCCAACCAATTGCAATTTTTGAAAAAATCTCTTTTCACAACGTGTAGTGAACTTGCTCTAACTTTTCAAAAAAGTTCAAATCGTATAGTCCAATATTAGAAAGCGTCCAAATATTAATGGGAGACATTTTGAGAGTTATTTTGGAACAAAGGGAGGAGAATTCACCCAGAAAACTTTGATAGCTAGTAGCAATGAAAGAGCAATAGGAGACCAATGAATTTATATTCATTGAAGCATGCGTAACAAATAGTATAAATCGTGTTCATACGAATGGTCGCAGTGTACGTAACTCTTCACATTCCTACGCTTATACTATTCCAGACCCGACGGTCAGAAATATAAAAAGGCGCGGGAATGGCAGACTGGAGTAGTAAATGCGCAATGGTTGACGGACTTACTATGCGGGCAAATGAATGTCCTGCATCAAACCGAAAATCCAAAATATCAACAATACAGTCTCAGCAATCCGTTCAGATTGGATTATTCTCTAGTGCCTCATTTAATGGGTATCGTGAACATCCCTGATTATGTTCTTTTACAATAACGAATTTTAGTTCTTTCCATTTGTTGCTTCTTCCACATATGTAGCACTATCTAAAATATGTCCTTTTCAGCTGCGTGGAAAATGCCAATAAACATTACTCAAGAGTCTTATGATAAAGTGAAACAGGTTGGTCAGGGTCCAAATTCGATAAGAAAGTATAAAAAACCACGGCTAGACGGCCCGTTGCTGAACAAAGATCCACATTTGTTGGGCTTGGATGAGCCCATAGTTGTCATTAATCCCGATCCTCCGTCTCCAGATAAGCAACCGAGGATATTATTTTCTGGTATTAATCCTAGAAAACATGCAAAGGTAACGTGAATACAACTACATTGCGGATGTTCGCACATAATCGCACTTTTGCAAACTAATTAATGCAGACTGACATTAAACAATAGTGTTAGGCCCGCCGAGAAAAACTGTTCATTTTTTAAAGTTCAACCTCTATGATTGAAGTCACAAAATGTAGATGCAAAATGGTTATTATATCCACCAAGAAAATTTTCGTCATATAAACTGCTTAAGCATAATAAATCTGTTGAACTTGATTTCTGAAAGTGATTGAATTTTCCAGCAGGCTTGATACAGTAGTGCACGGTTAAATTTACATAAGGTCAACATGGTTTACATAAGTCATCCACACTCAACGGCTTGAGCTTATTCTCGAGAATTTCTCGAGAAATTTTGTAACTGGTTATTTCACATTTCTCGAGAAATTTAAATCTAGGAAAATTCTTATGAATCTCATTTATTTTATAACATATTTTCGGAAATGAATAACCGGTTGGCACCGCTGAAGTGCCAAGTAAATTTAACCATGCTTCTCGCAAAAAACAAAACATCTTTTCCACAAAATGTTGTCATTCAGTAAAAACAATAATTTAAAAATGGCTTGAATAATACTTAAATTAAGTAATATTGAAGTATAATTAGTGGAACAATTTTGTGTGTTTGGATTCGGATAATCTAAAATCCAGGTTGATGATTCATTAATTTATAAGTTGCAAAAATAGTATACGAAACCGCAACATAATTGGATATGTAGTTCTCTTTTTGTAATCAATATCCAAAAATTGCCTGCATCTTCGGACCATTACAGTAGTCTAACTCTTCAAAAGATTCATAAACAATTTCTAATGATATACTATTTTCCCAACAGAGAGTTCGGGAATTAGGTGGTGCAATGGCTGCCAGTTGGCGGGATGCTACACATCTCGTGATGTCAACACCAATAAGAACTGTAAAATTTTTGTGTTGTCTGTCACGTTGTAAATATATTGTCACGTTACAGTGGTTAGTCGATTGTTTCACAAGGAACACATTCTTAGATGAAAGTGGATACCTGCTTGGCGATTCAGAATTCGAGAAGAGTTTTAATTTTAGTATTGAAAAGGCTCTAGCAAGCCCTAACCGAGGAACAGTACTTAAGGTGATTGTTTTATTTTACTCCTCTATTCATTGTATTAGAAGAAATTCTAACATTTCAATATCTTTTTGCACATTTTTCAATCTATTACTTTAAAATCAACATTAGATTAAACCACTTATCGAACTTAATATAATTAACTAATAATTTATACTGACTGCTAAAGAATTAGAGCTCAGGTAGCACTAATTCTACTAAATGCTACTAGAGTATTAGTAGTATTTCTATGGTTCTCACACGTACATGAAAACCGTGATGTTGACTAGTATTCCATCTGGCGGCGACCAGAGAACTAACCTCTATCTATCACACCTTTCCGAGAGAAGTCCGAACACCTCTATAATACACCGTGCGCCTCACCGATGACTTGTAAATACACGAAATGTATACAGATGGGTTATCGCCCGGAATCGACTCACCGCCGGCCGATAATCCGATCGTTGATGTTTAAACGCGGTATTTTAACGATTTCGGTTTTCATCCATGTCGGTGTTATTCCGGTTTCGGTACAGCCTCTTGGCATAATGCCGGTATGAAAATTTTACCTGTATTAAGTCCCTGCTTTAAAGCTGTTTTTCAAGAGAACTATTGTTTGCGACCTATGGTTCCTATCTCAGTAAACAAAATGCTCGATTTTTGACGGGCATCTATGCGCACATAAGTACTCTTTCTGCTGGCAGAAAGACCGGGCATCTGCTCGGGTACAATGCTGGCCACTCGGTCCTGGATTCTGCCCGACAGATAGGCTCGATTTCTGCTCAAGGCTGCCTGGCTGACTGGGTTGAGACTTTTGTTCCTCGCAATGAGTACTATACGATGCAATATAAAAATATTGACCTTGAGAAAAAGGGGTCAAGGTCCATTTTGTGATCTATTCTTTTCATTCAGAGGTTTAGGATCCTGCTATGGTAGTTGTAATCTGTATATTATTTTTATCCACCCTGTACATATTGTGAGAACATTTTTTTCTAATAATGAATAGTTCGAAAAGTAATTCCATGATGAAATTAGAATGAGGCACTCTGCATAGATGTACATTGGCATGCAAGATTAAAAGATCAAAAAGATGTTTGAACTTGGCCAAAAAAAAATCGTACACCGACCATCGAGGGGTCATTTTAAAGGTGAAACTCCAGTCTCCAGATCTATGTTGATTTTATTAATTGAAAACAATTTTCAACGTCTGTACGAACGTTTGAATTTGCAAAATTTTCGAAACAAAAAAGTATGTTCTCTTTCTAATCCGTTGCATAGTATAAAATAGTTTGTTGAAGAGAACTAATTCGAACTTTAAAATGAGACCAGAATGAATATTCTACGACATTTTCTCATGAAGTTACAACACTTTGAACGCGAGAAATTCAGTGATCCTTTAATTTCGCACACCGCTGTATTTTTATGGTGACAAAGACATTTCACGTCGCTGAATCTCGACTTTCTGTGAAAATTCGTTTTGTTTGACAGGGTAAAATATTTTATGTTACACCAAGTGTAATACCATCGCCATCGGCGCTCGCAGAAATTATCGAGAGTGCGGGTGGAGCAATGGAGAAAACGCGCAGATCCCTCGCGCAAATCCAGGAAATGAATAGTAATAAATTAACTTATATCATTGTTACTCACGAAAATGATCTGCATCTTCTTTCCGATGTGTTACGTGCAAATATCAGTAAGTGATTATTCACTGTCCTTCAATCATTATTTAAATACATGTATTATAATTTAATGTTTTACTGATAATAAGTACAAATGATGACACATACTTTGTTATCATTAGACTGCGAATCTTTATGTATTTATAGCAAAATTGAGTCGATGAAATTGAAAATTTAAAAAATTGAAGATTTCAATATATGATTTCTCCTCTATTATAATCGTTAAGGGAAGAAACAACATTCTTAATTTAATTTTAATTTTTTGCAATCGATGCAGACATATTGCATATCACTACATTTTGTCCAAATATATTAACTTTGTCAGAGATATATACTCTTGTGAGATATGCTGTAAATGTTGAAAGATCTTCTGATCGCATGTTACGTTTACAGCAAAAAGAAATTGATTGTAATATATGTTTGTAACGTTGTAGGTGTGTTCAGCGCAGAGATCGTGTTTGGGGCAGTCGCACGACAATACTTCCAAGCAGATCAAGTATAAATACAGTGCAGTACACAATATACTGCATTTTAATCACAGACGTGGTCTTACTAATTCTCCAGTGAGCCATTTTAGAGATGACAAATTTTTGCTTACCTTCTTCAATGGGACAATAAAGAACATAATTTTATGATACAGGAGGAACTACTTTCACTGATACATTCCAAACCTTTCCTTTTATGCTATTTTTGGGAAACATGTACTTTGCAACGTTCTCGAACAAAATTTGATATGATTCATCTGAACACAGTGGCGCACGTGTAATACGCATTGTGCGAGTTCTATGGAAATGCTGGAATTCTACGAAGAGGATTGAGGAGAATTATATTTTTGTATAGAGGGGCACATAATGAAGTATCGAATGAGATAAAATCAGACAAAAATAGTCTATTTTAACGTCAGAAATCATGAAAAGTATCACTTTCTTTTTTCTTTAGAAAACTTGTTTTTTCTTAACGTGTATTACATGCTTAATTAATGTCCTATTTTAATATTCTGTTTAATGAAGTGAATTTAATCGAACAGTCTCATGTGTTGTACATGATTCATTTTGTTTCCCTCTAGACTGTCGACCAAACAACGTTTGCAAGAACAATTGTGTTGCATCTTTTATTCCCCTCGAGGCATTCTAGTCTCTCCAAACAACTTAAACACACTGGGTATTATGTATCACTCAATACAATTAAGGTGTATTGTTTTAATTACCATTTTGTAGTTGCTTTTTGCACAACGACGCTTTTTATCGCATATAAGTCTATTCTACGCATATTAGTTTATATTGTTGTACACTTATTTTCTTCATTTTCTTCGCTTGTCTTATACATATATACATATGAAAAATGATTTATGTGTAAGAGTGTATTATGACAAATAAATAGAACTATGAAACTTCCTGTGTTATCTTACTGATTATATAAAACATAGTTACCTTTAAATTTTACTTTGTTTTGCAAGTATGTTACGTATGGCGAACCGTCCTAGATAACCCCATATGCTGTTTAGACCATATAAATACCATATAAGGTATTTTTGTGAATAAATAATCTATAACCTGAATAAGAACAAATTTTTATTCATATTTAATGACGACAAAATAAAGGAAATACAATACGGGCATTCCAACGCACTGTGCGCCGTTGTGGCGGGCGACTTTTACGACGATTTGCGGATGCCGCCACTGTGACGCCCATCGACCGTACAGGGTTGAAATTTCGAAGGCGCCCCGTTGTATAACCGTCGATTCTGGAACGTATTGTGTTTTTCCTATTTATTTTAGTAAATTTTATGGTGCTCCGCGACCTTACAGAGAGACCACTGTGGTGCAGCCTACGACTGCTTGAAAACAGAGTCAGAAACGGTACCCTAATCAAGGACAGCCAATTTTTGAATCGGATTCAAGATACAATGCTTTTGCCGGATTTCTAAGTCAACTTTTAGTAACAATCTTTCTGGACATCGGTATGGCATTGAATGCGTAAACTGACGCAACTTTTACGGGACCGGAAGTGGAAAACGGCGACCGACTTCTTCCGCATGCGAGAGCCACTGTTTCGAAGTGTATTTCGGTGCATCGACAGATCGACGTTACAGTGTGCTGTTCAAAATCAAGCATTTTGCTTACTGGGATAACAACGAGGGATATGTAGAATATGGAATCCATAATATGCATACATATATGTATTATATTATATTATTTGAGCCTGTCATATAAAAGATTTATTTAAGAAGCATATTTTTGATGTCTTAGAACTTAGAACAGGGAGTTTATTTTCTTTTTACATACAGCTGCAATTCTGGATTTTATATTAATTCGTACTTCATTCGCATTCTGACAAAAAACAATTTTTTCTCTCTACTAATTCTAAATAACTTTACATCAGAACTTACGTATAATAGTATAAAACTTATATAATAAAATAGTACGAAAGCATGGATCTGCAAATTGACTCATTGTCAGTACATACAATATATCACTTATTCGATATTCAAATGCCTTGTATAGTTACAGTACTGGGTAAAATATTACTTAAAATAGTGAATAGTGTGTATAATTTTGTATAATGAATATAACTTTAAAATTATAATATCTTCTCACATTCGTTACGACAGCTTTTCAAAATAATATTTAAGAACAATATCTAAAGTATAGAACAGTATACTAAAGAAACTGAGAAAATGAGGTTTTACCTTAAAGTATTTTCATTTAGCTTACCTAGATTGATTCTGTGAACTACAAAGGAGTAGCCTAAATGACAATAATTTGCAGCGATGTACTTTATTACACGTGATTAACTGTAATTAATAAACTGCGGATCTTTATGCGAAATAAAAATGTTCTGCATTGATTGTGGGCAGCAGGAATAAAATAAAAATTGATTTCAACCCTTAACGACTTCGTTGCCTTAAAATCAAACATCACAATATTCTTAAATTTTTCTAATCTTTTACTGTTTTATACTTCACCCAACCAATTTTTTTCATAATTGCATACAGATCTGTAGTCTAGTAATTAAATTTAAGATAAATTTGCTGTGCTATTATATAGTATGGTTTCGTACATTACGTATAAGAGCATTTTTTTCTTTTACATTGACTGTTAAGGAATGTTTTAAGTATATTTTTCATATCAAAGTAAAACATATCTTAGTTTATGCTTCAGGTTATCGTATTCGAAATATTCTATTTGGCAAAACTTTGTTTCTTATTTAAAATTATTTTATATCAACTCCATATCATTTAAAATATTCTTTCTAAATTTTGCCCGACTCTGCATAGTGTGAACGCACCTTATAATCAAAAACTAATCGACTAGCATATTTATAATTACGCATGAATAGACTGCGGATCTTTATGCAAAATAAAAATTGTCTGCATCTATTTTAGTAGAGGAGAAATCATATATTGACATCTTCAATTTTTTTAATTGCCCAATTTTTAATTTTTTAAATAAATGCATAAAGATCCGCAGTCTACGCATGAATGTATAGTACCTATGTTTGCGCAGAAAGTTGCTGGTATATCCAGTCCAAGTGTTGTGCAACGTCCACGTAAACGACGTATTGTGCGAGATCACAGGACAAGTTAGTTTTGTCCAAAAGTGATAGGGAGACAATTCCTCGAAGGAAATAGCGATCTACCTTGGACTCGTACAAAATAAAGCCGCTTCCACTGTCACCATTGCAAGGACCAGTTCCGTTCCTTGTACCCGCACAGAATGTTCGGTTTGAGGCTATGAATACGAACTCGTTCTTGCTCCAGAGACAAGTCTCCTGTAAGTCATTTGGATAGATGTCACCTTGAACTCCAGTGGCCATGATTGTATTTAATAGAAAAATTGACATAAAGGGTGTCTCAACAAGAGCGGAAAATTTTTATTTGGCGCCATTTCTGCTGCTGTGCTTTGAGAGTCAAACCATTATCACAGTTCGACGCGACGATGAATAGACAGTCTACCATTATGAAGAGGGTAGGATACCTTCAGATTGTAAGTAGCAAATAACAAGAATCTTACTAGAAAAAATGGGTTCGCGCCCTGACGTTTTTTGTCCTTATTTGAGCAAATTTTGGGCTGGTTGAGGGCTCATTCTAAAGAGGAAGGTTAGATGCAGCGCGCTCTGGTCATGATTTTAACAAGATTATGTTTATATCTAATAATATGAGGGCCCAAAGTAAATAGAGAAAAAATCTAGAAAAACACCCGCAGATTTCAAAGCATTTTTCTGTCTCCAAAAGACTTTTTTGACTTATATGATGGGACTAACCTTCCTCTTTAGAATGAGCCCTCACCCAGCTCAAAATATGCTCGTATAAGGACAAACAACATCAGAGCGCAGACCCATGTTTTCGACCCAAAATCTAGTAAGATTCTTGTTATTTGCTAGTTACTAGACGCTAGTTACTACTGCGGAAAATAGATGATTTTCAGATTTACCTGATTTACGATCGGAGCTTGGATCATTCGAGGTTCTTCAACGTACACGTTTCCGTATTCGTCGCGTCCCCATCCTACCACGGTTCCCAGTCTATCTACAACGCGATCCAACGAGGTAGGGCCAGACCAAAGACAAATTGGTTTAATTGCAGCAGTATATTGGACAGTGCTTCGTAAAACTATTACGGCTATATCAGCATCAGCGCTAGCCTTCAAATTGTCGTAAGAATAATCAGGGTGAACTGTGTAACCGGCCACATCTCGATTCACCGAGCCTGCCTCATCGAAGTTTAAAAGTTTATAACGTCCTAACGACACCACCAATGCGCCTATTGGCAGAGTACTGTTCTCATACCGGAAACAGTGCGCGGCTGAAAGGCAAATCATATTAGATACGTGTTAGCACAAAACAATAAATCATTCGCCAAGATCACACCGTTTTCTGTACATTCAATTTATTATTCATTTCTCCCAAGAATGTTCTCCGATTTTATGGAAAATATAAATGAAGTACATATAGTATTTACAAGCGAGTACAAGATATGTACTGTAAAGCCTTGATCTAAGAAAACGGAAACCGTAGGATCTACGAAAAGCGAATATCCCCTCCACTGCGGGGCGTACCTCGCGAGGGTCCGAGAAGCTTGAGCTACAGTAAAGTCGCGTTATTTCTCAGCGACCGCCTACCCAGGGGCCACGAAGCTGCCTCGGGTCTCCGAGCAGTGTAAAAGTGCCGCGTAATCTAATAAAGTAAACAATATTTTTTGTTCCGTCTTCGGCCACGCGGCCCGTGTTTACATGCTGTCCTTTTCTACGTTCGACGCGGTCACAAAAAAATAGTATCCGCTCCCGATCTATGTCACAGTACAGATCTGAGAATAGACTTAGATTGGGATTTTACAGTAGAACCACAGAGCGTTTTGCGATCCATACTCCATTCGTAGTCTAGACGCAGACTCCTGTGGAATGTAGGAGTAGGTACCTCAAAGCACGGTAGGGGCAATATGAAATAGTTGATAGTGGGGGAACTGGTAAACAGCACGGATCTGAGAGTTTGTCTTATTGTTAGATCAAGACTTGACTGTATCCCCTTTGCGGACCAATTATTAAAAATACGAGTACTTCAACACTAGAACTACCACATCACTCAGAATGACCGGTTTCACAATTTTGTTTTAAAATAATTCATGTTACATTTTCTTCCGCAATAATGTGATGACTTTTGCAGCGATAACTAGAGGTGTAATATATTGGATTTTATTTGGCATCGAACTGAGAAAATCTACCGCAGGACCCTGGTTATAATAGTAGGGGAAGAGGTTGGGTTATGAGACGGGTTTTGTTTTTGGTCTGTAGCTTTTTGCTTGATGAATATAACAAAGTTTTATATACCGTTGGAAAGGTGAAGGAAATACGCAACTTTTACATGTAAAAAGTTTCGTGATTTGATTAACAAGTAAAATTTTATGGCCAATTTTCCGAGGACATGTTTTTTGGCTTCCTGAAAAACAGTGGTTGGGTTGTGAGACACTCGGAAAAATCAACTAAAAGTGGTAAAATATAAAGTAAAACCCATGTAACTTTATGCAAAAATGAATTTTTATTTATTTTAAAGACATTAAGTGACCAAAGGTGTTAAAAAGAATGGAGGAAAAAAAACTCGAGGACTTCGAGTTTCCTCGATTAGTCTCTACAATGACTATAAATTCAAGAAATAAACCAAAACAAACGTTAAATGACAAATAAACACTTAATTCTAACACAAACAACGATATTTGGCCGTTCTAGTTCGTTTCTAGTACAAAAAACTAGTGTCTCACAACCCAACCACTATGGTGTCTCATAACACAACCATGATGCCATTCCGAATATGACAGAAAAAAAACAATGTTTTTGTCGTATATACGCAAAACTCAATATTGCATCGTAAAATGTAAGGAAAACACTAAATGAAAATGCATCACACTCGCCTTTTTCAATTGATTCACTCAACAAAATAATGTTTTTAAAAAAATGAGTAAAAGTTTTACACGATGTGTTTACACACGATGTCTGTATCTAATATAAGCAACACGTCTATACACCTCGGTGCTAGCACAAAAACTAACAGACGACAAAACAAAAATTTGACGGCAGACAGATTGGAATTATCGCGATTGCGCGATGGATAAAAACGACTGTCTCACAACCCAACTCGTCTCACAACCTCTTCCCCTATTATAATTATATTACCTTACAAAAGTAATGTCAACAATAAAGTTGTCATTATACAATATAGCAGTTATAATTCCATGACATGGTATTCTTTTTGTAAGGTAGTAATAAATCAATAAATATAAAAATAATCTATTGTTACGTATTTCTTAAAGACCAGTCATCCTGACTGGTTTTGGTAGAAATAGCTTCGTCTTAACTGTTGGTAGTTCTAGTGTTAAGAACGTCCGGATTCGCGTGGAATGGTCAGTCAACGGTGCACCTAAGGCCTTTTGTTTCACAGTACAGATTCTAAAAGACTTATAAAAGTTTTCATACCTGTGATGACATGAGAACCCGTCACAAGCGATCCAGCGCAGTGGAACTTGTATCGAGGCACCAATACAAGATAAATTGCAGCCAACCAGGGATATTGACCGGGCATAGTTTTTTCACCACCTGCTATTAGATAATTAATCTTCGAACTGTTGGAGATACCACATTGCTGCTGAGTTTCATAATCCAACACATGTGAACTAGGATGCGATGACAGAGTAGGACGAACCGCTGGAGTTGGCCGAACCGTTGGAGTCGGTCGGAAATTCGGAACAGATGAAGGTTGTGTCGGAATAAAGGGATCCGGTTGGACTGGCAAAGATGGGAATTCGTTCGGTGCTGGAGAAAGATTTTGTGATGGCGAATCAGCTACACTCGGTAGATGTGGAATTACATTCCTATCATCTACATTTAGAAGTACTACACCCGGAGGATATAGGGTGTGATTTAGAACAATCGATGTTACTACATGCCCTGTTGCTGAAAAAAAGAAAATCAAATGAATATCCCGTAAGCTCGATCACGAAAATAGTAAATTTATAAGCAAAGATGGTTAATGTGCGGTTAATTGTTTACGAAAAGGTACTCTGATTCTAACCCAAACTGTGCGTATTGGAGAATAATTAAGGACAGATTCGGAATCAGCGCAAAAAACTCTATGAGAAGGACCCAACAGTAATTAGGGAACATAAGAAAAGTTGAAATTTATTGGACAGTGTTATACAGTAAATATTCGATTGACGCGAAAATCTTTTCACGATAGATGCGAAAAAAATATCCCCTCCAACTTAATACACTGATCTCGGCTGGGTATATCGGTGTGAACCACTGCTAACGTGACGCGGAGAGTCGCAGTCGTCGGCACAGTTCAAACGCCCGTGAGTCATCATAACGTTACACCAACAGTCTATCTTCTTCATTTTCCATGATTCTGTTATGGGACTTTCATTTCCTTATTTCTGACATTTTTCTGATTAAAATGATACCAAACACGATATAATTTAAACAGAATTTAGTGGTTTAATTGACGATGAAAGTTTCGGGCGCAAGGAAGGACAGCGTATAGAAAAGAAAGAGACGCGGAGAGTCGCAGTCGCTGGCACAGTTCAAAGGCCCGCGCGTGGTCTCGCTTTACACGCGCTGTCCTTCTCTACGTTCGGCTCGGCCTTTGAAGCAATGAAGCTCGAAAAAAGTAGGACCACGATCGAAAGATGCGAAGAAATCCCCCCGATGCGTTCGCATCTATAGAGAATTTACTGTACCACTAAATACAGTTGAAATTATGTCGTGTCTAGTGTTATTTTAATCAGAAAAATGCCAGAAATAAATTGGTGAAAGTCCCATAAAAAAATAATGAAAAATAAAGAAGTTTTTGTACATTCGATTAGTAGTGGTTCATACCGATACGCTTCGGTCACGCGATCCGTATCTCATGCTATCCTTCTCTACAGTCGGCTTTCGTTTGAAAAAATAATGTTGGTATGCGATAGTTGTCCGTGCAGAACACAGGCTGTTTGACAAGAATCGTGACGTTACTGTACGAGGATAACGTATCTACTGAAAGTAAAAATTAAAGCTGGCACGAATATTTGCATTCAGTAAAGGTCAACTCTGGTAATATTTTTATTAAATATAGTATTAATTCGTTACTAATACACTATATGTAAGTATATTATAGCACATGATTGTTCAGATCTTACACTACGACCTTTTCATTTTTATCCATAGAGCGAAACACTGTGCAACGCAAAAAGAGACTTCTGTTTTTTGAAAATGGTATACGTACCACGTCGACCATGACAAATTCGCTCGCCGTTGAACCAAATTTCATTTAAGCTTGGTACTGGTTCAATGAGAGGAAAACGAACATTGTATTTCAGGGTCCCGCCCCGCACGATCGTTTTAACCGATTGATCTCTCGGCTGCGCTAGTTCCAATCGGCCGACGTATTTCTGAAATTTGATAACAAATATCGTCGATTTCAAATTTATTAATATGTTCATAATCACGTTGTATATAGGATGTATAGAAATTATATGTCGCGAATATCATAGACATGTTTGTACACCAGTGTGCCACGAGAGATTGTCAAATGTGCCGCAAGGGTTTTTGACAAACAATTAAAATTGCGTGGGTTTTGTAACTTTGAAATAGTATTGGGGTAATTACCTCAACTTTGGAACCACGTTTTAATTCAATTTGTTCAAGAAAACAGGCTCGGACCTCTCATTGAATACATTTCCAAATAAATAATTTGTTTTGTTTTTTTTTTGTATCATACAACTTTTACAATTTTTATATTCGTGTGAGTCGCAAATAGTTCCAGATATTTTTAGTGTGCCATCAACCAAAAAGGTTGAGAAACACTGTTCTACAAAATTAATTTCGACCTTGAATTTCAAGATCATAAGGCCAACAATTATTTTACTGCATCGTATTCTATTCGCCGCAAGGTGAATAGCTTGGCTACTGGGATATTTAAGGAAAGAATGGGGGGAGGTCAGGTGGCAGAGGGTGGCCAGGTTTAGAATGGGAATATTAGATAAGAACATGCGAGGATTTACCGTGGGAGCCTCAGAGAGTACAGATACGGATAGTGGGGCCCTGTATTTCTCTTTCCCCGGATAGTTAGAAGAGGGAAAAGGGTTTTGCAACCCTTGAGCGGTAGAGTTTTAGTGGGTATGGGTAGGGATATAGTTCCGTTTCCCCCAAATTTCATCTAGAGGGAGCCGAGTCCCACAATTACCCCCCAAATTTCGCGCCATTCCATTCCATATTCGATGATTGAAATCTAAAACGTTTTATTTTACTATGAATTCTCTGACTTTGTCTTTAGATCGTTGTATCTCATCACAGAATTATCTAAAATGAATAATATTTTGGATAGGGTAGCTTTAACCCTTCGTGGGTGGGGTGATCTCGCGTCCTTATTCGGGTGGGGCGATGCACTCGGTGCGCCAGCCTGTTTTGGGTCAGTTTTACTCAGTTTTGACTTTATATCATCAGGTATTCAGACAAATCCATGTAGGTACATTACTAAATATAATTGAGACATTATCAAAAGAACGGTTTTATTGAAAATGAGCACAAAATAACTCTCGATCTTCTCGTTAAAATTCGATCCTTGGCGCACTCAGTGCACCAGCCCCACCCTCGAAGGGTTAAAGGGTAGTTACTAGGGCTGTAACTTTTCCGAAGCTTCGAAGTCTTCCAAGTGCTCGAAATTAGGACTGTAACTTTCCTTCGAAACTTCGAAGTTTCTGAAATCGAAGCTTCGAAATTCGAAGCTTCGAAATCTTCGACCTTCGAAGGAAAGTTACAGCCCTAGTAGTTACTTTATAAGAAAAAAATTTTTTCAATATATTAAAGTTAAAACATTGAATTTTGGCCACGAAAACAGGGTCTCCAGACCACTGTGGGCCGCCTCGGCACCACCCTGAGTGACAGAAGAATCGCGCTGCGCCGTGGTAAACACTAGTTACCCCTAGTAACGCGTTGTTGATAGAGTTAGCAACGATCCAATATAAATACGGCATATAGTTACTAAGTGAATATTTCTACTGCGAAAGTAGCATTTGAAAATTCCATTACCGTGGGCAATGCAGCAGCAATGCTCAAGCTGACGCTGATTCGTAAGGGCTCTCCCTTCGGTGGACCCGGTATCTCGATGCGTCCGCTGAATTCATTCGTCTCATCGTTATGAATGTATCGGAAGTAATCGGGAATGCAATTCGTTGGATCGGCCGCCTCGATGAATAGCCGAAGGATGTTCACCAGCAGCACGGTCTTGATAACGAGCGTGGTCATTCTGCAGCTCTGCAGCACGTGATAACAAGTCTTCAATTAAAATATTCGAAAGTGTTGCCGGGCGATTAATCGGACCACTCGAGAATAGTTTGTAAGTAAACCCAGGCGAGACGATGCGCCTCACATAATCTTTATTTGCAAATCGATGTACTACAGGAACTGATACAAGCGTAGACGAAGTGACATAATTTGCACATTCGATTGCAACAACGGATGATTTCATAACGCGACGGCCGTGAACGATGTTAGAGTATGCTATCGATTTTATATATCCCACCGAAGCTTGTAAACTTTTCTTTAAAAAAAGGAATCCACGATCACGCGTATGCAGAATGTTTACTTCGACGCGATAACCTCTCCGGAAGACCGAACGTCGCAACGTCACACATAATTATCGTGCACAAAGACAACTGCACAAATTCCACCGGCGAAACTACTCGTAAATACACAGACTTGTTTTTTTCCTCTTAATCCTCCAATCTCTTGGACAACTACGAAAACTCGACAAGGTTCGTCGTTTCCTCAGCGAAATCTATACGCTATACTTAACTAGTAGGACTTGTTCTCTCTCAAGGTCGAAGCTCGATGTCCTTCAATTATCAACTCTGAGTGACTTAGATGCACGCTATCTTGTCAACGTTGCCGTTCGGCATTCATTCCTTGTTTCGTTTCATCTTGTCGCTCGCCTCTACGACTAGACAGAAAATTCGTGGGTTCAGTTCAGTACGAGCATTCAGAAAATTTCACAGAAGCACAAAGTCACTGCAGCGGCCACCAGAAACACTAAATTGTTGTGGATCACAAAACACTACTTCGAAGAAAGAACATGCTTTGAAGGTTCGAGACCGGGAAACTCAAGTATCTCGCGAAAAATTTTACGTAGACTGCAGAGAGGCTCGGTCGAGGATGGTTCCCAGATCAGAGATGAATCGGATCGCATTATATCCTTTTCGTGTTACACTTAACTGTATCAGCCCGGGCCGATGCCGAGCATCTGGTTCGATAACCGCCTCAATAAACACAGCCTTATCCGTCGACCGGTATGTTAAAAAAGCTACCTAAGAATCTCGGCGATGGTCCGCGATGCGTCCTTGCCGTGGCTCGCTGCAAGTTTCACGGTAGTGGGGTATCCGATGCTTCTTCGCTCGGCCGTTTGATTCGCGCGGAGAATTCGCCATCAGCGTAGGTACGAAGAACCAGCAGGATAAAGAAGAGGAAGCGGTTTGACGTCTTTCTCGCGAGATGCGACGGTGCCACTACCACTTTCCACTTAACCAGTTCATTTGTATGAGAAACCGTCATCTCTTCTGCACGGAATTGCAGGACGAAGAAAAAGAAAGTGGTCGAACACCTTCCTCGCGATCGATCTTTCGTGCATCTTTTCGCTGACCTTTTCTTTGATTTCAGTGGATCTTTCGTAAACTTCTTTTGTGCCACGCCTGCTTACAACGCGCGTACCAAACCAATACTGATAATACTGATCTTGCATTTTATTTTCGTAGATTAGTTGTTGATTTATCAACATTATTAACACAATTGTTAACAGTGACTATCATTAATATTTGGATGCTCTAAAAATATGACAACTTTTTTAATATTGGACTAGTGTTCCTTCTCGAGACTTCTTTCTCGAGAATTTCTCGAGAAATTTTGTAATTGGTCATTTATCATTTCTCGAGAGATTACAGTATTCCTCGAGAAATTTAAATCTAGGAAAATTCTTATGAATCTCATTTATTTTATAACATATTTTCGGAAATGAATAAATACATACAACAACAAATCAGAATAACTTTTATATGAATGGACCAAACGACTTCAATTTCTCTGTAGGGTTAGAAGAAGTAGTTTAGTAAACGACGTGTAATAATTAATTGTGCAAAACAATACTAAAAATTGATTTTTACAACTTTTTTAGTTGGCCCAATAACGAATATTTAAAAAATGTCTTTTGTCAACTAGTGTAAATTATATACGCTCTGAAATTTCATTGAAATTGGTTAATTGGTTTACGAATTATAAACGATCAAAAGTAGTAAAAAGGTCGAAAATCTTGATAAATTGCAATTAAAAAAAGCACATTATTTTTCATTATTTTTACGAATCGTAACATATGCATATAGAAATGTTAGTAGAAACAATATTAAAATTTTTTTATTTATATACGTATGTCACCACAACAATAGTAGATAATATTTCATTCGGAAACTTTCCTGTTCTTCCTGCATTGTAACAATTGTCCCGATGATGCTACCAATTCTTGGGAATTCTGTTAATCAATTTTGCCACTGAATTAAGCAACTAGATTCTCAAAATTAGTTCTGCATTCTGATGATATATACATAATGCATGTGTACATACATAAAACTGTGACATTGGTACTAGGATATCTGATCGAACTAACACGTCATTGGTGTAACCACAATTCCGTCATAAAAAAAAACTTATTTTAAGTTTCTATAGGGAAGACTACATTATCAAATGAGTAATTTCATAAAACTAGTTTTAACGCATACGTATCTACGAGGAAGGAATTGTTTAGCTTCGAATGGCAATTAATGTCATTCACGTATTGTATTGACATGCATTGCATTTTGCAAATTACTTTTATTTTTCTGATCTGATGTGCATTTTTCGAGATACGTTCAGCTCGACTTTTGAAATTCAAAAATAGGTTCCCATATGCGATAGATGCGAAGAAATCCCCCCGAGGCCTTCGCGTCAATAGAAAATTTACTGTGCCGATGAAGTCTAAGAGTGAGGGAAGAACCTAATCGGGGAAGATGCCTCGACTAGCTCGCGAGCTACAAGTTGGAACTCCCTCTTATATGTTATACATATACAATGTCAAGTCAATCTACCTATTTTGGTAAGATGACAAGAAAGTCCTTGGCAGAGCAGTGTTGCCAGATGAGGGGAGGGAGAACGAATTGAGGAGAAAAAGTTACCCTCTCTCTCTCTACCAGTACCGGACACATGCACTATACAGGGTGTCCCAAAATTCCTTCAACAGCCAAAAATGGGAGGTTCCTGAGATCATTTGAAGTAATATTTTGCTGTGCAAAAATGTTATCCGCGGCTTTGTTTAGGAGTTATTAACGAAAAACACGGACCAAACAGAGCGCGACCTAGACGCGAGTTGGCACGGTAGTCATGGCGCGCCAACTGTCTATTGGCCGACTGTGCCAACTCGCGTCTAGGTCGCGCTATGATTGGTCCGTGTTTTTCGTTAATAACTCCTAAACAAAGCTGCGGATAACATTTTTGCACAGCAAAATATTACTTCAAATGATCTCAGGAACCTCCTATTTTTGGCTGTTGAAGGAATTTTGAAACACACTGTAGAGACGATACGCGTCACGTGACCGGGCCCTGGCAGATGTGTGGGGTATAGCGTCGTAGAAGGGAAAGATAGAGTGGGAACAAAAGTCTTAACCTGGCGATTCTGCTCTCGAGTAGTGTATCGGGGCAGAATGATTTTTCTGCGATTATAATAATATTCATTGACAGCGAATATGAACTAATTAGAACGATCAAAAGATTAGTAATCAAATAGTGTACAAAGTATACGTGCGTGTAAAACATCGATCAGAATTTTTCAAGGATCACCTAATGATTAAATAAACTTTAAATTTCGCGATTGAAAAACATGGCACAATCACAGAATTCCAGTATTTGCTATTACAACATTATGTTATTTACGTACGATTGCAAAGTCGAAGTCACCTGGTAATAGATGAATAATTTCTCATGAAATAGCCAACACAATGCAGATATAATTGTGATTGTTGGCTATCGATTATATTCAATAGAATTCTGTGAATTTATACTGTTAGGTTTTGTTACGTAACTCGAATTACGCACATCATTCTGGATACGCAATACATGTTCAAAAAGTCATACATTTTAGTGAATTTATGTTTTAGAAGTTATTGGCTCAAGCAACCACACACACAGTTGCTCTTCCATCGTAATAAAATCAACACCAGTACTAAAATTAATAAAAAGAATAAAATACATTGTTAATAACTATTGTACCTGACGAAAATAAAATTTTTTATATTTGTAAAATATAGTAAGTCGTTCAATTAAAATAGCCGATAATAGATGTCTAAAATTTCATTTACAACTCTGAAACCAACGAACTATAAACAAAACTAACTAATAAATCAATCGTTGTAATGTTAGAATTCATAGTTCGTACGATTTGATTTTTCGAAGATGTGTATTCTGATTTATATTAATAATAACATGCATTAATCCTTTATTTGAATACATTAATTTTTTTCTTTTATAATTATCACTATCGTCAGTGATAGTGAATACAATATTGTTTGCTTTCGTCAATATTGTCTTTGACCAAGTCCGATTACACGGTCCAACAAATTTCAACTTTTTTTTTGTATTTCGATTCCCACTATGCGATTCTTATAGAGTTTTCCGCGCTGATTCCGAATCTGTCCTTAATTTTTCTCCTAGACGTACAGTTTTTGAGAAGATCGGGTTTTAAAAAAAGACATATTTTCAACTTTGAACAAATATTGTGATGTTGTTATAGAAGATATTGAATTGTTCTTTACAGCAAAAGATTCTGTAGACTTTCCCGAATACAGTGATATCCAACATTAATGCATTATGATTGTTTAAACAATGATTAAAAACGGAGAGACACCACTTTTGCATCAAGTTTTGAATTTATCTAAAAAAATAAGGGTCTAGCGGAAAATCGAACTACATCACGCGAAAGAGCAGACTTTTATCTTGAGGAACCACCCTTTCATGTTTGCATGGTCAAGGTTTTTTTCGAACCAGAAAGAAAAATATATCTTCGCCCGACGTGAGTTACCGCCAGTGGCGCTTACCACTAGAACAGTAATTTATAAAATCGCGTGTTTTCGAAGTCAGTTCAATTTTTTTTTATTGTCGATGAAAAATGAGAACGCGAATCCCGCAACCTTACAATTCTGGAAAAACGAGTCTACGCCCTTAAAAAAACCTCGGAGAACATTTGCGCAAAGGAAGAAGTTTCTTCAAATGTCCTCAGGAATGGCCCCTCTCAAGGAAGTATAATATTTTTTAGTCACTCTGTACCCCATTAGATACATATTACGATGTAAAAAGGATAAAATTCTCAGTGGAGACTGAAAGATATTTTTTTATTTAATCATTATTTAGGTATGTGCCAGTTTCATAATCGATTCACTAATTTTTCGGATGGGCAATCGTCTCTCATACAACATTTAACATATGGTATTTCCCCAGGCGGAATGGTATGTTGCGTCAACTGACGTTTTCTTGCTCTCACAATCAGTGTAACCGACCGGGTGTACCGGGAATCCCTGATGCCATGCGTGTACAATAAACTTAATGAAACGAGGAAAAATAGCCGTCTGCTTCGTAAACGAAATTTATTCCACTTTGTGTCTGCTTTAACACTGCTTATTACGATCATTTCTCGCCCAGATATAGCGAGTTAAAGGAAAAATGGAAATTGTGCATTTTTATATATATCGAAATATTAATGAAATTGAAAAAACAAAAGCAGTGCCTTGAAGAGAAAGAAACGCTCTTTCTATTGCTTTTTTGCACAAGATTCTACGATAATTTCTTCTCTTTCTGGAGCCAGTTAAAGTTAAAAAGCCCATATTTACTTCAATGTTGAATAACTCGAATAAAAAAAATGGCACAATATTCAACAACCACACAATTTCCACAGGAAAGATAGCCCTTCCAAATGATATTAACGCGATTTATCAAAAAAATTTGTTGCTCCTCGTGTGACGTTCCAAAGTTGCATAAAATTTTTGTTAACCGTCAATGTTGTCTTCATTACTAAAATAGAGAGAATAGGGGAAAAGTTTCACTCGAGGGACGTACAGAGGTTAGAAAAATATTATCGTTACACTTGTGAAAGTTACAGCTGGTAAAGCAGTACATATTAGGTGAAGTAAAAAGTTCTGAGCGTTTTTCGCTTTATTTATAAAGTGAAAAACGCTCAGAACTTTTTACTTCACCCAATATATTCAAGAGTACTTACCACGTCATTTCTACCAATACTCCTCGTATAACGCTGCCCAAAAAATATTTACACCGAGTCGAAGGTCCTATTTCACGGAAGATGAACGTCTGTTGAACAAAATCTGCGGACAAGAGCAAAGCACATATCATTAACCACAGCCGTTGTAACTCCACATTCACTATACAATATAAGAACGCATTTCATCCTCACCCTGTCACGTACATCATATTTCTGAGCATATTTTAAGGGTATCCTACGGCGGTTCAAGCAGCTCCTGGAACACTTGACAAACTTGCGTTTTCCTTTCTCACGACCCTTTTCCTCTGTCTCTGAGAATAACATTGTCAAATATTTGAAACGAATGTTCGCACTGTTATTCATCACTGACGTACAATCCAGGATCGATTATGAAGAATTTACATCGCACAATATATGTGTGTATCATATTGGGGGCTGGAGGGGGGGAGGGGTGAATTGGTGTTTCGAATTCTAATCGTAAACAGAAAAAGTACAGGCTCTACCAGGAAATCTGGACGAGATTGATATCAGATTCATATGCAGTTACTTACATAATTGTTACACACTTTAGATTAGAATAACCTTTTTACAAACAGACCAAACGACTTTAATTTCTCTGTGAAACTAGAAAGAATAGTTTATTAAATTATTATTATAATTAAGACCAAATATTTGTAACTTTTCTACCAACGACTATAAACATGAATATATATATATGTATGTACTAGCATAATTCCCATTAAATATCAATGGATGGCTTATTTCTGGAGGTATGCCACTAATTAATTTCTAGCACTTAATCCTGTAGGATTTCCGTGATAAAAGCATATTCGTGCACCCCTTTATGCTAACGGCTACCTGTGTTCCAAATTTCAACTTTCTATGCCTTCTGTTTTTCGAGATTTTTTTACCGTTACAGAGAACAGAAACTGGCAATTATATTTAGTTAGATTAACGGTAACGTACAGAGTTTTTATAAACAAATATAAAAATGTATAACAAGATTTTTATCTTAACTTGACATTTGAAGTTCAAATTCTGTATAAAGATTTTCTAATGCGATATTTGTCTCGAACCACAGACGAGGAATAAGGATAGACCTATCATCCAATGTATTTTTCTGTCACGTAACCCTCGTACCTTTTTCATTTCGCCTATTAATGCAAATATGCATGCAAATGAAGCAATCCAGCCCGCGAAACATCGATACAGAACAGAAATAGACTTGTGGCACGAAAATCGCTAGCATAAACTCGTCTAAATCGCGTTCCCGCTACATGTATACTTTCCAAGAATGGAAGGTTATACCTCGTCTATTGCAGTATTTCGAATTTGAACTGGCAATGAGCGCACCAATGATAATCAGTGATGCAGGACGGTTTTTTCGCGCATGCGAGTCCAAAACCAGTAACGTATCCATATTGTGGAGGAAGTATTGGAGCACTACGACTGGCGGAAAAGTACCGGAAGAATCCTGGGCGAGACAAGCATGCTACGAATGTTTGGTAAATATTATTAATATTTCATCGGCATATACACATACCTTGATTTTTCAAAATCAAATCGTAACAAAAATTTGCGAAATGATGCCGGGTGACTGAGGTGCCCTATTTTAGTCAAACATTTTACTTTACTGATGCTAAAAACGTCGCGCACGCGCGAAGGAAACCGTCCTATATTTCATCACTGATGATAATACGCAAACGCAATACATAATACGCATGTCTGATAAAGACAGTTGTCATATGTATACAGAAAAACATCTAAACATAACCTTCGAAAGTCGAAGATTGTTGACGTGCACTGCTCTGTAGAGAACATTGTTGTTAAGAGTAAAACGTATTTTGTGTAAAATGGAAGAAATGGACGTTGGAAGTGAGGAAAATAACGATAATACATCGTGCGGTGATTTGGTTGATAAAGAAGATGATTCAGAGATGATTGAGAATGAAGGCGACGAGAATGAGAATAATGATTCCGCTGATGATCAGAATGAAGATGACGACGACGAAGAAGATGCCGATGAGGCTGAGGTGAAAGTTTTGGAAGCTTCTCTTACTCAAAATCCGTATGAATATGCGAGTCATGTAGCGCTTATTAATAAACTGCAAAAAATGGGTGAATTAGAACGATTACGTGTTGCCAGAGAAAATATGAGCTCTAAATATCCTTTAAGTCCTGATCTCTGGCTGTCCTGGATGCGTGACGAAATCAAACTAGCTACAACTCCAGAACAGAAAGCGGAAGTAATCAAATTATGCGAAAGAGCTGTCAAGGATTACCTTTGTAAGTTCCATCTTTAAACAAGCAGTAAATCTCCCTAGTAGCATTTAAGGTTGGCATTTTGTTGGTCCTTCGTTGCAATATTGGTTGGCCAACCGTTAGAAATGTTGCCTTTTCATGCAGGTGGGCGAACGAAGGGCCTACGTCGCTATAATACGAATAGCCACCTAGACTTGCCAACATTATTCTGATCTTCTCTTTTACGTTTATTTTCATAGTATACCATATCATAGTATATAAATAATATAATATAAACAATGTATAGCTTGTCAAATCTAGCCGTTGCTGTTGACCAAAACTTATTACTACGTATTATCATATGTAAATCTCTTGTTAATTAACCAACTATAATAATTGTAAGGCCCAACGTTGGATATTTGTTGGCAAAATGTCGTAAATTTATAAATGTTTATAAATGATACTGTGGTCTGCTTTAGTGGGTTTTAAAACTTTGTTTATGTATCGTTTATAAATTATATCGTATCAAAAATGAATCTATTTTTACAGCTGTAGAAGTATGGCTAGAATATTTACAGTTCAGTATCGGCAATATGGGAACTGATAAGGATGCGGCAAAAAATGTTCGTCAATTATTCGAACGAGCATTAACTGCTGTCGGATTGCATACTATCAAGGGTGCTATAATATGGGAAGCATTTAGAGAATTTGAAGCTGTTTTATATGCATTGGTAGGTACAAAAGCTAAAGTATTTTTTATATACCAACAAGAGAGCATACAATATATTTAGTTTTTGCATATTCGATTAGATCGATTCTTCGAATGAAGCGGAGAAAAAGGAGCAGTTAGAACGTATTGGGAATTTATTCAAAAGACAATTGGCTTGTCCTCTTTTAGACATGGAAAATACTTATGATGAGTACGAAACTTGGCGTAATGGAGATGGCGCTGGAGCAACTTTTGACGACAAAATTGTAGTTGGAGGATACAAAAGAGCTTTAGAAAAACTGAATGCTCGTTTACCTTATGAGGAAAAGATTGTCTCTTCTCAGGTTGAAAGTGAACTTTTAGATGCGTACAAAGCGTATTTACTCTACGAGAAGCAAAATGGAGACCCAGGACGGATAACTGTTTTATATGAAAGAACAGTTACCGATTTGAGTTTAGAAATGTCAGTTTGGTTCGATTACGTTACGTATGTGGGAAATAACATCAAAATTGAATCTATCTTAGATCAGGTATATCAAAGAGCTTCAAGAAATGTTCCGTGGTGTGCAAAGATTTGGCAGAAATGGATGAGATCGTATGAGAAATGGGACAAACCGATATTAGAAGTTCAAACGATATTAGAAAACGCTTTAATGGCTGGATTTTCCACCTCGGACGATTATCGAAATTTATGGATGACGTATCTGGAATACTTGAAACGAAAAGTCGATCAATCATCCGACGAACAAAAACAATTGGAACTATTATACAATACCTTTAACAGAGCTTGTGAACATTTAGCTAAATCTTTTGGTTTAGAGGGCGATCCCAATTGTGTAATATTGCAATATTGGGCTAGAACTGCAGCTATACTCGGTAATGACATGGAAAAAGCTAGATCACTTTGGGCTGATATCTTATCGCAAGGACATTCTGGTACTGCATCTTACTGGATGGAATATATTTCATTAGAAAGGTAACTCTTTATATTATTTTAGCTCAATACGACGTCAAATAACATTTCTACATTTCATAGTTTCGTTGATCTACAGGTGTTACGGGGACACTAAACATTTAAGAAAGCTGTACCAGAAAGCCCTGAATTCTGTAAAAGATTGGCCAGAGAGTATTGCAAATTCATGGATAGATTTTGAAAGAGACGAAGGCACACTAGAACAAATGGAACATTGCGAATCCCGGACGCAAGAAAAGCTAGAAAAGGTAACCGAAGAAAGGCAGAAAGCACAGCAAACCGTTAATCATGATCTGTCACCATCGCATAATAAAAAAGCTCATAAGAGAAAAACAGAAGACACCGGCAGGTGGAAGAATTTAGGATCGTCCCCAACAAAAATTACAAAAATTGAAACGAAAATAGAACCAAAAGTAAATCCAAACTGTTCAACGCTGGAAAAGAAAATCACTAGTAATAGAATCGAAGAAGGAAAACCAAAGATTGCTCCACCACCTGGTTTCAAAGCACCAGAAGATAATAATGAAATGGACGTTGACAACACTGAACAGGTTGATGATAAAATCACCGTTTTTATAAGTAATTTAGACTATACTGCAACTGAGCAAGAGGTCAGAGATGCCTTGGAACCGGCTGGACCGATTACAGCATTTAAAATGATACGAGATTACAAAGAACGTAGCAAAGGATATTGCTATGTGCAACTAAGTAGTACGGTATGATATGTAACTTGTATACGAGGTCCTTTATATTTATTATTATTATTATTATCACAGTGTTTTATCGATAAATGTCTCAAGTGGCCTCAAGCTCGAGAGGCCTCGGTCGCCGAGAATAACATAATACAGGTCGGGTATATCGGTGCGAGACGAGGAGACCATTACTAATCCAATAGCAAAACAAAATAACAAAACTTGTTTATCTTCTATGGGACTTTGACCAACATATTCTTGGCATTTTTCTAATAAAAGCGATACCAATTATGATATAGTTCCGATGATATTTACTTGTGTAATGAACAATGAAAGTTTCGGACGCAAAGGAAAAATAATGTATGGAACAGCCTTTGAGCTGTGTCGGCGCGCTGCGACTCCCCGCGACTCTTTATTTCCCATACGCTGTCCTTCTTCGCGTCGAAAACTTTCATGGTCCATTAATTCATTACACAAGTATATATCATTCGAATTATATCATATTTGGTATCATTTTCATTAGAAAAGTGGCATGAATATCGAGGTCCTCGAGTTTCGCTGTCCTTTTCTACGTTCGGCAAAAGTCAAAAAACAGTATCCCTGGCCGTATTTTTTATCGATAAAACACTGTATTATTATTATTGTTATTATTATTACTATAAAATTATATTTTTAAAGGAAGCGGTTGAACAAGCATTGAAATTAGATAGAACTCCTATAAGAGAACGACCGATGTTTGTCTCAAGATGCGATCCTAACAAAACAACAAGGACGTCGGTATTTAAATACAGCTCTTCTCTCGAGAAGAATAAATTATTCGTTAAAGGTATATTTGATTTAAATTACACAAATTCGACAGCGTAAGTTATATTGCAATATTTTGTTCGAATACATTTTGTGAATCGAATAGGTCTACCGCTGACAATGACAAAAGGAGAACTGGAGGAAGTCTTCAAAGTTCATGGAACATTAAAAGAAGTTCGTGTAGTTACTTATCGTAATGGGCATTCGAAAGGCTTAGCTTATGTTGAATATGAAGACGAGGCTAGTGCCGGAAAAGCTCTCTTGGCCACCGATGGCATGAAAATCGGCGACAAAGCTATTAGCGTGGCTATAAGCAAACCCCCAGAACGAAAGAAGGCTCCAGCAACCGAGATACCCGCTGTTAAATCTCTAGGTAGTACCCCAGTAAGCAGAACTACATTTGGCATGCCTAAAACGTTATTGTCTATGGTGCCACGTACTGTGAAAGCAGCCGCTACTAATAGTAGCGCAAACAAAACTACAAATGGCGTTACACAAAAATTAAATAATCAAGACTTTCGAAATATGTTATTGAATAAAAAGTAGTTTACCATTACAGATTTCGTTCTCTGAAACCTCATTTACGTTCATTAACCAATTGAAAACGTGCAGTATGTCTAGTTTAAATGTATATTGTATTATAAATACGTATATGCGATTGTTTTCTCAAGTGTTAGAAATACAACGAAAATTGTCAAATGTATGTTGTATAGCTCCAACCTATTTTACTCTACAATCATACATATAATACAAAAATGATCCCGAAAAGTCTTGTGAAGGTCACATCGCAATTTTGACATGGAATTCTATATTTTTTACTAAATATATACACACGATACAATCTCTTTGATATCACACATTTGTTTGAAACATATTTTTGCATAATTATTACTTAGGAAAATAGTCGGATGTATCACATTGGAAACAAAGATGCGTGAAAAAAGCGCCGAGTATATCATTCGAACTTCGAAGAGGAGTACGGGGGGACACAGTCAGTGCTTCGATTGGGGATACCTTTTCTCGCGCATGCGCGAGAAAACAGTAACGTGTCCACTATTGGGTTGCAAAGCGGCCAGAGCCCTAAGGCAGCTATATTGGCGGGAATGTACCGAAATAATCTTACCGGACAAAAAGACTCCAGGACGTGTCCTACGAGTTACAAAATATACAAAAATATACTTGTTATACATTTATTTTTCAGGATCAAATCATATACATTTTTTTAAATTCTGCGGGGTGCTCAAGGAACCCCATTTTATCGAGAAGGTTACGTTACTGAGGCTGAAATCGCCGCGCATGCACGAAAAAAGGTATCCCCAATCGAAGCACTGGACACAGTACACCGGTCGAACGATAACGGCGCTGTCATTCAAATCTACGTTGAATCAGTGTTCCCAGACGGGTCACCTCTTTCCGCGCATGCGCGGCGATTTCAGTCTCAGTAAAGTACGCTTCTCGAGGAAATGTGGCACCTTGAGTACCATGTAGAATTTTAAGAAATTGTAATGATCTCCATGGAGCCTACTACATGTTTGGTTTTTTGACTTTTGCACTCCTAAGTCGTCCATTTGGACGACTATGCGTCCCGTCCATTATACCGGTACATTCCCGCCGATATAACGTTTACCTCAGGGCTCTGCTACATCATCGCCTCATCATAGATACGTTACTGTTTTGGATGCGCATGCGCGAAAAAGGTGACCCGTCTGGGAACAGTTCACAGTAGTTCACACCAGTTCACAGTTCACACACTGTTGGGTTGGGATGTGCTGGGAACACTGCGTTCAATGTTCAGTTCAGTGCCTTTAACAGTATCTCGTCTGTGCTATATCTCGTCTGTGATTCTACCTATCAATCTGCTTGTGTGTCTGTTTTTCGTGCAATCCTTATCATTGTAAGTGGCACCCCCGTCCTTGGAACCAAAAGTTTACGAATTGTATGTAAGAAACGACAAAAACGAAGACAAAGGGAGAAACTCTCCCTCGCAACCCTGGCATCTCAAGTGCCCCTGATGGTCGAGCGATAGGAACCGACGAAACTAACCAGATTTGGTGTCCTCGAGCTCAATCACTGATAGCCCCGCGGATGGTTTGTATTTACATGTATTTAGAGTTTGCAACGAGGGACCAGCACCAACTATTTAGCACTTGAGGCGCGGCCACTTTCCCAGGTAAAAACCCAGATCGATCAGGAGGATCTATCTTGCGAGGACAAGAGTCAATTCGGCATTCTTGACCGAATCGTTGATACAGACGTTTCAGCTCATCTTGCGTGCAATTTATAGTTTTCTATTGATTATTATGTAGTAACTAGTTTCTCTTTGTATTAGTCTCTACGCAGTAATAGTTTTTAAAGTTATTCATTAAAGTTAGTGCCAGTTTATGTGATAAAAATGGCAAAGGGCAGAAAAGATTTATTGACTATGCAAGAACGTATAAATGTTCTGAAGGACTTGGAGACATCCTCTATAGCAAATGTCGCTGCAAAGTATAAAGTACATACCAGGACAATTAGACGAATTCAAGAATATGCTGCGGACATCTACAACTTCGCAGAAAAAGGGACAGTGGAGAAAAGTCGGAAAAATTTCAGGCAACCGAAGTATGAAGAGTTGGAACAACGATTGTCTGTGTGGTTCGCAGAGAGGAGAGCCGTAGGAGATATTCTATCAGATGCGATACTTCTACAAAAAGCAGGTGAATTGAAAGATGAAGTTGAAGCGTGCTCCAGTTTTAGATCCAGCAAAGGATGGCTCGTAAACTTCAAAAGACGTTACCACATTCAACTGGTTCACAGATATGGTGAAAAAGCCAGTGCTGATGAGCATGGATCTAATTTATTCGTTAGTAATTTTGAGAAATACATCAAAGAAGAAAACATTAATTTAGAAAATATTTATAATATGGACGAAACTGGGTTATTATGGAAAGCTTTGCCATCAAGAACCTCGGCATGTGATACCGAGCAGAGTGTGAGTGGATATAAACTACAGAAAGACAGACTGACGGTAGGATTATGCGCGAATGTTACGGGGACACACAAAATTACACCTCTCGTAATATACAAACTTAGGAAACCAAGAGCTTTGAGATATTGTATGAACCAAATTCCTGCTATTTATAAAGCACAAATCAATGCGATGATGACCAAAGCTATCTTTGTAGATTGGTTTGAAAATCATTTCAAAAAAGCTGTACGTCAATATCAGTTGCAGAATAGGCTGCATGGAAAAGTGATTTTACTTGTTGACAATTGTAGAAGTCACAAATTTCCAACTGACTATGAGCACGATGACGATTTTGAAGTAAAAATTTTACCTAACACCACATCCTTGATCCAACCAATGAGTCAAGGAGTCATGGAAAAGCTGAAGAGACGATTCCGACATAAACTGTTACAGCATCTCATTGCACACGGATATGGGATAGAGAAATTTTACGAAAGATATACAATTAAAGATTGTATACACGCGATCAGTGCATCTTGGGAGCATCTGACATGCAGTGACATCAGAAATGCGTGGAAGAATATGATTCCGAACATGCAAACAATTGTCAAAACAGAGGAAGATACAATAATATCCGAAATGCAACAAGCTTGGTCACACATTTCAGAGCACTATGTAACGGTCGAAGACATTGAAAATTATTTCGCTGCATGCAGTGAGGAGGAGCGGACATTGTCAGGAACATTAGAAGAAAGGGTCACAGAGGAAGGAGATGAAGAAAGGACCGCAGAGGGAGGAGATGAACAATGGACCGCAGAGGAAGGATATGAAGAAAGGACCGCAGAGGAAGGAGACGAAGAATGGGCCACAGAGGAAGTAGATGAACGAAGAGACGCAGAGGAAGGAGACGAAGAATGGGCCACAGAGGGAGATGAAGATTATGCGATAAAACTACAACCAAAAATAAGAGAGGACTTTGAGGATATTTTTAAACGGTTCGAACGTCTCAAAAAATACCTTCCACCTCCAGCACGATGTATCTTAGAAGGACTAAAATTAACGATCTTAGGTAAGACAATTGAAATAGTTAATAAATAAATAATACGTCATACTATTATAACATAACACCACATTTTTTTAGGCTATACTACGTCAAAGAAAAGGAAACTCCGGTAATAAATTTTTAAAGTATTCATTTTACATAATCAGAAGAAAGTTGTCAATAAAAATGTTTGCATCGCATTGATATTTTAAACAATACAGTTTTTCTTTCTTTTTTACTCGCTATCCTTCTATGTCCTCCATACCGTCTATTAAACCACTAAATACAGTTTAAATTATATCATGCTTGGTATCATTTTAATCAGAAAAATGCCAGAAATAAGTTGATGAAGGTCCCATAAAAAATTTAAGAAGTTTTGTAATTGGATCAATAATGGTTCACACTGATACGCTTCGACCGCGCGATCCGTATTTACATGCTGTCCTTTTCAATGTTATTTCTAAAAAAATAGTGTCCTTAATCGTCATTTCTCCGTGTAGAACACAGCCGTTTGCAAAATAACGCGACTTTACTGTACATTACGGTATCTCAAAGGCACAATGGACAAGAAGTTGATATTCAGTTATAAACTAAATTTTACTAAATAATTGAATGATAGTTTTGAAACGATGAGTACAAATTGACCCGAGCAACCTAGCCAAAGGGTTAATTTTTTAAGGAAAAGACAGGAGTAGATGATATGAGTTTATAGAAAATAAATACATGTAATGTAACATTGTATATGTACAAAGTGGAACTATATTGGGACTCTTTCACAGACACATACATCGCGATTATAAAATATTTTCTCACACACACACTCACTCACGCGCATATATACTTATCAGTTCACGTTGAATAAGTTCATTAAAAAAAGTTATCCGAAATGTTCTAAATCCTTTGAATGTAAATATGTGAGCAGGGAGGAAATGTATGTTCTGGAATCAAGCCACATCCAAATCGAGCCAAACCTAACTCTTCCCGCACCATTGTCGCTATGACGCATTGACCCTTGAAAAAAAATTTGGGACACCCAAGGTCACCGCTCCCTCCCCCCCCCCCCCCCGGGGTTACGTTTGGCTCGAAGTGCATTACCTCCCTACTTATGTGGGATACTAGTCTGAGTAAACGCTATAACTTGACTGCGGATCTTTATGCATTTATGAAGAAATTAGTTGGGTGAAATATAAACCAGTAATAAATTAGAAAAATTCAAAAATATTTTGTAACGTTGTTTTTAACGTAACAAAGTCGTTAAGTGATGAAATTAATTATGTTCATCCTGCTTCTCGCAATCAACGCAGAATACTTTTACTTTGCATAAAGATACCCAGTCAAACTATAGCGAATCAGTGTAATCGCTGGTGTTCTATAAATATAAATTTCTAAGGCAGTGAGGCAGTACAAAAGTCCCTTTAACATGTTTCCGACATAGCAAACGCAAAAACGTTATCGCAAAATCACATAATCTCCTTAGTTTTTCCTTATTCCCATTCTACGTGAAGTCAAAATGTCTCTTTCTACAATTGTAGTGGTGCGTTGTATGCGTTGTGCTTTTTATGCCTCGGTGGAGCGACAGGTGGACTTCCAGGTGTCAACAATCGACTGTTCATGAGCCATTTTTTGGCTCTGCCAGCGTGATAGTAGTACGAGTAAAGCAACGCCATAGCCGCCAGCACAACCAGAAGGCACGTACCAGCGATAATGATACTGAATAGCCAAAACGGCCCTGTCGACTTTGGCACCAAAGTTGGTTCTGTCGGCGATTTTTCACCGGGAACAGTGGGTCGTAATGTAGGCGGTCTCGGTGGTAGAGGTTCTACGTTGTCGCCAATAGTAATATCAGCACAAGAACGAAACTCCTCTTGATGCCCACACCCTACAGCTCCTGTAATTAAAATTTTCCAATATTTAACACGGTCACCGCTACGCGTTCAATAGAATACTTCTATTGAATTCACAAATTGGTTCACGCATACTTTGGCATTTTCTATTTAATCATATTATGGAATGTGAAATACTTCTGTAGTACTCGTCAACTCTCATCTGCTCTTGATTTGCTATGAATTTGACAGCAAAACTTAGGCTTATTCCTTCAGATTGTAACTAGAAAGGAACTAGAATCTTATTAGAAAAAATGGGTTTGCGATTTTTCGCTTAATGTCTTTATACGAGCAAATTTTGGACTGGGTGAGGGCTCATTCGAAAAAGGAAGGTTCACCGGAGGGTGCTTTGGTCATCCCATCAGTTAAAAAAGGCTTTTGGAGACAGAAAAATACATTGAAATCTGCGGGATTTTTTCTCGATCTTTCCCTTACTTTGGACACATATTATTAGATATAAACATAATCTCGTTAACCTCATGACCCGAGCACCCTCCGGTGAACCTTCCTCTTTCGAATGAGCCCTCACCCAGTCCAAAATTTGTTCGTATAAGGACATTATTCGCAAACCCATTTTTTCTAGTAAGATTCTAGTTACTTTTTAGTTACAATCTGAAGGTATGCCATGCCAAATCCCGGGCAAAACGAGGCCAAACCTTGCCCTCGTGAAGAGGTCGCACTAAGAACGGACCTAATCTTGCATTCTAAGAGTAAATATCGGGCAAAATCGTTATTGTCATCCTTTCAAGATTCGTAAATATTTAAATCATTGAAAATACATGAAAATTAAAATTATATAATGTAGAAATTTAAATAAAATTCGGTTTCCCCTTCTACAGCAAATTTTACTCCGATGTTGTCCGATACTTATAATTAGGTTAGCTCTTAGTGCGAACCTGCCCTTTTCGCGAGCATGGAATAGCGCCTCTAAATTTTGCACTCAAATATATTTTGTATTACATAGAATAAAAAAAAGTTGCATGCCAATGTTTGGGAGAAGGAAGAATACAAACAATTCAGAATAAAAAATTGTAGAAACAAGTTTTGTTGGTTATTTTGTAATAATAGTCGCAGGTGAAGTTTGAAAGCAATAATCTGGTTACACAATGCCAAGCTTGGCGGAATGCTAATCATTATGAAGAAATCATGCAATGCCCGCGCTAATTATGTAATATTTATTATATGCAGACAGTTAACTAGTCCTTCTATCTTTATTCGCGTAGAATATTAATACCACATAACTTTCCCCTGTATGATTCATCATTATTTTAAACAATTTTGTTTAGAAATAACTTTTGCCTTACTCTAAGATACTAAAAAATGTTCGTTTAGTAATTATCTACGATTTAGATCAGATATTTTTTATGTTCTGTGAATTATCAGAATGCGTTATAGTGGTATACATATACATATGTAGTATACATAGAATGTGAGACTTATCTAAAACTTACACCGAAAATATCTCCGTTGTTTTTAGTAATACAAGAAATTGTTTCGGGTTGAATATGTTTGGTTCAGTGGGACAATTATTGTGACGGAGAAGCTTTTTTTCTCTAAGTCATATTTTCCGATAATTCAAGGACATCGTTATTTTTTTAAAAATGGAACGACGATTTTGATTAGTGTAACACTATACCTAATGGAAAGACAAATTCAACCATGTATAATATGTTGACCTTCAAATGACTTTCGAAGGAGTTACTCTTTAAAAAGCATAACTTAATAGTTTAAATAAATTCGCCTTCTTTTTGTTTGTAGTAGGGTTTTAAGCTGAAGCGATGATTTCATTACAACTAGAAAGAACTTGTAGTTATTAATGTAAGGCTGTATGTGAAAGATTTTCATGGACCTGTTTCTCTTTTGTAAGACTCTTCATTATGGAGATAAGTGGTGCTCGTGTGAATTGATCTAAAGCCTGAGTTCAACCAGGTCTATCATTCGAAGTACCGTTTGAAGTTGAACGAGAAAAGCATGCTACGAAAATACTGGTAAACAGCAGAGACAATACCTGTTCCGTTTCCACAGTCGCCCCAATTATTTCCAGCTACGTATCTCCATTGAAAGACGCATTGAGCGCAAGTCAGACCGTCTGGTAATTTGTAGAAAGCCTCGAAAATCTTGTTCCCAGGGCCCGGAAAATATCTGGACGATCCATTCTCCATTCGTAGAGAATATTTGTCCAAACATTCCTGGTCGACTTCCTTTCCCTTGTGGGTCATCGCACATGTACGAAACTCGAAGTAGCCATGATGATTCGCCGTCAGTTCCACTTTGACTGGTATCACAGAACCAGTTCGATACTTCCTCACTATCACGCTATTTCCGTATTTGCCGCCGGTCTCGTGCGGGCGAGGCTATGATCAAATGAAAATAAAATATATTTAACACATGCTTGTTGAAGAGGCCACCGCAATAAATAGACAGCTCCAATTTCGGCTAATGTGAACTTCACTTTACGAGGACAAAAGTTCTTAACTCTTTCTGTTATATAATCCCGTAGATTTTCACGGGAAAATGCCGAAAATCCAAGTTTTAATCTTAGGAACTCACTGGTTCAAAAGATATTTAAAATCGTCCAACTTTAAACACCCAGAACATTTGAATCAGCGAATTCCCTAACATTAAAACTTGGATTTTTGTTATTTTCTCGTCGAAACCTGCGGGATTATATTTAAAATGTCCAAAATTATTAGGTCTCGTAGGGTAAAGTTTAACCAAATGATATGTACAATAAACCTATAGATTACGATATTGTAGTATTTCTTGATTCAACCAGCGGCCCCGCTCCGATTTTCCTGATTCCTGTCTTAAAACATCGTTTTATGTCCAAAAAAACATTGTGTCAAATTTCAAATTCTACCCCCACCGACAGGGGTGATATTGAGGTAAATTTCCCCGCACTTAAATGCAATTTGCTCTAAAACGAGAAAAGATATCGACATGGGATAAACGGCAAACAAAAGATATAGATACACTCTATATTTGAGATTTTTTTCAGAATTTTTTGCTAATTATTTATAGTTGAAAATAATTAATTAATTTTCAACTATAAATAATTAATTAAAATAATCAATTAATTTTCAACTATAAATAATTAACAAAAAATTCTGAAAAAATCTCAAATATAGAGTGTATCTACATATATCTTTTGTTTGCCGTTTATCTCATGTCGATATCTTTTCTCGTTTTAGAGCAAATTGCATTTAAGTGCGGGGAAATTTACCTCAATATCACCCCTATCGGTGGGGGTAGAATTTGAAATTTTACACAATGTTTTTTTAGACATAAAACGATGTTTTAAGACAGGAGTCAGGAAAATCGGAGCGGGGTTCGCTGGCCCATGCTTATCCTTTTATATAGGGTGTCCCGCTTAAGTGAGAACAGCAGGATATCTCGGAAGGCGTTGTCGTTATCAAAAATGTGTACAAACTACAAAAGTTGTTTGGTATGACGGGCTAAATTACGTAGTATTAATTGTTTTCTTGTGGGTGGAGTGAAGTGGAGGATATCTGAAAATCAACCTAGTTTTGCTAAATAGAATGTCCTATTTTTTATACCACAGATCGATAGAGTATCAAATTCTGAGTATAAAAGTGTCGACCTTCACATGTTCTAAACCTAATAGTTAACGAGATATTATCCAAAGAAGAAAGAAAATTGTTTCGATAATATCTCGAACGTGTTTAAGTAAAACCTCGAAATAAAATAGGAAAATGCAGATTTCGCATTGTTGAGCAAAACGATCTTAGGTTCTACAGGATATATTTTTCGGGATGGTGTTGAAACGCCTGGTGCTATTGCAGAGAGTGCATGTGCACTCGACAGACCGAAAAGCCGCAAATAGTAATTTATACCGTGTTGTAAGAATACTGGGAGATAATTGCACGGAGATTACAATGGGATTTTCGTGTCCGGTCCATCCAGATTGTCATAAGCGCACAAATACTTTAAATACAGTGGCGGACAACAGAAAGTTTGAAATTGGCATTTCTGATGTGTGTATGTGGGTTGTGGGATGTGGGTATGACAATAATAAATTTAAATTGTCTTCTGCATTGTAATAATAGCAACAACTACATAGTACACATTCGTCGATATTTTTCTTCATTTCTGTGATTATATAGGGTGTTTCGTCTAAAACAGGACGAAAAAACGGGAAACAACAGGAAAAAAATATTTGTTACGTAATGTGCATATTATCAGTGGACCAAATATCTGGCAAGAGTATTTTTTCCAAAGGTCATTTTTTTCGGAGTTATCAAGGTCATCGATGTTTTTTGATACATAACTACATTTTTATTTTATTGATACATAACTACATTTTCACATATGTATAATAACATGACATTGACCTTGGTCTAAAGGTAAAACTTTAATTTTCGAAGATCAAGGTCATGTTATTATACATATTTGAATGTATTTTTCGATCAGTTACCCGATGCGATAAGATAAAAATGTAGTTATGTATCAAAAAACATCGATGACCTTGATAACACCGAGAAAAATGACCTTCGGAAAAAATTACGTAACAAATATTTTTTGCACTACAATAACCTGAAGAGATATTCAGGTGGCCTAACTTAAACCCTGTATAGACAGAATTCACTAAAATGGTACCGACAGTTTTTCGCGAATACCTTGGAAACTAAGCGAGAGCGTTACTAATGCGCAAAGGAAAAAGTTATATGATATATCGATTTCTACAGCATATCCAAAAATCATTGAAATCGGAGGTTAGATAGTTGTTCTGCAGGTTGGTCCATTATTTAATGTAATGTTAGAATTTGAAACACGTAATTCATCGTAAACTGGTAATTATAAAACACGTTTTATAAATGTAGCTAAATTCTATTGTATTTATAAATGTTGCAATTTACTTAATCATTTTTTTTTTGTGACAATATTACACACTAAATTATGCACAAGCCGTCGCGTCGCGCTGTGTCCTTATTTCTGCCGTACATCCTTATAAGAAGTTTCACAGAGTTAATCGTATCTTGCGTGGGTGTTCAAATATCAAATCGAAGTCCCGTTACGCGATTTTAATATTTTATAGGTACAACGTCAACAAAAAGTTTTACGTTGTAACGTTGCCTTTCATTAAAAATGTATTTTCCCATCAGAATTAATGATACAACATTTAAATATGTACATATATTAGGGTGGCTCGTATTCTCGACATTTGAATTTTTTTGTGTACAGGTCGTATATTCCCATATTAAAAAAGTTATGGTGGTTTTAAGAGTGTCCGAATATTAGTGGGAGTCACTGTATGTAGATTTATCGAGGGTAGCTCTGTTCGTTTATCTAGGATGGTTCCTGTCAGAGATGATATTGAACACCTGTTCGTCATCCGTAACAGCTTTACACCTATTTTTAATACAGTCTGTACATATGTGTATAAGCATTTGAATTAGTGCTTAACGATCTTGTTAAAGGTTTTCGTCTTACCGCTGGCATGTCCCAAGCATCTCCGCAGATCCCACAGTTTCCTTTGTTTCGCTGCCACTGTCTGGTGAAGCCGCCACAGTAACATTCATGGTCGTTGTAATCGTGTGGTGTATCGAACCCATATCTCCACATCGAGGCTCTTGAGGGCGGTTCTATCAATCTCCCATGGGCCGAAACTCTTCTTATGGCTAGCACACTTACAACCAATATTACACCAAGGATGTGGAGACGCATCCTTGTAGCGTCGAATCCTGGACCCTGAAATTTTATATTTCTTTTGTTAGTTTTTCAGCTTGTCTTTATTGTAACATAGTTACTATATTAAACTGAACACGTTCACACAAGTTTGAACAAGTTTGAACAAGTTGGAACAACTTTGAACAATCATGCAACACCTCTCATAATTAATTGGACGATAAATAATTTAACCCTTTGCACTCCGAATTATTTTTCAATTTTCTTGCCAACAAGTCCCTACTATTTTAAGTGTTTTATTTGAAATTTACTTCAAAGGACAGTTCCTTGACTAGTACTTATTTTAAACAAGTTTGTTTACTAATTATATTAAATACTACTGCTTTGTCGTAGTTTCACACTAAAAAAATAAGACAATTGAATAAATAAAGGAAGAAATAAGTATATTTAAAAACGCCATTTTAATTACATTTTTCGTTCTCTAATGTCGAGTCACACTCGACAAAGGAGTGCAAAGGGTTAACAAAGTTGTACATATCAATCAGAAGATTAAGATCCTGATGTTTAAACAAATATTAACACATAATTTGTTAAGGACCATTACATAGTAGTCTAGTTTCAACTCGCTCTGTCATTGTTTTTGAAATGGCTGGCGCGGCGGGCGACCACCAATCCCAACCAGTGCTGAGATATGATGCAATATTTCACGGGCATGCGCGGCGATTTCAGTCTCAGTAAAGTAATTTGTGTATATTTTGTAACTCGTAGGACACGTCCTGGAGTCTTTTTGTCCGGAACAGATTGTTTCGGTACATTCCCGCCAATACATATAACTGCCTCAGGCCTCTGCTACCCTCATCATCCTAATATCCGGCGATTCAGGTGACTTCACGTGAACGTAGTTTCTCGCGGTTGAAACTAATAAAAAATTATCTTCGATCATCAATAGACTGCGGATCTTTATGCAAAATAAAAAATGTTTGAATTGATTACAAGACACAGGAGCCAAATAAAAATTTCATTCTTCTTTGGATTATCTTGTTAAGGTGAAACTAATACACTGGTGGCCTTAAATCTTTTTAATACCTCCACTCTTTTAAATTGTACGTACTCATTTTTGTCATAAATGCATAAAATCCGCAGTCTAATCATCAATAAGCTAAGACCGATTTACGATTTAGGTAAGACCGATCTCTGGCTATTCTTTCAATAGAAAGCAAAGTAGCAAACTCAATCAATTTTGATGACGTAATCAAAGATTTTGCGGCGGAAAAAGCGAGAAAAATTATGTAATATTTATCTTACAAAGAATATATGTAACATCCTTTGCACTTATAATAAATAATTCGATATTATATTTGAATGTGAATTCTGGCTCCGCACAATTTTCGAACCGGGCCCCGCAAAAGGTCACGCCGGCTCTGCCAATACCGGTATGAAAATTGTACCGCTACTCGTAATACCGGCATTAAGCCCCTGTCGGAATACCGGTATACCAAACCGGTATTAAGTTCCCTGACTATAGAGGCGGATCTCGACGACCACAGTTCAGTTGTCGCTCGACTGCGCACAAACTGACTCTTCCGTTTGTTCTAGAGAAATTGTGCGTGGTGTTTTAAATGTTTATACATTTAGATATTTTTTAAATTGGTGAGTTTCTTTTTCACAAACAAGTACACGTTATTTGTTATACTTCATCGTTCAAAATATTTACATGTGTAACGTATGTATACGTTTTTAGTTTCACTTATCCATAATGAATAATATGAATGGCTTCAAAGAACATAGAAAATCTGCCGATAACACTTCGGCTTGGTTTTACTATTTATATGATGAAAAAAATATGCTGGCAAGATGCAAAACATGTTCAAGAATTATTAAAGTTTTTGGAGGAAGCACAAGCGGACTACATACACATTTAAAAACACAACATAATATTAATTTATTGAAAAGAAAAGTATCCGAGACAAATTCTAACCCCCCTACAAATAATATAACTGAACCAAAGACATCACAAATTACAGATTTTTGCGACAGAAAAAATGCCTGTTTCGATGAAGTTTTATCTAGGATGACAGCACTAGATGGTTTGCCGTTCAGAGTGTTTTGCACTTCAATTGAATTGAGAAAGTCACTAGTTGCAAGAGGTTTCAAAAATATACCAAAATCTATTAATACTATAAGAAGAACTGTTATAAACTATAGTAACAGTGTTCGTAATTCTCTGAGAAAAGAATTAACAGAATTAAAATTAAATGGTATAAAATTTAGTCTGACATTTGATGAATGGACAAGTGTACGAAATAGACGTTATTTAAATATAAATATTCATTCGGAAAAGAAAATTTGGAATATAGGACTCGCACATGTCTCGGGAAGTATGCCATCTACAAAATGTGTAGAAGTGGTCAACTGCAAATTGGAGGAACATGGATTATCTCTGAAAGAAGATATTGTCTGCGTAACTACCGATGGAGCAACGGTGATGAAAGAAGATGGGAAGTTGATTGATGTAAATCAGCAATTGTGCTATGCTCGTGGAATCCAACTTGGAGTAATCAGTGTGCTGTATCAACAAAATCAAGAGCAGAAGAAGCAGAATACTCCGGATTCCGAAACTTCTGATTCTGATTTCGAAGAGAGTGACAATGAAGAAAATAATACAATTGTTGAAAGTACCTCATTTGAATATGACGAGGATAACGGTAACGAGACCGAAATATTAACTTACCAAGGATTGCTTCCTATAATTAAGAAAATTCGAAAAGTTGTTAAGATATTTAAGCGTTCCCCTACTAAAAATGTCGTTTTACAAAAATATATACTTATTGAAATGAAACAAGAACTTGTGCTGATATTAGATTCGAAAACACGCTGGAACAGTTTGTTATTAATGATGGAACGATTTTTGAAATTAAAAAGTCCAATCCAGAAAGCATTAATTGACTTAAATGTACAAACTAGTTTTTCCGATAGTGAATTCGATTTAATATCAGAGACTGTGTCAGCTCTGCTTCCAATAAAGCTGGCTGTGGAAGCATTATGTCGGAAGGATTCCAACTTATTAACAGCGAATGCAACAATAAATTTTATGTTGCAATCACTTAAAGATCAGGACACGCCACTGTCTGAGGAATTATACAGTGCATTGAAAGTTCGTATACAGGAAAGGCATAGCGAACTAGAAAATATTTTAAGGTATTTACATAATTATAACGACTTCAAAAAAGAAAACGAAAAGGAAGAAAAGAAGCTAACAAGGTCAAATTTAATCAAGTTCGTCGTGAATTTCCACAAAAACATTTATGAAAACCAGACACAAATCTATCCAGAAGAATTCGTTGAAGTTAATATCGAAGAAGAATTGTCTCTCGAGAAGAAATTACAACTAGCTATAGATAAAAAAATTGCCACGAACAATAGTACAAAAATAATACAGAAAATAGATTTATCCAAAACCGTCAAACGAGAGACCGAGTTGTTGGAAGATGAAGGACATCGAGGCAAATATTTAGAGGAAGTATATCGCTCATTATTAACAGTGCCACCAACCAGCGTGGATGCGGAAATAGCATTTTCAACTGCCGGTAATTTGCGCAGAAAAATACGTTCAAGGCTTAATGACAGTTCAATAGATGCATTATGTTTTTTGCAATCACATTTCAAAAATATGCAGTGAATAAATTAGTTGATGTCTTTTTCTATTAAACAACTGTGTTTTTGTACCTTCATGAAAATTCCTTATACCGGTATTAATACCGGCATTGTACTTTTGGTCCGGTATTGCAAACCCTAAAATGCAAGTGTAATGAAAATATTTCCGATTCTGTAATAAATAATTTGCATTATTAGTGGGATTCTAATGGAAGTCTATTTTACGTATAGGATTTTTTTAAATGATTGATGGATATAGAAATATACAAATCTTTTAATCGTAAAAATTCAGACCGATTATAGCATGCGTGCAACAAATTGGGTTCACAGTTTTCAGCTTATTGCGAAACATGAGGCATCACTTCTCGAAACAATAGCAACTCTGCTTTCTCTTCTGTAAATACAAAAATCGAATACAAAGATCACTTTCTGAACAATTTTATGTCAACTTGGTTGGTTTTCTTGAATAGATATGTAATAATAGCGTAGCGATAAGACAGCGCACAGTCTAGAAGACAATATTCGATAACATAATAATAATAAGCGAAGCAATGTGACCGGAGTAAGAGATTTTAACAAAGCGACGAAGCTGGACTCGACAAAATTCCACGGTGGAAGGCGACGGAGTATTGGCCTCAAAGGGGAAACTGACAAACCGGTTGGTACAAGGCTTACCGTGGCTATAAACTTGCTATCAGAGCCTACACGAATACTACCACATACAGTGACTGAAATAATCATAGGTTGACTAGCCGCGTCGCACAGTGTGACGTTTCGAGCATTTGGGGGAATTTAATTCCGAAATGGAACATTTTTTAAAAATTGCGTATTTACTCTTACCAGAATCACTATTGTTTTTAACTTTTCATCGCATTCAGATAGGAGAAATAAGCCTCAAGTGCAACTTCTGCCTATACAAATGATGAAACTACATACATCAATCGTCAGTGATACTTTACCTGCATCAAAGTGTGTGTATTTGAACTTCAATTGTTATTGTATTTAATTTTTGTGATTATTCAATGTTTTGTCGTGTGTTTTCAATATTTTTATGTCCTAAATATTATACATTGTATAATATATTATGGTTAATAATCATACAAAATCGAAGAACTTTTCAGTATTTACCAATGTTCTAAAGAGTAAAACTTTATTATATGAGCGAATATGGACCTGAGACTACACTGAATGTATACATTGAAGCCTTGTCTAGTCAGCTACGAAAACAATTTTTGCGTTCGTCTGCGTCTATGGGAGTTTTCATTTGTTTTCAACAGCCTTACGCTGTCACTTCGTGCAGTTGTCTGACACAATTCTGTTGATATGCACAAACCTGCACTTTGATTGTTACTCTATTCAATTGTTATTGTTTAATTGTTGTTGTGTTTGATTTTTATTACATTTGATAGTTTTTTTCTTTTGTTTAGTATTGTTTGCTCGACTATTATTTAACATATTGTTTATTTTGGCGATTATTAACAGGAAGTTTCGTACATTTTTCAAGAGAAAAATTTCACGGATTGCCACAAATATAGACCTCATTAATAGGCTGCTCATATCGTCAGACCCTTTGATTACCAGTTTAAGGCACATTCCCACAAAGAAAATGGATTCTTACCCCAGAAGTACTACAATTACTTGCAGTGCCTACATTACATACTACAAAAGACAATAATGAAAGTTCGTCTGAATACGATGAAGTCGACTCCGGTTCTGAGAGTGAAAATTACACGGGGAGAAACAAATTTATTTGATAAATCGCGTTAATATCATTTGGAAGGGCTATCTTTCCTGTGTAAATTGTGTGGTTGTTGAATATTGTGCGATTTTTTTATTCGAGTTATTCAACATTGAAGTAAATATGGGCTTTTGTAACTTTAACTGGCTCCAGAAAGCGAAAAAATTATCGTAGAATCTTGTGCAAAAAAGCAATAGAAAGAGCGTTTCTTTCTCTTCAAGGCACTCGTTTTGTTTTTTCAATTTCATTAACATTTCAATATACCAGGTGTTTCTGAAAATATGCTTGAAAAATGCACAATTTCCATTCTTCCTTGAACTCGCTATATCTCGGCGAGAAATAATCGTAATACCATGATCCGAACGTCAGATTGAACCAGAGATTCTGCCAATTTGATTGAGTACCCCATGAACTCGCTGCGACAATTTTTTACCTATGGCAGCTGTGTTCGAAGTTAGTACTTTGCAGAAATTAGCGCGCCACGTACAGCGGCTGCCTGACATCTCTGAATATGCTACCGCCGCCATCCCTATTCGTGATATCGTAACGACGTTACACGATTTTAACAAACACTGTTTATCATAGCTAACGGGAAAATTACGATTTGATTCGAAGATAATGATAGATCCAGCGTTGAAAGTAGCGTGAGATCATGGTGATTCATGGACTGGAATGTAACCGCAAGAAGTGACGGAGCGACAGACATGACGAACTTGCTCGAAAATAATATTCGATTTATTAACATTTAGCACTCGAGTGATGACTCTGACTCACCACTAAAAATTGCAGTATCATTATTCAAAATATTGTTTACAATGTTAAATATTTTGGTATCTAAACAATTACTACACAGCTAAGTAGTTGTGTAAGATATTATATCAATTTCATATGCATGAAATGAAAAGAATAGTATAGAAGTGCAATTACACTGTCCATCAAATTTGTTCCACAATTACTGTTGGGTGATTCTTATCGAGTTTTCTGCGCTGATTCCGAATCTGTCCTTAATTCTTTTCCTAGACGCACAGTGATTAAACAACATTTTTTAAATGTTAAAATACATTTTTTATTTCACAATGTTATAGCTGACGTCAAGACGTATCCAACGACCTACTTTTTTATGAACCTGAGCCCATAAATAACGCTACAATGTTTTATTCCCGTTTTTCAGCCAAGTGCCCCACTGTGCGCTCTAAAAACTTTTTTAATATTGTACTATACGATTTGAACTTATTGGAGAAGCAAGAGCAATTATTGTAGTTTACTACGGGATGTGAAAAGAAATTTTCTCAAAAATTGCAATTGATCGGAATTGTAGGGACGATACTAAAAGTTGCATTTTACTACTGCTTTATGTAGGCCTTTATTCAAAATTTAAAAAAGTACGTGTTTTAGATCTGTGTCAATTATATGCACTGTGAAAGTTCCATCGAAATCGGTTGATGCGGGAAAAAAACGACGGGCATTGAAAGATGTAAGAATCCTTAGATTTATTGCAGTTAGAGGCCAAAAATCGTGAAAACCGTGCAATTTTAAACATCGTTAAACGGTTTGCAGCTCATTGTAACGTCGACCGATTTTGACGAAATTTTCGAAATATGTTTAATTGACACGAATCCACAAAAAGTATTTTTTAAATTTTCAATATATGCCCACATAAAAATGTTGCAAAGTGCTGCTTTTAGTATTTTTTCTTCAATTCCCATCAATTGCAATTTTTGGAAAAAATTCTTTTCCCATCCTGTGGTAAACTAATTGTTCTAGCTTGCCCAAAAAGTTCAAATCATATAGTACAATATTTAAAAAGTTATCGTCTTTTTAAAACGTCCGAATATAAATTCGGGTCACTGCACATAAATCCTCGTGTTCGAGTCGCAGTCTAGTTACTAGTAATTTAATTGAATATGTATTCCGAAAGTAGGTAGTGCAGAACTGTGTGAATGGCATACCTAATGCTACGTGTCGACTGAGAAATATTATTTTCAAGAATAATAAATAGTCAAGTAATAAATAGACTGCGGATTTTATGCATTTGTGACAAAAATAGGTACGTGCAATTTCAAGCAGTATACATATTAAAAAGATTTAAGGACACCAGTGTATTAGTTTGAACTGTATAAGATAATTAGAAGAAGAACAAATTTTCTAGGTGGCCCCTGTTTTTTACAATTGTTGTAGAAATGTTTTATTTTGCATAAAGATCCGCAGTCCAGTAATAAATTTTACTGCCAGTAACGGATCCTAGCACATCGCAGTATTGGGTTATTTGGAAGGTTTCTAATAATTCTTTAGCATTTAATTAATTGTACAACACTTATCGAGGGTAGCTGTACATTAATGCGGACCTTATTCTTCAACTACGAAATTTTATATTCAAAATTTGAGATCAATTTCACGTCGGGAAGACGTGGTATATCGAACGCAAAGTTTTAAAATAGAAATAACTGCAAGCTTAATGTAAATGAAAAAAGTTGAATATTTTATATCTCCAAGAATATATCATAATCTCTTACATTCATTCAAGCACTTTACTCTGTACGAATTAAGATTATTTCACATTAATTGGCCTGTCCAATTTGTGTCCGCCACCTTCCCCCTAACAAGTTCGTTTTCGCGAAACGTAATACCGGTGAGAATGACGCGTTCCAATTGTAGTAATAACTCTAATTTGGCCACTCCAAATCTGATGGATGGCGAAGGCTATATGTTCTTTAAAAATACAGTACAAGTCGCGATTCTTGGCAAACGGCTGTGTTCTGCACGGACAAGGATCGCATGCCGACATTATATATTTTTCTATGACGTCTACCGCGCCGAGAGGGTACAAATGAAGACGAACTAAAAGGAAACATCGCGTGGCAGAAGCGTATCGGTGTGAACATAGTTGGGCAAAAATTTAATCAACGATTGACTAATAAATTTCTACTTCAATCGTTAATCGCAATTAACAATTAAACTCGGGGGCTAGTGCGGCCGTGCAAGAGTGTGCGGGCACACGCACACATCGCTAAATTCGCATATACGTATATGCAATTACAAGGTTTACGAGAATACAAAATGACGCTTCAACATTGCAATGAGGAGTTCAGAAGCGGTCAATTGTGATTTCTAAAAGTCAAATCTAGATGCGTCCGGTGCCCAAAATGCACATTTTTACGTTATAGAGGAACAATTTGTAATATTCGTTGTCACGAGGCGGTGTTTGCTACTGACAGATGTTCGTAAATGTTGAGAGATTTATCGTTCAAATCGAAAAAATCGCTCTACATCGACACAGCCAGGACATGTACAAAGGCGGTGGTGCGTATTTTTAGTTGATTAATTAATTATTTAAACACGGAAAATGTTACGGAAAATAATACAGCACCTCGAAATTTTGCACTGGTTTGCGCCGGCCCCCTCGATTACATTCTTTTCGATTGTAATCGTCAACCGGAAATTGATTAATGATTAACTGCTGAAATTTCAAAATGAAATACGGAATCAAAACTGTATGCATACCGAAAAAGATGTAAACTGCGTTTTTGGTGACGTTTCTGTCAAATTCTCCATCTACGCTTTCTGACTCTCTTATGGATATGGATTCTGACTCAATTTATGGATAGACCGTGTGGCGATTAACTTCAACAATTGATCAAATCAGTCTCCGATTTCTTTTTTTAATCAACGATTGACAATTAACTTCATCAACCGATTCAATCAATCCTCGATTTTTCAACGATTGCCTTTTTTAATCGTACACATTAATCAATCAATCTTGGTTAAAATTTTAATTGATTAATGCCCAACTCTGATTTGTAGGTAAATTTCGTGACTTTTACTTCTCTAATACGAAACACATAATCGAAAACCTGATTGTGAGATGTAAATGTTAACTCATCATTTTAATAAAAAAAAAAACAACGAAAAATAACTATTTACCTTGTTATTTTATCGATTTTTTATCAGCGTGTCAATTCGACACCGAGGGACAGATTCAGTTCCTGAAATGAGGGACTGGTAAGGATTAAGGTAACAATGATCTAATCTAGTTACAAGTACTGCCAGGTGAAGGAACATAACAAGGAATCAAATTGCAGAATTTGAAATACCCACAAGATATTCAATGCGTCCCGGAGAATGGAAATTTTGTAGAATAAATTAGTTTACGTTGAGAACAAACAAGCCGAGGTCTCCGCCCAAGCGAGACGGTGCTGCAAGGATCGATAATAGAAACCGTCTGGATTTACTTGTGGTCGCGGCTCCAGAATAAACTCGCATTATTTTACGGAACTTCGCACATCGAACTTTCATATTATTTCCATGTTTGTGTAAATGTTTTGGAAAACCACGCTCAAGTGGAAAGCATATCGAATTACTAACGAGCGACTTTGCACAAAATATAATAAAATAACTACAAAAAATTATAGGTATTATTAAATAGTGTATGTAGAAAATTCCCTTGTCCTTTTACGAGCAGGATGAATGTTTTTATTATTTGCACTCCAAATTCACCCTTTTGCAAATCAATTTTATTCTTTTACAAAGAAAGTATTTTTAAGCAAGTTTTTGTAAACAAGAATCAAATCAAATGTAAATTAATTGTTAAGAAATTCCAAATGTTATCTATTGCAAAGATGTGCATGAAATACTTATTTAAAAATAATTACCAATACATTAACTTGATTAAAACTGAAAACTGCATGTAGATATGTATATTGATTATAGCCATTTTCTGATTGATAAATTTAAAAAATGAGTATTGAGTCTTACGTTTCCCTCGCAGTAATGACACCGTTCACGTGTGTCTACATAACTATATAATTAACCTAAATGAATAAATAGTTAATTTTAAATATTCTTAATGGGTGAAATTGATTTGCAAAAGGTTGAATTTGATTTGCAGGAGGGTGAATTTGATTTACAAAACGGTGAAATTAAATGAAGCGTGAATTTGGAATGCAAAACCTATAAACGATCTAACAAACGTTTGTTGAGTTCCTACGGTTAATTATCATGAATGATAAAACAATTATCGCAACTTAATATACAATATTTGTAGATTTTGAGACCATATTTTTTCCATTGCACTGCCTAGAAACAAATTCAACAGTATACTAAAACAATTCTTAAACGGGTTTGAAATGAAGTAAATGATTTCTAACTTGCATATCAGATCAATATTATTTAACCCTCAGCACTCGAATGGGGACTCTCGAGACGCCACTAAAAATTGCTGTACCATTATTAAAAATATTGTTTACATTATTAAATATATGTATACGTATTTAATCAATTACTGAACATTTAGGCTGCTCTTTACTTTACCGGACTCAAAATTGTTGCCTTACTTCTACAAATTATTATGTATTTGGCATGTAGTCCACATACATTAAATCTTACATTACATCTACCAAAATCTTGAAATTTCAAATTACATAGTATCACCTGTAAATTGAAATTGGTCTTAATCATGCAAAGGTTAATATCTTTTGCTTAGTGATTCACTGTATGTAGTATGTATACATGTATATTGAGGGGTCAATAACTCAATAAAATCTTATATTACATTTACCACAAGTTGGAAATTTCAAATCGTGTAGTGTCACTTTTGCTAATTGAAATGAAATATCTTCTCTACTATTGGTTTTTAATCATACAGAGGTTAATATCTTTTGCTTAGTGATTCACTGTATGTATACATGTATATTGAGAGGTCAATGACTCAATAAAATCTTATATTACATCTACCACAACTTGGAAATTTCAAATCATGTAGTGTCACTTGCTAATTGAAATGAAATATCTTCTCTACTATTGGTTTTTAATCATGCAGAGGTTAATATCTTTTGCTTAGTGATTCACTGTATGTATACATGTATATTGAGGGGTCAATAACTCAATAAAATCTTATATTACATCTACCACAACTTGGAAATTTCAAATCGTGTAGTGTCACTTGCTAATTGAAATGAAATATCTTCTCTACTATTGGTTTTTAATCATACAGAGGTTAATATCTTTTGCTTACAATTAGTGATTCACTGTATATATTACATGTATATTGCGGTGTCAATGACTCAATAAAATCTTATATTACATCTACCACAATCTGAAAATTTCAAATCGTGTAGTGTCACTTGCTAATTGAAAGAAAATACCTTCCTGACTATTGGTTTTTGATCATAGCTTAATATTTTTTACTAGGAACGACAGATTAACGCATTTAAAATAGCACGGTTCGGAACAAAAAAATGTTAACGTATACAATTCCATGGAAATAAAGTTCGTTGCGTTCATGTATATTCTTCTAACGAATACCGTATCTGTCTGATTTATTATGTTAATTATGGCGCACCTTATGTTAGGTCGAGTATTTCCGCGTCTGTCGTTTTCCACATGTCGGCACATACATTTCACACGTACACAACGCATGATCTACTTACCGATGTTAGAAAGTTACCACCAAAAATCTACGATTGCACTGACAATGAGACCACGGATGGTAAAAGTATGTTAGAGGAACACATATCAACGGTATTCATTTATTGTTTGTACTTCGGAGTGTTCAAAAATAATTATACTATTACATTATTATATTATCTACAGTAAGGTGCATTTTAGCAATATCTATAAAAAATTAATCGTACCAACAATGTTTGTAAAATTTCAAAAACTTTGAAGAGCTTGAAAAGTGTGATAGTACATTTTATTCACTGCTTTGATCGTATTATATGAAATCATTTGAAGAATCTCGTGTTAAGTGTAAATTACAAAGTTCTTCGATTACACTGTCCAACACCTTTGTTCCACAACTACTGTTGGGTGGTTCTTATAGAGTTTTTCGCGCTGATGCCGAATCTGATCTTAATTTTTCTCTTATACGCACAGTTTTTGAGGGACATGGCTTTGGAAAAAAAACATATTTTCCAACTTTAAACAAATATTGTGATTTTATTATAAAAGATATTGAATTGTTCTTTGCAGCAAAAGATTCTGTAGACTTTCCTGAATACAGTGATATCCAATATTAATACATTATGTTTGTTTAAACATGTTTAAACGGCGTTCGCTGCGCCGTATCCCGTGGAACACCTGTTCTAGCGGTAAGCGCCACTGGCGGCAACTCATGTCGGGCGAAGATATTTTGCTTTCTGGTTCGGAAAAAACATCGACGATCCAAACTTGACAGATACACGTCTGCTCTATCGAGTGGTATAGTTCGATTTTCCGCTGGACCCTTATTTTTTGAGATAAATTCAAAAATATCCGAAAAAATTGGTGCAAAAGTGGTGTCTCTCCGTCTTTAATCATTATTTAAACATGTTCAAACAAACATAATGTAATTAATATTGGATATCACTGTATTCGGGAAAATCTACAGAATCTTTCGCCGCAAAGAACAATTCAATATCTTTTCCTATAACATCACAATATTTGTTTAAAGTTGAAAAATATGTTTTTTTTCAAAGCCATGTTCCTCAAAAACGGTGCGTATAGGAAAACAATGAAGAACAGATTCGAAATCAACGCAATAAACTCTATAAGAAGGACCCAACAGTAATTAGGGAACATAAAAAAAGTTGAAGTTCGTTGGACAGTGTTTATTAGATCAAAAATTATTTACGAGCTCAAGTAGAGTAAGAATAGCATGAACGAAGATAATACTTCTCACGTCGAGTAAATAAAACGAAAGTGTTAGAATTATGGGAAAAATTCTCTCATCTGACCTTCATTCAAGTAAAGAGAGTACGAGACTGGAACAGAATTTCGAATCCGCTAGACTAGACTAATTATTGTATTGAAGACTGTTACTCGTATAATATATGTTTTCTATAATAAATAGTTTTTCTCAGCCACTTATTTTTTATTAGGTTCATGAGAATGTCTTGCAAACTTCAAACACACGTACGTTTTGGTAAGAAAATGAAGAGCTTCTTACAAAGTACATATACTAACAAACTGTCGCTAATAAGATGAAACAGCATGCATTATATAAAACAATAATACTATGATTCCACAAAAACTGAACAACATACCGAATCCGAACATGTAGGTATACATATACATAAATAGACAGCGGATTTTATACATTTATGACAAAAAATGAAAAGATGTGATTTAAAACAGTGAAGACATTAGAAGAACTTAGAAATACTGTTATATTATTTTTCACCCATTAAACGCATTAACGAATTCAGGTATAAAATTTTTATTTTCCATAAAGATCCGCTGTCTACATATATTAAATGTACAGTGTATATTCAAATATACATATGCACTCATATATTTAAAAAGTTATAGGTGAACGACCGGAGGACTCAGCAAGGATAGCAATTTGATTCGTATACCACAAAGTTACCTGTGTGTTTTGAGCAGCATAAATAATTTTCTAATAATGTACAATCACGAAAAAACCTACAACCTTTTTATGTGGGCCTATATTGAAAATTTATAAAATACGTTTTGTAGATCTGTGTCAATTAAACATATTCAAAGTTAAAAAATCAACTTTTAGTATTTTTTCAACAACTCCGATCAATTGCAATTTCTGAAAAAATTTCTTTTCACATCCTTTAGTAAACTAATTGCTCTAGCTTCCCAAACAAGTTCAAATCGTATAGTACAATATTAACAAAGTTATCGTCTTCTTTCGAGCGGTCTTAAACTTTTGTTCGCTACTATATCAGAAAAAATAAGAAAGCTTCTGTTGAGAACTGCTTATGTCTTTCAGAATCTCAAATTTGTTAGTCTGAATATTATATTTTTCTTCCTCAGACTAGAAAAATTGTTCGCGTTGAGCGAATTGAGCACACGAGTAAACCATACTCGTCGATACAACATTTTAGAGTAGAAATGTCTCGTACTTACTTGATTCGAAGGACTTTATACGTTCTCCGACTCTGTCTATGTTGATGGTGGTTTCCTTTCCTAGTTGTTAGCGTGGTAGTCGTAAGGTATCCGGAACTCGACACCTCTCACGGCATTGAACCACCTCTTTTAACATCGAGATCAAAACTCGGTGGCGAACACGTACCGACTGCGTCTGCGTATGCGTCTGGCTGTAGGTCTGGGTCTGGGTCTGCGTGAAAGGAACGATAGGAAAGAAAGACCCGGCTCTCTCGGAAGTGGGTAGGTCTCTGGCATTGGTGAATCAGGCCCAGAGAAAAGGCCCAGACCCCGGTCACTCGACGACTGAACTCTACTCTGCTCGACGCCGAGCACGGACCCTCGTGACGTGGGAGTAGGTCATTAGAACGAAGCAATCGCCACTAGCAAGCCAGTATTCACGGCACGGCTCCGCTCGACTCGGCTCTGCTCGGCATGGCTCACAATCAGCTCGGCGCAACTCGGCATGCTAGAGGAGTCTGCCACAAGCGTGCTGTGCGACTTTCAGGGAAAAGTATGCATCTGAAGGCGTTTCCGTTCGCTTCCTAGATACCTGAAAGAGGATCTGCAATCTACATAGAAATATTGACCGGCGCGCAGTGCGTCGCACAGTGGGACCTTTCGTCCAAATCGGAGACAAAATCAAAGAACTTTCAATAGAAATGAGGTAGAGCGATGAATTTTTTTTTTAGATTAAAGCTGAAACTTTGCAGAATATGGGAAAAATAGGGAGATTATAGTACGAACGTTATTTAACCTTGAGAAAATTCGTTGAACATGTAGAATTTCAAGAAATCATTTTTGCAATATCCTGAGGTCGTAGACAAATTTCGAGACCAGATTTGAAATCTGCGTGAAAAAATCTACGGGAAATGAAGTACAGCATGTTAAAAAAAATTTTTTCCGCGCGTGGTATTGAAAAAACCGCAATTTTTCTTGAAATTGTGAAAGTTTAACGAATTTTCTCAAGGTTATAAAACGTTCGTACCATAATCTCCCTATTTTTCCCATATTCTGCCAAGTTTCAGCTTTAATTTTAAAAGGATCTCGTCGCTCTACCTCATTTCTATCGAAAGTTCTTTGATTTTGTCTCCGATTTCGACGATAGGTCCCACTGTGCGTCGCGTCGGACATCGCGAAAACGTAGCCAAAATAGGAAAGACTACTTCAACTTAGTTTAAAATTGATACTCTGAGATTTTTTGGTTCGCTAATTAATGAGTCTGATGTCAAATTTGGATCACTCCACGCGAAAACGGACACTTTTTGGAGTAAAATTTCGGATTTTGTTCAAATTTAAATGTGTTGTAGTCTCTAGTGACCTATGAACTAATATCAAAGGATTTTTTCGATATCTTAAACATTGTTGATTCTACAGATGTGTAAAGAACCGTGTCACCCCTTTTTCATTAAATCGTAAGTCTAGAACTATCAAACCGATGAAAATGAGTTTTGGGAACTTGTAGTGAGAACATAAGAGTGTCTACTAAAAATGTTGCTATTTGAAAAAAAAATGTTTTCTTCACCATTTATTTTGCAATTGTTTTAAACAAACGAAAGAGTTACTTCAAATGAACTGAGGAATCGTCCCTTTCAAGCTGCATTAGAAAGATTAATAAACAATTTCCGTTAAGCAATAAATTAGCAATAATTGTCACTGATATACAATCTAATAAGACCTCCAAGTTCCTTTCCAATTACATCCTAGATGCATAATTCAAAGAGAATTAACAACCTTGACGGGTATTCCTTTAGCATACGAGACTCTAACATGCAAGTGCACTGCCATCTGCTGATGGACGAATAGCATGTATGTATGTAGCTAAACTGGAATAGTAAAAGTGATAGCATCTATTTTATTTAAATCCTGTAAGTTTGCTGGCTCTTTCTTAATCTAGTAACGGTATTGTCGTTCCCAACCCTACTGTACTTCTCCAGTTTACTCGAAACTCACTGCGATCTGATCTGTTAATAAACTGCTCCAAAAGGGAGAGACAAATGTAGAAAAATTCTTACCAACATGTTTACGTTTATTGAAACCTTAGAATTACACGATATACATATACTTGCCCCACTAGTTAATTTGTCAGTTGTAACAAGTTTGAAGGAAAAGTATAAAACGTCGGAAGTGTATAAATAATATTTTTGTCAAAACGACACGTTAGAGCACAAAAAAATAATATGTTGGCACGTTTTAAAGAGAAATTGTTGTTTCTGCACAGTGTTGCCATAATTACGCTGGTAGTTAAACATATGTGTAATTACACCTTCATATATGTATGAACATATGCGTGTACACATATGTCAGACATGGCCACTTCGTAACTCGATCGGAGGCATTCTCAAGGAATAACCCACTTCTCCCGCCCGCGCCTCACAATAAAAAAAACTCAATCGAAGATTCATCAAAAGGTACATTTTTGTTAAAATAATAGAGTACGTCTAAACTTCTGATAAGCACTGTATTTTATATTGTCCCTACCGTGTTTTGCCTCGCGTGACATTACTATATAGTCAGCGTTTTTTCAGAAACTATTGTGAGTCGAAAAAATGAAAGAGGAAAAGTTAGACTGTTTTTTTTTAGATAAATGGAGGTGACCTTCAATTTTTTTAATCGAATTCTATGTAATTTTTATATCATATGAAAGCTTGTATGAAAACGAATTTATATGGCGGTGTCCTTACCTGTCAAAAATGCTTAAAATCGCTCTTCTTTACACTGGCATAATTTTTGAACCAGTGAATTACTAACATTAAAACTTGGATGTTCCTCATTTTCTCGTCAAAATCTACAGGATCATTTGAAAAATCCAAAATTTTTGGTCCCGTAAGTTGAAGTTTAGCGAGGTCCGGCAATTCCAGGAAATACGAAGTTCTCCGTGTCAACATTTTTATGCCAGTATAATCGGTATAAAACCGGAAAGAATATTACGGAATATATCTGTAAAACTTTTTTATCCATTATCTTTTTTCATCAAATATTAACATTAATTTTCAAATTTTTTAATACGACGCAAACATGTGTATAATGAAATTTCACTTAACTAGAATTAATTTGATCGATTTTAATAGAAATATCATACATGAAACACTCAAGTATTTGAAAGATCTAGAATTAAAAAGGCGAAGTACAAATTTTCTGGAAGCGAGTTAGAAAGGAGCGCGCAAAAGGTGATATAACCCATTACGAGTAATTGCCATTTTATGGTAACTTTTACCCGGAAATTCGTAGAAATAGCTTCTGGCGTAACTGTCGTCGTATTATTAAAATGAGGTACTTAATTAAGCGACGAAAAAATTATGAACGGGTTACACTTTATGGAGTTCGTAACATACAGAGTGTCTACGTATTTCCTGTTGATGATAAATCTATTTCACAGTACGTTGACATCGGATTCTTGATGGTCATACTTTCTCGTGACAATCGATCGGAAATTGAGCGGAAAATGCATTGTTAGCTGCAAAAAAAGGAGGCATTGACGTTTACATAGGCCACGAAATCTCATTCATTTGTACGGCTACATAACATTTTGACGTCACAAAATTTAAATCTGCCACTTAAGCTTTGAAATAGTTATTAACAATTTTAAAACTACATATTATACATATGGATGCAGGCTATTCACGCTAATACTAGCCAGCATTTTTCTTGCAAATAGTAAACATTAGAAAAAAATGGAAGAGGAAAAAGTTATAGCCCAGATAGCGCAAAGACGTCTGTTTGACGTCCAAAAGACGTTCAGGAGACGTTCGTAGGACATTCGGAGGTCTTTAGACATCCCTAAGAAGTCTTAAAGGTCCATAAATGTTAATTAAATTAAAAGAAGGGAAGTGTGAAAACAGATTTCGACAAAAACGATCGTTTAAAGTTAAACCAATAAATAATAGCTTTATCAGAAGAACGCAAGTGGAATTGACATAAAAAGTGTAATAAGAATAACAAATGCAATTAAAGTCACAATAAAAGTAATAAAAATTACAATTATAATAAAAATAGAAATTGAAATTGAAATTAAAGCAAAAACACTAACTCGAACAAATAATACCAATACTAATACTTACTGCTAGATTATGAGTATATAAAAACCACACTGTTTATGGTCTTAAAGACGTATTTTTAGGACGTAAGACTTTCAGACCGAAAATAGATGTAAAATGGACGTCTTTGTGTTATCTGGGGTAGTTGTTAATATTATTACAATGCAAAACACTTTAATGTCTTTAACGTTAATACAATAATAAGAAAGGAGAGACTTTAATGGTAATATAATAATAATAAAGTGGACTTTAATGTTAATATAATAATAATAAAGGACTTTAAAATGTTAATATTATTACAATGTAAAAGATTTTATGTAAACGAACAAAAGAATTTTAGTGTCGTATAGTGTGACGAGAATGCCTCAGATAAGATGAATGTTATTAACATTTGAAAAAACATCTAGTGCTGAAGTTTGTGTTTAGTACGCATATGCAGAAATTCCAATGTTCCACTTTCCTTTTTTCGCCCGACGTGCTACGTCTAAATTCAAATAGATTCATTGAAATATCTGTGAAGCTGTACTTTCGCAGGACACGCGAAGGAAATTGAGCGGAAAGCGTCTGGTTCCAGAGTGCAACGCAAACACTGTGAAAAGGAAATTGCAAATCGTCTCGGAGACTGGATCCTGTCTGCACGATTTCTCGGAAATTTCTAATCGATGCGGTGGATCCACTCGATTTGTTGATAATCCGTCTACGAGGTTGTTGCACTCTGCCTATTCATGGATGTTACAACAAACTTCCGTTGGCTATGAGAAAGATTCACTTCTCTTCGTTCTTTTTTTCAGTCCTAAACAAGTTCAAAAGTGCATTTGAAATATTGGGTTGTGTAATAAATTCTCGCGTTTTTTGTACTTTATCTTTTTCCCACAATTTTATATTTTGTTAGTTTTGTGTGTTGAGTATAGCCACTCGTTCTCTTTACTCATTCACTCACTCCCATTCGCCAACTTCCTTTCTCACTCATTCACTGGTACATACACCACCAATATTTTAAAAATACCAGAAAATGAGCTTTAACGAGAGTCATTTTCAAAAAGGATAATTCAGTTAAAAATGCCATGCCCTTAAAACACCCATTTTCCAAATTTCGAAAGCGAGTTTTTGAATCTTTCCGATAAACTTATTATCAGATTAAAAGCTCTAGTCGAGGCAGAGATGTTTAAAGTTCCTTGCAAGATGGCCGTACGGATGGCCAATAACTGCAATGATTCAAGTAAATGTAAGTGTATTATGTATTACTTTACATTTATAGGTAATGTGTACCGTCTCATATTGCATAAACATAGATCTACTGTTGAACAAATGAATTATGATTAAAGCGATCTTTGTGGCTCTACAGAAATTGCAAAAACAAGGAAATAACACTACTCGTTTATCAGAAATAATGTTTTCTTCTTCATTTTTCGTATTCTTCAATTTATACTTGTTGAAATATGTCAATATGAATCTATTGTTTTACTCAAGGAACGATCGATTTAATATTTGTATATTTCAGTTTATTTATAAACCCGTTAGTTATTTGTTCGATGTATCGTTCTATTCAATGCTTTCTAGCCTGAATGGTTCTCAATTGACGTGTGATATTTAAATCGAATAGACGTGTTTTCTGTGTGCTCTTAGTTGTGTTAATAAAACTTGATTAAGTTAATATTATTTGATTAAATAGATCATCTAATAATACTCACCGTTTACGCAGCAAACACTGGTTAATAACTGCGTGAATACTCTCTATTGTGTACCTATGAATGGAGTATTTTATGCGATAAAGGAAGACATTATTCGGGACAAAAGTAACTTCTCATTAATGTTTTGCTACATTTTTAACAATTTATTATGTAATAATGTAGTAAATGTCTAAGAGGATACAATTTTCTTGTTCTGTTACAATTTTGTTTAACATACACCAGAGGATTGAGCAATCGTGTATCATACAGTTATTAAGCGATTTATCGATTTTTTAATTTTGGTTCGTTTCTTACATCGTTATACTACATGTCTAAATGTTGTTACAACTAAATTCTTATTATTCGCAAAACATCCATAAATTTTCCAAACTGTTCAAGTATTCCAACAATCGAGTTGTCGAAACGTGCAAACAATTGAAAACTTGTATAAGATAGTAATCGATATATTATGCTTGTTTTCTTATGTAAGTGTGAAACATGCATTAAAGATTTATCTTTATAACATTTTTAGAAACGCAAGAAATGTGCGAGGACCTTCATTAAATCCAAAGCTCGCTTTTGTTTTCGCACTTGAATCGCAATCCTCGAAATTTCAAACATTAGTGTGAAAAAATTACTTATAATAACATTTCAAAAAATAATCACATATTCGAACTAACTATTACCTTCTATTCGCCTTGTTTTAGCTTAAATCGCTCTTAAACGGTACTCTTAATTTATACGGAAAAAGGGTTAGTCAAATTATCAGATGGAATACTTTACATTTGTTAGTAACGAAATCATAAAATATTCAGTTACTCATCAAATCGATGAACTTCCCAAAATGTAGAAACAATTGAAATAAAAGCTGTAAATGTACCGCGTTTTTAGTAAAGAATTCCTCGCACAATAACAACATTCGATTCGATTTTATCTTAAACGAAGGATCACCGAGGCTTTTTGGATTATTACCATGAGTAAAATGTAAAATAGCTTCTCGAGAAAATGCGAGAACGTGATATGTAACCCAGTAAGCAAAATGCTCGATTTTGAACGGGCATCTGCGTCAGCAGGGTGCGCTGTCCAAAATCGAGCAGATTCCGAGCATCCTCAGCTTCGAGCAGCGTTCTGACAGCATAATACTCGCTATCTGCTCGAGGCCGGCCTGGCTGACTGGGCAAACTACATAGAAACGTCGATGTTATAAAATCGACGTCAAACAAATTAGGTGGTGTAAGATAATAATTGACTAAAGCTTTTTGGCACGTTTTAAATGTGTTCCAGACCATTTTTCTCTTAACTTATATTTTATGTCTATTCTAAAATCATTTTCCATGTGCACTAAACTATTTATCGTCTGATCACAGCCACATGTATACATATTTAAACGCATCATATAAACACATCCTACTTGTCCTGATTTGAATGAAATAGAACCAGCCACAAAATTGTGTTTCTAACTCGAAAGGGAATTTTATTCATTTCAATCAATAGAAAAACTATTCTGCGGGGAGTTGTGTTATTTTTCTCAAAATACGAGATTCAAAATTATTGGATATAATACCACAGATGAGTTATGGGAATAGACCTGACACCTTATGGGACTTGGTGTCCACAGGAATCTGTAGTACCGACACCTTAAAATGCCACTGATAGCAATAATTTTCTTTAAATTATATCCATCATTTGCTATTAACCCGTGTTACGGAGCGAGCGAGCATCTCCCTGACGACCGATCGCGATACCGATATAATATTATTGAAGTGAAGTAAAAAGTTCTGAGCGTTTTCCGCTAGATGTCTTTAGTGAGCCATATCTTGTAGGATAGAGGGTAGATGATATACTCGGAGAGAATCAGAAGCTTCGGGGAAGGTACCGAAGAACGTAGCCTACTCTACGTTTTGCTTGAGACACGTGGTTAGGACTTGGGATTAAATTCACTACGAAAATTATAGTTCAACGAGAACCATTTAAATATACTTTATTCACCACGGTAGTGACGTCCGTCGTAACCGTACGACGGAGAATATATTACAGAAGATGTAAGCCTCGAAACACAGTACGACTGGTGTTCAATACGTCTCAACTAATTGCCTGACTATTTTGAACTGCTCCGAGTATATCATCTACCCTCTATCCTACAAATTGGTGACCCCGACGTGATCTGAATCCGTCGGCCGTCGTGATCTCGCCGATCACGAGAAGGAAGAACGCAAACACGTGGTCTTGGGGACATCACGTGCCCGCAGCTATTCTGGCTGGCACGCACCTTCATCGAGGAGCGTCGAGGATCCAGCCAAGCTGAGTGCAGCGTCACGCCGACGCCACGATCTCTCGAGGAGGATGCACTCGAGTACCGGTTTGCTGTTTCGCCAAGCCACGCGGTCGGAAGGACGTTTCCTGTCCGCCATTTTTGCTGCTGCACGTGGCACGCCGCTGTGAAGCCGCCATCTTGGTCCTCGAAGGAGCCGTTCCACAGGTGGATTCCGGCGTGCATAGAAGATTGCGAGCGACTTCCGTAAGTGCGAGCGTCTAATTTAGCCGTTAACACTCGTTATCGTGATTTCCGTAGAATACTTTGCGCATCGCATTTTCGACGCGTGTTCAGTTCCGTCGAGATAGTGTAAGACCCACCGCCGCGGGTCATGCTCATTAGCATCGCATGCGCGCGCAGTCAGTCAAAATGACCGCGATCTCATCAATTTCGCCGCGAAACTCTTCTAGACGCGATGTCGAGACATTGGATGCCGCCGCGTCCACAGTTTCTTCCCGTGGTTCCTCAAACCGCGAGCTCGAAGCAAAAGTCGATCGTCTCACGAATCAGTTGGCCGAACTGACCAATATCGTGAGACGAAATTCCCGCGACGTGCGCCGCAGAACTACTTCCCGTAGGAGATCAGGTTCGCGTTCCAAGTCGCGCGGTTCCGCAGTGTGTCGTCTACACCGGAAATACGGAAGCGATGCACGTCATTGCATAAAACCCTGCTCGTGGCAGGCGGGAAACTAATATGCACTAGCCGCGCGGAGGCGAGCGCGCTGAGTGCTGCATCACATCGTCTCCATGTTCGTGACCGCGACCTCGGTCTTACGTTTCTGATTGACACGGGAGCGGATATCTCTCTGTTACCGGCTAACCAAGCCGCGAAGAAACGCGCGACCGGTTTAAAGTTGTTTGCGGCAAACGAAACTACGATCGAGACATACGGAGAGAAGCGACTCATTTTGAATCTAGGCCTCCGTCGTGCCTTCTCATGGAATTTCTGCGTCGCCGCGGTACCGTACCCGATTCTAGGCGCGGATTTTCTCAATCATTTTAGCTTGTTGGTCGATCTGCGTCATCGTAAATTGATTGATCCGTTGACGCGAATTTCCACTGTCTGTACAGTCAAACCCTCGCCGGTGTTCAACGTGAAATCGATCGATCCCGCATCTCCGTTCGCGGGAATACTCTCCGAGTTTCCGGGAGTTATAGGACCATCGCAATCGAATTGCGATTCGCCGCGCGACGTCTTACATCATATTGTGACCGAGGGTCCCCCCCGTAGCCGAGCGTGCGCGACGACTGACGCACGATAAACTTCAGGTGGCCAAGGCCGAGTTCCGACGGCTCGTTGCTGAAGGAACATGTCGTCCATCGAGTAGCCCATGGGCTAGCCCCATCCATCTCGTTCCTAAGAAAGATGGGGGTTGGCGGGTATGTGGCGACTATCGTCGTTTGAATTCGGTGACTGTTCCCGACATGTACCCAGTTCCTCATTTACACGACTATTCAGTCAATTTACATAATAAAACGATCTTCACAAAGCTCGATCTTCAGAGAGCGTACCAGCAGATTCCGGTTGCGCCGTCGCACATCGCGAAAACTGCTGTGATAACACCTTTTGGGCTCTTCGAGTATACCGTGATGCCTTTCGGCCTCCGTAACGCCGGGCAGACATTTCAACGGTACATCCATCGTGCCCTCGGAGACCTTGACTTCGTCTTTGCCTACATCGACGACATCCTCATCGCTTCTTCGAACCTCGAAGAGCATGAGCGTCACCTCCGCATTGTTCTGCAACGTTTGCAGGATCACGTCGGGGTCACCAATTGTAGATCATCGACACGTCTATCCTACAATCTCACGATGTACACATCGCATCGAGTCATAGTATACGGCGATTTCAAGCTGATACATTACGCATCAAAAACGTTCTTTGTCAGTTTTATGTTCGGTGAAGCCAGTTGTGTGTTACAGCGTTCGAAAATGGAGGTAAAAAAAGAGAAAATTCGATACATTCTTCAGTACCACTACGACCAAGGTGAAAAGGCGGAGCAGGCGGCCAAAAAAATTTGTGCTGTTTATGGACCCAATACAGTATCGAATGCAACAGCAAAGCGGTGGTTCCAACGATTCCGTTCTGGTAATATGGACGTCGAAGATGAGGCACGCTCTGGTAGGCCAATCGTCGAAAATGTGGATAGAATTATGGAAATCGTCGAGTCGGACCGGCATGTGAGCACTTATTCCATTGCCCAGGAACTGAAGATTAGCCAGAAAACCGTTTGGAACCATTTGCGTAAGGCTGGTCTCAAGAAGAAGCTCGATGTATGGGTGCCACATGAATTGTCGCAAAAGAACCTTTTGGACCGAATTGATGCCTGCGATTCTTTGTTGAAACGTAACGAAATCGACCCATTTTTGAAGAGGATGGTGACTGGCGATGAAAAATGGGTCAGATACGAGAACAACAGCCGAAAAAGATCGTGGTCCAATCGCGGTGGGCCGGCCCAAACGATCGCCAAGCCTGGATTAACGGCGAAGAAGGTTTTATTGTGTGTTTGGTGGGATTGGAAGGGAATCATCCACTATGAACTGCTCCCATCGGGCCAAACACTTAATTCGGACCTCTATTGTCAACAACTGACCAGACTGAAGCTGGCGATCGACCAGAAGCGGCCAGAATTGGCCAATAGGAAGGGTGTTGTGTTGCGTCAGAAGCTCCGAGAGCTTGGCTGGGAGGTGCTATCGCATCCGCCGTATAGTCCAGACCTGGCACCAAGCGATTATCACCTTTTCAAGCATTTGCAAAATTTTCTTGATGGTACAAAACTGGCCTCAAGAGAGGCTTGTGAAAATGAGCTAGTCAAGTTTTTTACCAATAGGGACGAGGACTTCTTCAACCGCGGAATTATGAAATTGCCTTCAAAATGGACAAAAGTTATCGAACATCGATCATCGTCGAAATAAAGCGAAAAAACGCTCAGAACTTTTTACTTCACCTAATATAAGAGAACACAAAAATTTGAATTTTGTCCACCTAGAATCGAGGAATCGATCACTGTGCATCGCTTAGGCCCGATTTTGGGTACTATATAAGGGCGTGGGTCCCTCCTATTAGTTGGGTTGATTCAAGTGAACACGCGCAGTACTTATCGTTCCACGACGAAAGTCACTTCGAGCAAGATCGGGTGTTAAAGTCCTTGTCGAGCACTCTATAGTAGATCGCCCCCGCATTTCTCGGTGCGTTAAAACTGAGAGGGTTAGTCCGCGAAACCGCGACACATTACATTGTATCGCCCATTTATAATCAAGAATATATTATTAAGGGTCACTGTGTGTGTGTGTGTGTGAGCGAATGGAGTTTAAGCGTTTTTTCACGCAAAAACACTAAAAAAAAACTTCAAAAAATACGGTATTTTTCGGGAAAAAACTGTTAAACAGTAACCCATAATATATGGTATATTCGTGATCAGCGTGAAATTTCATATAAGAATCCGTCAAGAACAGACTTTTGTCCACTCCGACCATAAGAACGCCGCACTGTGCGGTGGTGAGATAGACACCACTCCCGTGTTCCACACAAGGCGACCCAGTGGTGAAATAGACATTGGCTAGTCCTACGTGTATCCTTCCTACCTAGACCCAAAAATCTCTAAATCCAAACTATCCTCGGTTCCCGCATCGCTGCCTGAACCTCGGCTCGTAACAACAGCCCGGTTTACAAATTTTGTGGTAAGCAGGAATCTCTTTATCTCGTTTTAAACAGCGAGAAACTGATATCCGTAAGACTAAACATATCGAAAGCTTATTCTCTAAACGGAGAACAGCTCTAGGGACCTCGAATGGCAAATTTCTACTTTATGTAAGGTGGTTTTTGTGTTACGCTCGACAGTCCCCCCGAGTTAGAAACAAAACCAACTTGTCTGGCAAATCTCAGACAATAATGGTCTCTGATAAACTGAGTACCTGGCTATTTCTACATGCTAACGAACAGTGGATAAAAAAATCCAATAATGTAAATTTTTAATGGTATATAGACATGTGACTGTGATTGACGCCATTGTAATATGGTTATACGTATATGTATCAATACAATTTTGTGTAGATGAAATTGAATTGCTTAGGTAAAGGCTAGAGATCAATCTAGGAACTGATTTATATTTTCAGTTACCATTCTTTACACGAAAAACTGAAGTTCATTTGTCCGAGTTTAATAAGACACATGTCTGGTTAACTGAAATATAAATTAGCCCTGATGAACGTGTGAGTCACTGAGTATCACAAATATTTTCTTTCCCAAATTATTAGTATTGACTTAGAGGGATTTCTCGCAAAGAGTGTCTACGTTCAATAAGTGATTGAATTTTGAGTTTGAAGAGGATATCTAATAATTTGAAAATAAAACTCAGTCACTCCATTCAGGACAATGTTATGAAAACAGTTACATAGTTTCTTGTTCTTAATTAAGTATTAATAATGAAGAACAAACGAGAAAAGAAGTATTTTAAATCGTAGAAGAGAAAGCTTTAAAACAAGCTTTAGACAATTACTCAGAAATTGAAAGTTATATTAAGTTTGGAATAATAAAACGTAAGTGAAAAAGCAATTCGGATATATCAAAGGTACGTAGACCTTTAATTTTTCAATACGAAATAAAAATATTTCCTTGAAATTTATAAGTATAATTGACCAATTAATATAACTGGAAAAACACGTAGTTCCTATTACTTTTATAGGGTTAAAGTACGAATGATGTGTATGTATTATATGTATGTACATGTGTGTATTAATAAATAACCCTATATATAGTTAAATTTATAAAATAGAGAATCGGAACAGAAGAATTCTAAAATTGTAATTGCCAACGAATTGTAAAAAGAAGATCAGATCGAAACGAGCTTTCGCGAGAAACACGTTTGTCAACGATCGGTTATCCGTCTGTCATGTTTTACAAATAAATACGGCTTATTCCTTACACTTTGTAACAGACTTTTTGATTTACAATTATTATAATAACATGCACTTCAATATAGCTCATGTAGCTCGATAAACGCACACCTGTGTCTTAAGGCAATGTTATTCTCCATATCCTAATTTATGCAAGCCTAAGCTTTGCACATTTTTATCATTACTCTTCTGTTGTAAAATACATTTCCACTTTTCACTACGCTATGCAAGTACATACATACTTACTATAAATCTCGTTTATTTTAAACAAAATCTTTAAAATTATGACTTCCTGAAATAGAATTCATGAACACATAAATTATATGTCTAAAGTATAAAGAGAGATATAGAAAGTTAGTTTGTCAATTAGAAAGAATATTTCACAAACATGCATATACTTTAGTATAATATGTATGATGTACTCAATTCAAGAATCATTAGAATCACTAGAGAAGAAATAGTTCCATACCGATATATTATAACTACATGTATAATGGTTATTTTTTAATAGACGAAAGGAAAGACAATGTTAAACTTGGCTACATTTTAGGTAAGACAACGCTACATATTGTGATTCTTTGATTATTTAAAAAAATGATGAAACTACTAGTGATCTACAACGTGTTGAGTAAAAATTACATTTTTTCGGATCGTAATAATAAAATTTGATTGAGAACGTTCTTTAAAATAGAAATATTATTTTGCTGTGATTCAGTACATATGTATTGTAGACATACATACATACTCTCAAATATTATACTATGCAGAGTATATAAAAACAAAATTTTATATTAACTTTGGCACTATTATCACACAGTTTACATAAACTGAGGGATGCAAAACACTTTTCACATTCAAAAGAGAATGTTCAAGTATTGACAAATGTTCGATATGTAGAAATAAAAATAAAAATGAATTTAATATTTTATAGACAAATAATTGGAATCAATTTTTCTTCCAAAAGAAACAAAACAAATAATTTCATTATTTATGATTGAAACAATAACCCGTATGGAAAATGTTCTTAAAATATAAAAAAATTCCCTTCCACAAAGAGTTAAATTGTACTAATTTTTAAATAAACAGTATAAAATAATACCATTTATAAATAATGATTGCAAACTGTACACCTGGTACTCGCATACATTATTACTTAAAAATTAATGTACTCTTTAAATGAGATGGTAATGTTTTCAAGTCTTACTGGTTCCCTCATTTTGCGTGGATACATAAGCATATAGATTGGCCCCACTATCGCACTCAGGAAGTCAAATAAGTTACTTGAGAATAGTATCTGTTGATCCCATACTATCTTAAAACTCATAATAAAACTTCACTAAATGAATTCTCTAATTTCGACATGTATACAAATTAAAATATTGCATCTATTACAATTGCCTAGTAAAACTTTGTGACGCAAATTATGGAATTTGTTGTAAATTACATAAATGATGCAACTTATAATTATATCTATGACGCAACTTAAGTTAACATTAGAACTACTACATCAATAGAGATGACTAGTTCCATTTTCCATTTTGTAATTATCAAAATTATAAAGATGTTTTTATAAAAACATATTGATTGATTTCATTTATTCCTGCACATATTGCAATATCCCATGCAAAGTCTGAATGAATATAATTTTTCAAGCACTTTCAGCGCTCGATAGATCTGATGTTAACAATATGCTAACCATGTGTACATGTTACACGTAAATGTAAACTTAAAAATTATGGAGAAAAATGGAACTTTTTCCTTCATTAATTTCATATACATTTCTTTATCAATGTTTCACATAACTGTACAAACAATAAGTACATGCTATTGCATGAATTAATATTCGAAATGTTCTTCAACCAGTAAATTAGATTTCGAAGAATTTAAGGGCAGTTTATGAAAATACATTAACTATATACTTATAGTATATGAATGTTAATCAAATAAGATAAAGATTCACTTAGATATTCTAATCTTATTTTAGCTGTGGATTTTTGTGTTGCTCCACAATCTTGTTACGTAGCAAATTAAAATGTCCAACAACTTGAGACAACTGCGTTTTAAGTGAATCTGAAAGTTGCTTTTGTAATTGTTGCACCTCCAATATTTCTCGGTGAAGATTCTCATAATCTTTTGTAACTTGATGAACAGACCTTAATAGACGAAGCACAGAGATCTGTTAAAAGCACACAAATTAAACAGCAACTTAAAGACAAAATGTAAATGTTGATCTGAGATTTAAATTAGAATCTCTTATATTATATTATGAGTGATTAATGCTGACTTATTAAGCATGAGAAAAAAGGAAAGTTAAAATGGAAAGGAAACTCAAAATTTTGTTATTATCACTATGATTATAACTATGATTTCGAGACGATTAACAGTACTGATCAAACCTATAAATGAACACCCTGCAGATTCATTGGTTCATGATGTCTACTTAAGGGGGTAGACTCTCATTTCCAGGATTGCAAAGATGGGGTTTTTCCGTAGTCAAAAGCGCTAGATAAAAGATTAATCTATTTTTTCGTTTACATGCTGTAATTTGCATTATTCGGAAGCATAAAGCTGCGCATATAGCTATTTCCATAAAGCTGCGACATCTACATCCTGTCAAATAATGCAAAGTACGCCTAGTAAACGTAAAAATGGGACTTTTGAGGGCGATTGCGGCCTAGATTGATCTTTTATCTAGCGTTTTTGACTACTGGAAAACCCCGTCTTTGCATGATCCTCAAGAAATAAGAAGGCGCATCCCGAACCTTTGCAATCCTACAACCGAGTCTACCCCCTTAAAACTTTTCTAATATCAAAAATGATGTAGTTTTAATTTAGTTTTAGTTCATAAGTATTTAGTCACAATAATTGAACAAATCTAAGGTAACGTTGCCGGTGATGTGGGTCCTCACCGATTTCGGTGACCTTGAAATATGCTATAAAACTTGATATTTTGAATAACTTTCTCCTTTAAAATAGTTTGTGGCCGGATTTAGTTTCGGAGATATTAGTGAAAACCTTTTGTAAGTTAAGTTAGGTATATGGGTTACTCTATATATACAAATAAAAAAATCTTTACTTGTAAATGCTAGGTTAGATTTAATCCCCAATCCTGAACCTGCTTACGATGGTTCTGCCGCACGAAGCGGTGTCCGCTATCAAGAACACCCATATGAATTTACGAGTGAAGTATGATGCGAATATCTCGTAAACTAAAGCCAACCACTGAAACCTTTACAGAGAAATATTGTTCAGAATGATGGTCTTGACAACATATCTGAAGCTCATTGAAATCGGAGAAGAGGTAGTACATACACCGACCCCATGGCCCAGTCAGCCACGCTGGCCTCATACGATGCCAGCAGATGGCGAGCATTATGCTGTTAGAACGCAGATCGAAGCTGAGAATGCTCGGAATCGGCTCGATTTTGTACAGCATAAAGCGATGCTTATTGACGCAGACGTATGGAATTTTGAATTCTGCCTTCGTTTGAGAGTGCAGCACGGTCGCACTAATGGGGCGAATGCCGTTATTCAGGCGACCTGCTGTCGCCAAATTAGTTGTGACCGTGCTGCCGTCTTAAACGAACGCAGAATTCAGGACCGAGCTGCCTTAGTTCTGCCAGCAGAAAGCGATACTTCTACTGACGCAGATGGCCGTCCTAAATCGAACATTTTGCTTACTGGGGATTTACAAGTAAAGTTTGTTGCGGATATCTCGTAAACTAAAGCCGGTCGCCAAAACCTTTAAAGGGACATATTGTACAGAATGATGTCCTTGACAACATATCTAAAACTCATTAAAATCAGAGAGGACCCACATCATTGGCAAGTTTACCAAATCTAAAATTGTAACTACAATAAATTTAGTTTAATAAATTTCGGTTGCAACAGCATTATAACCATAATGTTTTTCACAAATTAAGATTAAGAAAATTATAAATTACATTTTAGTTGTGTTAATAAATGATTACTGTGCTCAATAATCATAATTATTTTGGCTTTAACTCTTTGAGAAAATATGTAAAGAATACATATACAGGGTGGTTCACCTCGATATTCGTCATTATTATTATTCGTAGCGAATAATGTTTATATGTACAAGGTTGAATGGTTTCAAGAAATGCATACTTTGGGGTGTTGTGAGTATTTTTTGTAGGTGGACGCGTAGAAGAGATATGAAGGTCAGTATTTTTTTAAATGCTTCATATTCTACTATATATATAAGAAGCTTCATATTCTTTACAAAAAAGTATTAACCTATTAATATTGAAAAACCATTAGTTAAGGAGATATTTTAATTTTAGTGTTGTTACGAAATCACGACTTCCTTAAAAATGTTGTAATGATTTTATTCACAGAAAAGGTTCAATCTGTGGCGACCGTTTACATCGCGACATTTTCTGAATCGAGAAAGTAATGATTGTTTTAAACTATGTAATAAAACTGGTGGAATGTTATTGCATTCAGTGATGATAAGATCTTTCATATCAGCAATTGTAATCGGAGCCTCAGCGTATATTTTATTTTTCAAGAAACCTCATAAGAAAAAGTCAAGGAGTGTCAAATCAGGTGACCTTGCCGGAGAATGAATGGAACCACCATGTCCTATCCAACGATTCGGAAATATTTGATTTAATGCATTTCTTGTTATTCTTTCATAATGTGCAGGACAACCATTCTGTTGGAGCCACATTGTTTCTCGAGTATGCAATGACAAATCATATAAAAATGACCGTAAGGTATTTGAATTCATAATATTATCAAGAAAGTCATGATTTCATTAGCAATGGTTTTTTGATATTAATAGGTTAATACTTTTTTGTAGAGAATATGAAGCTTTATTGATTGGTACAGGAGAGAACATACGATCCCATCTTAAAAAATACTGATGACCTTCATGTCCACCTACAAAAAACTCCATAGTAAACAACTCTCAAAACCATTCAACCTTATATGAACATTCTTTGTTACGAATAATAATAATGAGAAAAATCAAGGTAGTAATATCTGGTGAATCACCCTGTATTAGAAATGTGGGAACTCAAAATCTAATGTGAATACATGTACCTACGTATATAACAAAGGAACTGGATATAATATATGAAAATAACAATGATTACTATTTGACTTTTTATCCTTATTGTAAATAAACATAAAATTTTTTAATATTATACTTTGCATTATGCTAACCCGATTTAAATTCTCAAATTCAAATTGCTAAAACATTTGAAGCCAAATAACATTACTTAATATTACATTTATAACGTTAATTTCTGTAATGACACATATTTTAATACATCTTGCAATTCGCAATGTAAATAGACATTAGTTTAAACAAAACATACCTCACTATCCGAGTTTTCAAACTGCTTCTCAAATGTATCAATTTGCCATGCGATCATATCCAATTTTCCATCAGCTTGTTTAACCTATTTAATTGGAAAAATTACAATAATATTTACAACTATTCGCAGTAAAGTGACACTTGATCATTTAGTATTCGTAAACCGTTTAAATGTAAAATGTAATCAAATGATAAATATTAAATCACAAACAAAATCTAGAATTAAAAGTTATTACGGCTTATATTTACACTTTGTTCCAAATGCACAATAGCGGATTCCATGTTGATTATTTGTAAACAATTATTATATACAAATAAAACGTAAATGATAGAACGCTTGTGCAAAATTGACGGTTATTTTATCACGCTTGAATCGATATATGCTCTCCGAGCGTTTAAAATGCAACGAATGGCGCAGAATGGCGGTATCAGAGAGAAAACTTCCTCTTTGGTGACATAAAGTACTGTCGTATGGTGGCGCTGCCACCGTGGCAGCATCTTCTTCAACTTTGTCAAAGAGTAGGGATACTACAAGAGGCGACACTCAGCGATGTGATTGAACCCACCAGCCAAGACAGTAGCGTATTTACAATGCGTGACGCAGCCGAGCGGCCAGGGCCCTGACGCCTTGAGGCAGTCATTCTGGCGGGAATGTACCAGTGTTATTGGCGGAACGACTGATGAACGAGAGACGATTATGTATTCTTTTGCGTAGTTATTGCAGTGCTCTTTCCCTATCCCATCCTCAAAATAAAGAATAAGTTTCAATTATAAAAGTCTGCGGGGTGCTCAAGCTACCCGATTTCATCGAAATAGTTACGTTACTGAGGCTGAAATTGCCGCGCATGCGCGAGTTACGGTGGGTTCAATCACATCAATGGCGACACTTCGGGCAGTATCTGATTTCGATTGGTCCATGATTGTACATGATTGGTTCATGATATAAATATATATATATGATCCAAGTATACAGAATACAAAGCAGGTTATACTCTCTGATATGCTCTAAGTCTAAGGCGTAGACCATAAGAATCATCGTAACCTATATATGTTTGTGTTTTGTTGCCGAAAGAGTGAAATGGAATTTAGAAATGTGCATTATTTAAACGTGTATATGCACAAAAGAAATATACATTGGAAGTGAACAATTTAAGATAAAACAACAAAGAACATCAAACATTTGAGATACTGTATTACTCTTAGGTGTTACTTTTACGAATGGCGGTTAAAAAAATGCAACGGCGCACACGTGCACCGCTACAAATGTCTACGAAATGCATATTCGGTAAAAAGAAACAACAAGAAAACCCAAGTGTTGAAAACACTAAAAATGGGAAAGCACTCATAATAGCTCAAGAAATAAAATTTGCTCGATTGTTGTCAAGTAATGATAAAAGAGTCCGAGATAAAGTACTCAAAAATTTAAGGAAATGGTTGACAGTTCGGTCGAAAAGTTCATTTGGTAATTTGAATTGCATTCATTAAAACTTTATATTTTTGTATTTCTGAAATAGCAACGTAGCCAAATTTTTCTATGATAAACAATCTTCAGATATTCATATAAGTTTGCATTTATATGAAGTTCAATTGTGATTTTAAATGAATGTAAGAATACTGTTAGGTTTCTGAAATTGCAAAAACAGCATTTCTATAACGACACATCAAATTTAGTGTAGTCAATCTTTCATATATACATTTTGTTATTCGTTATTGATTAAATTATCAGTTACACAATTTCAGACTATTCCTTTAGTTCACCTCACACTACGTATACAATGGTGTGTCGAGGAGTATGAACTCAGCGGTTTGTTATCATTATTGAACATTAAAGACAACGCAACAAATAAGAAATTTATTATTCAATTTTTTTAATTTATTTAATTTCTATACGAGATATTATATTCACATAAATTTATATTTGTATCTGAAGAATACTGTTATAGAACAAATTTATCCAATTTGAAATTAAGGTGGTAGTCTTGTTTCCAAGATTGCAAGAGTGTGGGATGCGCCTTCTCGTTTCTCGATAATGCAAAGATTGGATTTTCAGTAGTCAAAAACGCTAGATAAAAGATCAATCTAGGCCACTATTGCTCTCAAAAGTCCCATTTTTACGTTTACGAGGCAAAATTTGCATTATTCGGCAGTATGTAGCTGTCGCAGCTTTGTGCTTTCAAATAATCCAAATTACACCTCGTAAACATAAAAATGGGACTTTTGTTGGTGACTGCGGTCTAGATTGATATTTTATCTAGTCCTTTTGACTACTGCAAACTCCATCTTTGCATTATCGAGAAATGATATCTTGGAAACGAGACTACTCCCTTAACCCCTTGCCATATTTTAACGAGTCAAACTCATCAGGAAGATTTTAACAAAGTCTAACAAATATGAATGTTATACCTTTCTCTTAAAATGAAATAAAATTTGATTATTTGTAATCAATATCTAAGCATTCAAATAAATGTAGCCATACAAAAAATATAAATTTTCTTTTTCTCTTCTACAACAGTTTTCAGGTTAAAGACATCCTAATCACTGTAACTGTAAAGAAGATGGTATGGCAAAGGGTTAAGCAAAAAACATTATGTTTTACATACTTTTACCTATTTTTTACTGATACACAATATAAATATATAAAATTGATTGTGTAATAATAATGGAAGATAATAATAATTATAAGCAAAAATAGAAAATAAAGTATATCTTGTTATTAGCATTTACAGAGGCAGATTTCACACGTTTATGGAAAGGATTATTCTATTGCATGTGGATGTCTGATAAACCTTTAGTCCAGGAAGAGTTAGCGGAATCTCTTAGTAAAATTGTACATTGTTTTGATATTAAAGATTTAGTATTACTTTATACTACATGTGCTTTAAGAACATTAGGTACAGAGTGGTACGGTATAGATCAGTATAGAATCGACAAATTTTCTACGGTAAACTGAATAATATACTTTTGTTCTTCAAGTTGTCTGACTATGTAATTAGATTGTTTATTTGTGTATATTTCTTTGTAGCTAGTAAGAAGAATGATTCGTCAAACTTTTGTAAAATGCAAAGAAAGATCGTGGGACATAGAATGGGTAAAAGGCTTCACTGAAGTACTTGAAAAGCTGTTTGTTGATCCGAAAATATGTCTTGGGTTTAATATGCATATAACAGAAATATTTTTAGAAGAATTATCAAAGGTATCATCATTTTTTAAAATTGATATTTATGATGAAAGGCCCTAAATTATGCCCTAAATCATGTATCATTATAGATTAGTGGCGGAGACATACCTGAAGATGTAGTTACAGAACTTGTTCAACCATTCGTTTCCTACTTTATAATAATGGATGATGAACGACAAATTAGGCATGTTATGAGACATATTTTTAGATGTTTAATATTCCAGTCAGACGTTGGAATGGATTATGTGGAAAAATTTCAAGCTTGGAGAGCTGTGAGTATTGAAGGTTTTTCAATCAGTATTCAAATGTGAAACTAAAATGTGTTATGATCATCTATTCATAATTTGACGAGAAACTTCTAAAAATATATGAAAACATAAAAAAGGGTAACAATTATTTCAGACATTCGTTTTTAAAATAATTTAAAGAAAAATACACAAAAAAATAGTATCCAGTCCCGATCTATGTCACAGCACTGAACCGATAATCTGCTTAGATTGGAACTTTACTGTACTTACAGAAAGTGAAGTCTTTCTGTTATTATTATTACATATACATTAATATGTAGTATAGAAATTTGAATTAAGGATTGTTAGTTAATAGATCGAAGATGTATAACGTTTATTAACATAGTAATATTGATTGCGTATGTGTAGGCTGGCTTTCCTAGTCGTTCCATAGATGCTATAGAGAAAATTGAAGTATCTGACGAAGAATTAGAATATAGCGATATAGCTAAAACAAAAAAAATTCCTGAAAGTGATATAGGAAAGGTATTAGACCCGAGAGCTGGGAGAGTAGATGTTGAATTACCACAAATACCTTATAATCCTAAAAAGATCGTAACACTGTTAACACAATATAAGTATCACCCTTCATCGACAGCGAAATCACGTAGACAATTACACCGACTTATTAAGGAGTAAGTAACCGTCAATTAAAAACGGTATAACTTCTAGGCACATGAAAAAACCAACATTTTTCGATATATTGCATTTGTAGATTTATACAACTGTCAGAAGGTAGAATGCCCCTTGGTGTTAAGGAGATAAATATTCCAAATGTACGAAAGAAGGATACGGACGTAAAATCAGCAGCAAAACGTTTACTGAATTTCGAGAAAGAATTATATTCTGACGAAACCTCGAAAAAACGTAAAAGGGGAAAAAATAAGCAATTGATAGAGGATGAAAAGAATACATTTAGTGGAGAAGAGTCAGAGGATGATAATAATGAGAATAGCATAACACAAACAGATACTACTGGAAACAAAAAGAAAAAAAAGAAGCTTGAAACAACAGCAACCTATAGCGAAGCACAAATTGATTCGCAAGTATCAGATACAAAGTTAAAAGTTAAAAAGGAAAAAACTCTAACCAATTGTAAAGTAGATATAAAAGATAATTGTAAATTAAAAAAAGATTCATTTCAAGCAGTTAAGAGTATCAATGGATTTGAAAAGTTGAAACCCAAGAAGAACAAGACTGCGGTTGCCAATACTATACCGGTTGAAAAGAAAATGAAAGTCAAAGTTTCTAACCAATGGGATATTTCAGATAATAAAATTGTATCTACGCCTACAACTTTAATCGATAACAGTATAGAATCAAAAATTATCAAAAAATCAATTCTCAGTGACAACCTTCAAAAGGAGAACACACCTAAACAACCATCAGCATGGATGTTACCGGTATTAAAAAAGATGGAAAATGAAAAGAATGTATGCTTGTAATAGTTATATCTTTTTTCATTCTGAACCCTTATGTAGTCAAGCAAAATGTGAGTATTTAAAACCTTTTGTATTTCACATATTTGCACAAATTCTCATTTTAAGACTATAAATGAATATATTAACGAGCAAAGGATGGACATTCGGAGAAATTTTATAATATTTTTAGAGGAACATTAACAAGTTGTTGATTAGAAATGTAGCATGACTACACAAGGGTTAAAAGAAAAAGAGTATACAAATATTAGATATTTAAGTACAACCCTCTTACCAGTATATGCACATTTATTGCAGGAAATAGGACATAAAGTACCAGAACAATGTAAAGTGAATAGTATTTCGAATACGAAAAAACGAGTGAAAATCGTTCTTCAACGTAATACTGCTCAACATACATCTGAATATATTCTTCAAGTTCAAAGAAGTCCATCAATTCCATACGATGCGAACAAAAAACCATTAGTAGGAGTATTAAAAGCCAGTCCTATATCAAGTCCGATAAATCCATTTTACAGGAAAAGATGTTAAGCCAACGTAATTCCTAATTTAATAACAAGAAATTGTAATTATTTGTTCACAAAGTAAATAAATGACACAATTTTTTTCAAATAAATCAGAACTTCTTTTTCAAGTTTTTTTTACATTTATATGGGATTCTAATGACAATCTTCTTCCCTGAAACAGTTTATACATATCCAATCATAAGTATGTGTAATATAATTAGACTGCGCATCTTTATGCAAAATAAAAATTGTCATCGATTCCAACAATTTTGAATTTCTTCTACTCAATTTTGCTATAAATGCATAAGATCCGCAGTCTAGTAATAATCATGTTTATCTATATAAATAAAAATCAAATGCTGTTCGTTGGTAAGCGCATCACTTGAGAACGGCTTGACCGATTTGGCTAATTTTTTTTTAATGTTCGTAATAGTCCGAATAAGGTTTTAGGGAAAGAAAAATTGGAAAAGTAGCCCGGAAAAATGGAGAATTCGGGAAAAACTAAAAGCGCTTTTTTAATCATATTTCAATACAACAAAAAACAAACGTCGCAGCTTTTAATCAATATTTCCATAGGAATTTACATTATCGACGAATTAAACTATGTGTGTACAATTTTCTTTCATATTGTCAAAAGTTGTGACGTCATTAGTGCGCCCATTGTGCGCCTCCCGCCAGAGCAACCCGCCCGGAGGGAGGGCCTGGTTGCGAGGGCGCCATGAGCAACTAGTAATTATATATATTTTTACAAGTACTTGATACAGACATACAGTTTACAATGTTGAAATCAAGTAATTCGTTAGTAGAACAATATTAATATATAATTCGATTTATCTTATTTATATATGTATAATATGTCATAAAGTAAGATTCAAAATCATTTAAAATTATGAAAGAACCACGCGTTTATCACTTCAAATATAAATTTCATTTTACCCCTTTCACTATCTGTCCCAAAAATGGTCAGGGTTGATTTAATACTATTTATATAGTTTTCATGAAGGAATTAAACAAATCACAGCTTATTTTATTTGTATAGTTTTGTCATTTCTGTGTAAAGATAAAAGATCTTCCACATACAAATGAAGGTTTAATTTAATAATTCTTTAGTTTAGTTTAATAATAATAATTCGGTTTAATAATTCTGTTCTTGATTGAGACACCTTGAAGTATGCATTTACCTAATATTTTATTATCATTAAACTCAAAAAAATCTTTCATTTTACAAAATGTGAAAATATATATAAATTTAAGATGAAAGCATATATATATATATATATATATATATATATATATATATTTGTAACATTTTTAAATTTGCAACTTTCTTACATATTAAAATTAATGTAAATAGATTACATTGTATCTTCAGAAATTACTGAATAGTATGAATTCTATAATGTGTGTGGAATTATTTGATAATAATAAATAATACTATAATGATTGCGACTTAACATAACGTTTTCCCAATCTAATCATAAGGTTTATATTTACATTTGTCAATCTACATTTCCAGGGTGTAAATAAAACCAATCTCATTACAGTATTCTCTCCGTAACTGTGAAAACTTCGGATCTGTCGAGTCACAGTTATACATACACAGTGTCGCCATATCAGGGGAATTGACTCAAATTGAGGGGAATGCGGTTACCCTCTTTCTGTTATTACTGGATTAGTCACGTGACATTGTGAAACATGCATAGTGATGACGTGCAAAATCACTAACCGTGATCATTTATTACAATGATCGCAGAATCACGATCATGCTCGTGATTTCCACTTCATTCACGCCGTGATCGTGACATTTTTAATCTAGAATGAATTTGCTCATTGTCATCCTAATTCTAATTCTTCATCTCAATTGAATTAGTTCTTTTTTTAAATACATCAATTACGTAGCTTGCACAAAAATATCTGCATATAACGTAAAATTACGTTACGTTTTCTGTATACATATATAACGTAAACTTACTTCATTTAATGATAAAAATAAAACATATTGAAGTTTTTTCCCCGTACCATATTTCAGTATTTTAGAAATAAAATAATTCTTCCACTTGATTTCGAAATCGTAGTATAAAAGTGCAGACAATTTATTTTATGTTTTTGTATGTACCAAAAATCCCCGATTTTGGATGGGCATTTGGGCGCGCATAAGTATCGGTTTCTACTGGTAGAAAGACGAGGCACCTGCCCGGCAGAAGCTACGGGCAGTACACAGGCAGCTCGATCCTGGATTCTACCTGCATTTACTAATCTTACATTAGTGCGACCTGCTTTGTCACTGATATAGTATATATATATATATATATATATATATATATATATATATCATTGTGCCCTGTATAACGGCATTCGCCACATTAGTGCGACCCTCTTAAACGGAGGTAGTATTCAGAACCGAGCTGCTTTCGTTGTGCCCGGCAGCTCCTGCCGGGCAGATGTCGGCACTTTCTGCCAGCAGAAAGCAATACTTATGCGCGCACAGCTGCCCGTCCAAAATCGTGCAGATTCCGAGCATCCTATGCTTGGAGCAGCTTCGAGCGTCGTTCTGACAGCATAATGCCCGCCATTTGCTCGCCAGACGGTGCTCGATTTCTGCTCGAGGCAGGTCTGGCTGACTGAGGAGGTGCTAGTAAAGTCACGATTTCTATCCCTGAGAGTCTCCACGATGACTCTCCCTTGCCTACCTACCACACTAAGGGGCAACGCCACAGGGTACACGAAGCTCGAGCTGCCCCAATCTCCGAGCAGTGTAAAGTGTAAATATGCCACGTAATCTGATTTTAGCTCTGGTATTATCGGTGTGAACCACTACTAATCCAATTACAAAATTTCTTTATTTTTCATTATTTTTTTATGGGACTTTCACCAACTTATTTGTGGCATTTTTCTGATTAAAATGACACTAAACACAATATAATTTCAACTGTATTTAGTGGTTTAATTGACGATGAAAGTTTCGGGCGCAAGGAAGGACAGAGCGATCTGTATTTACATGCTGCCCTTTTCTACGTATGGTTTCTTTTGTACTTTCGTCGCGGTAGACGCAGTCATAAAAAGATAGTGTCCCTACACGATTTCTCTCCCTGCTCGGAACTGGCAATGGGACTGGTTCCAAACAGTGCTAGAATTTTTCACGGTTTTCACGCGCATGCGCGACAAACTTTAGCGTCAGTAACGTAAAGATGTGGCTAAATTGGGGTACCTTAGTCACATCGCCTAATTTCGCAAAATTTGTTATGCTTTTGAAATAATTTTGAAATATAAATGTATAAGATGTGTGTGTTGTATTAAGATTTAATATGTATGTATGTACTTTCCTGCAATTAATGGTAATAGTTCCTCACCACTTTCCCCACGAACTTAGGACGTAGACACGTCCCTGCATTTGGTCGTGCATGCGCGTGAAAACCGTGCAAAATTCCAACACTGGTTCCAAAGAGGATTAGGGGATCTTCCAGTGGTGGGGATAACATTTTTAACAGTTACGGTAGAGATTTTTTTCACGGTTATGGAGAGAATACTGTATTCTAAAAATAGAAAAAACATTGTAGGTAAACAATTCTTTGAAGCTATATGTACATACTTCGGAATGAAGTATATGATCATATACACTAGCGTATACAGTATACATATATGTTTCTTTGGCACATGAATTCACTTTTACTTACATTTACAACACCATTACAGCTATAGGAAAATAGAACTCCTGCTAGTATATCAAAATCAAATATCTAACACATATATATGTTCTTCGTTCCGTTTCTTTCCTTATCATTTTTCATAATCGTTACATTAAAAATATCGTGAAACTGTGTTCCAAATGTTGATTCCTTTAATAAGCCTGATTAATATTAATTGCATTCTGATTAAATTAGGACTATTTAAATTCGTAATAATTATTTAAAAAATATTAGTTATATAACTAACTGTTGTTTTTCAAACAAGAACTAAATATTGGTTTTCATTGTTCAAATGTTTACCTTCTTCAAAACTTTGTGATTTTATTATCGCATATATACAATAGATTTGTACCTGGAAATATAGGATAATGAGGTACTGTGTCAATTGCAGCTATACAGGGTGTTTCGTCTAAAACAGGACACCTAAATATCTCTTCAGATTTTTGTGATGAAAAAAATATTTGTTACTAAATATCTGGCACGAATATTTTTTTCCGAAGGTCATTTTTTTCGGAGTTATCAAGGTCATCGATGGCTTTTTGATACATAACTACATTTTTATTTACTCGAATCTACTCCATTTTGGACAGCGCACCCTGCCGATACTTATTGTGACGCAGGTGTATGGCATTCTGCTGGCAGGATCTGCCCGGCAGAAGCTGCCTGCATTCTACCAACATTCTGCTGTCAACTTGTGCCGGCACACCCTGCCAGCAGAAAGCGATACTTCTGCTGACGCAGATGCCCGTCCAAAACCGAGCATTTTGCTTACTGGGTATATATTATTGAATTTGAATCGATTCAATTGTCGATAAAAGTATACATTTTTTTGTAAATTTAAAAACTAGTCTTGTAAATATGAGTTTATATACAAATTATTCCCAAGTTATGAAACAATACTTTCAGAAAAAATATTTTTATCGATAAAATTTTAGCTCTACTACGAATCACTACTTAGGTTGCATTTTAGACATAGGTTAAAACATTATTTTAAAAATGATTATTCCTATTAGAATTGACTCGGTTGTATGTAAATCACATCCCACATCCTGTACTTCAGTACAACCTATATGTTTTATGCAATAATATGTTTTTATATTATTTGCATACAGTGAATTCATTCTAAAAGTTGCATTTGTACATATATCAATCGGAAACATTAACGCCAAATCTCTCCAAGAGATACTATAATTTATAAAACTTCAATGAACATATTTTATTTTATAAAATTGATGAATTTAAATTCTTTTTTATACTTAAGATATAAAATGGTTACTATAAATTTATATTGTCAGAGAGATCATAGTTAATAGTAGCAATGTGTATACAGTAAAATAGAATTATAGGATGTAAACAAGTGTCTGTAATTCTTGTGTTCAAATCAAATTTATAAATGTAAAATTTCTATTCCACTGCGACGTTAATGTAAAGTCTTAAAAAGTTGTTGCTACTAATAGTTTCAAGCTATCGCTACAATGTTACACAGTATAGTTCAGTCCATGTTAAATCAATTTCTTTTTCTTAAATGATTTTACAATACCTTTTTGTAATTCGTGTTATTATATAGTACACTGTCCAACCCAAATTATTGAAACACTTACATAGTTTTTACTACATCTAGTAATACTGTTCATAAAATAAATGTTCCCACATGTTACTGTAATGTAATATATATTCACGTAGCATTTCTAGACGTACTTATCCTTTGATACAATTAAGAGTTTTTGCTTGTAGGTTTTTAATGAAAATTTTAAAATTTTATATGCTTCAATTTCATAATTACGTTAATATTTTATGAACGTACTATACATACATTTATAATGATTAGACAGTGGATCTTTATGCAAAATAGAAATTTTCTACCTGATTTAATAATATAACAGTGTTTATAAATTCTACTAATGTTTTTTTCACTGTGTCGAATTACACCTACTCATTTTTATTTTAAATGCATATAATCCGCTGTCTAATAATGACATCAAACAAATAGAAAGTCGTATTTGAATTTACTCACACTAAACAGCATAATATGAAATCATATTAACTGTGCTTTTGATTTAAAAAGTAAGCTCTCCATCGCCAATACCATGCCATTTCAAGTTGGTTAAATCCAGTACTAACAAATGATAGTACAACAAAGAAAGTTGAAAGAGTGAATGCCCACAATTGAAATAAGGGGGAAATAATAAGCAACAGTGCTGTAGCACCTGAAATGAATATTATTTTTAAATACAAGTATTAGCAAAACTGAAAAAAAGTTGAAAGCTTACCTGTTAAAACACTCCAAAAGCATAATGCAACTTGTAGAGGATATATGTTTGTGAAAGGCCAAATTTCAGTAGAAAAGCTTTTCTTTTCATAAAATTGTTCTAAAACTTCTTCTTTTTTGTACCATCTTCGTTCTAACCATTGTCTTAATGTTACGTCATCTGTTGGCATATCAGTCAATGGTATCCTTTTAATATGAAAATGTACTTCTTGTGGCAATTTGCCTTTAATTAAGTCTAGTTCTGACTGTGGTACATAGTCGGGATATCCGATCGTTAAATCATAAACAGCGTCAAGATAGTTTGCTTGTTGAAGATGATGGACCAAATAACTGAATCCTGTTGTTTTCGGATGGAGAGTAAAAGAATATTGTGGCAAATCATGCTTCGCAGCATATCTGTCTGACTTCTCTTTGCTACTTTTCGTTAAATCTGTACCTTCTGGAAATATTAATAATTGGGAACGTCTATCTAATGCTACTAAATAATCAAGAGTATGCGACAATCGACTTTGATCTTCTTCCCATCGTCGTGTTATATAAAGGAAACCATTCATTTGCATTATCCATCCTGTTATACAATATTTCTTTGAAAATATTATTTTGTAGGTCTAATGCTCTTTCATTACAGAACATAGAATAATAATATATATCAATGTGATTATTTTATAATGAAATTTCAAAATAACTTCGATAACAGCAGCTGATAAGAAACTTGTTTTTTAAAATTCTATATAGAATAAAAAATATAACATAAACTCATCATGTATCGTTATATAATATGATTTCTAATTTTAATTAATGAGCTTCAACTTTTGATATATCTATTAATAAGATAACATATATTCAAGATTACATATATATGTATATATTACCTGGCCCTGGAATGTGTCGTATGGGATCCTTCAAAACAAATTTTAATCTGTGAGATGCTATACTGGGCAAGCACGCTTGGTACATCGCTGCCCATAAAAAGTTCCAATCTACTCTAGTCCTGTGATTCATCACAAGTATAGCTGATTCGTCTGGAGATATATGATCTCCAGATACCATAATCTTTACACCGAAAGCATTTAAAAGAGCCTGAAACATTTAGAATGTGCAGTGATTACAGTTTAAAGAAAAAATATAATTTATTATTACCAGACAGCGGATTTTATGCATTTATGGGAAAAATGAGTAGGTGCGATTTAAAACAGTAAAAACATTAGAAGAATTTTAAAATACTATTAGGGTAAACTGTACTATTGCTAGCACTGCACTAGTTAGTGGCACTTTTGATTTAAACGGCAAATATTAAGAATTCTTGGTATAGAAAATCATTTTTTTATTGCTTCTTATTGATATTCTAAAGCGACGTTTAAGTTTTCATAACAGAGTTTCACATACGACTGCTAGCAAATGTGCCAATGACTGTACTATTTACGATTGTTATTCACTGAATATATTTTATAATAAAAGATTTATGACTCGTAAAACTGTTTGATTTTGCTGAAAATTCTATTAGCTTATAATAATAGAAAGTTAAGCTCGTTTAAACATTTGGCTTAGGGTGCCAGTCATTGTACAGTTCACCCTATAATCTTTTTCACCTATTAAACATATTAAGGAAGAAAATAAATGTCTATGTCACTATGGTTTGTTGCGATTCAGATACAAAATCTTTATTTTGCATAAACATTCGGTGTCCAATTATTACAAATCAAAACAATGAAAAGGAGTGAAATCCACTTTACTTACTGTAGAATATAGTTCCCAACAAGAAAATAAGAAGTCGTTACATTTGCGAAATTTTAAAGGGCTGAACAGTAATAACGGTATCATAGGGCAAGCAATAAATAGAAAACCAGCCACTACACTGCCATACCACAGTGCACAGTACAAAGTACCACGTAAAAGTCCACGCATCACAAAATATGTTCGAGATATCTGAGAAAGAAAAAACAATAAAATGTATAATACGTTCACATTATTATGTTTACGTGGAAAGATCAGGAAACCGTGTCTTATTAATAGACAGCAGATTTTATGCATTTATGACAAAAATGAGTAGCTGTAATTTAAAATAGTATAAACATTAGAAGAATTTAAGGCTACTGTTATATTATCTTCAATCCACTAAACTTATTATGAATGAAAATAAATTTCTATTTCACTCCAGTTTGTTGCAATTCAGGTAGAAAATTTTTGTTTTGCTTAAAGATCCACTGTCTACTCATTAAATACTGTGATTGTTGAAACATATACATTTGTTTTAATAAAGTATTCGTTTATTGTTACTTGTAATAAACATAAATAAATATCAGTATTTAGAATGATAAACTTCTGTAGTTCAAATCTAATTGACAACTTTATATAAATATAGTATAATATTTATTATAGTGAGACAAAAAGAAAAACTGTGCCTGTCTTTAATAACAACGTATAATAAATTAAATTGCAAATCAAAGTATATATGTATTAGACTGAATGATGTATTTAATAGAAAAGTTACCTTATCATGTATGTGTTATAAATGAACTAGTTTATACAAGCGTTCAGCATTAACTACCTCTTTCTAAAATGTTTTCTCTGGCTTCCCTTGCATCTGACTAGAAGGGCTTCTATGTGCTTCACCCCTTCTACCCCATTTTCCACCCAGTAGACATTGAGTTCTGGGATGCTGTGAGGACCATTATTGATCTGTTAAAGCAAGGAGAAAATTTATAATATTCTATAACATGTTATTTTACTTTACTTTTATTTAAAAATTTACAACAATTACCTTCGACATATTCCATGAAAAATCACGAATTATTATTTATTAATAAAAACATCGATAATTAATATTTTTTATAACATCGATCATTTATACGATGTTGAATACTTTTATGTAACAATAATTAGATGTAATTCTTTGAAGTTCGTTTGAAGGTCGAAATAATACAATGATTGTAACATGTTTGAAAAATGTATATTCATATATATAAACAAAAATTTTTTTAATTAATTTAAATTATAACTATTGGCAGTTTCATCTGTATAGTAAGCTTAGAAACCTTGAGTAATGTAGATTAATTGTTAACAGGTAATACATACATGTCGGTTATTGAATATACAGACGACTATATGTATTGTACAAGTACCAATAATATACAACTTTATCGAATGTATGGAAGGCATATTAACAGAAGTTAAATATTTATAATTCGAATTACTGAAAGTTACAAAATTAATTAAAATGTAATTGCACAAAATATCATTACACATTAACAGTACATAAATAGATTGTATAATTAAAAAAGAAAATAATTAAACCCGGTAGCCTCGAATGATATACATACATACATACATCCATACGTATACAAAATATCATGTATCAAAAATGTATTAAAAAAGGTATATAAATCTGAATTATTCACAAAATTTTGTACTGCTACAGAATACCTTTTTATGCAGATCTTTACAGGATATAGTGTTCTAGAAAATCTTAAGCAAGATAAAATCATAATATCTATTAGATCACATAAAATAAAATATTTCTTTAGTACCTGTATTTCATAGTATGTAATTATTTGTTATAAACTATTTAACATAGCTGTTTGTATTAATCTATGAGCCAAATATTTTATTTATATGTATGTTTATATTTTATTTATAACAGTATATGCGGAGGAAAGGTCAATTATAATTAACTAAAACTATTTTACTATAACGATTGGAAAAATGTCCTTTTAAATAAATCGAGATGCTGTTACTATAAATTATGGGAGACTGACCTCCGAGCAGCAATGAGTACTGATCCAACCTAATCCAAGCGATGATAAAGCTTCCTCTCTTGAGGAAGCAAAGTTAAATCCTAGACTGATTATCTTTTTTACTGTTTACTGTTATTCATAATATATGTATAAATATATAAATATATATTATACATATAAGTAATCTAATTTTTGAAAAAAAAAAATGTATTAAATATTACTCAGATGTACAAATATATTTCCTGCTATGAACGATATCCTATATATTTATTAAGAAGTTTCTTCGCTTCGGCATGTACTTTTTCATCCGGTGTTGTTAATACAGGTTCTTTCAAGATTTCATCAAGATAGTTAACTGCACATGAATACTGCTTTAAAGCAATGTGACACTTGCTAATGAATAGTCGAATCTGCAGAGTATTATTCCCAAGTCTTGTTGCCGTCTCGAAACAAGCAAGCGCTTCGTCATGCGTCGCACTTGGAATTTCAGAAAATAACGTTGCTGCTATCTATGAAAATTTCAAGAGAATATCGATCAGTTTACAAAAGAGAATTTGATCTTGTTATTAGAATTATTTATTGTATTAATTCGTAAGTTAAACCTTTTTTTCTATCCAAGTTAAATTTGCTATTTCAAACTTAAATCTGCCAAGGAGATAATGTAATTCATCATCTGGCTGTATTTCTAATGCCTTTAATACATAAGTTTTAAAAAGGACACCATTTTTTATCTTATCTGCTGTTGATAGATAATCACCGTTTAATCCTATTAGTATAGCGTACCACTTGTACAAATCGGCATTTTCAATATCAAGAATTTTTTCACATTGCTCAATTCCTTGAATAATAACATATTAGTTTCTTTCGTGATAGTTTCAAAGAAATCAGTATTTTGTGCATACCTTCACGAATTATTTTCTTTCGCATGTCAGAATTGGCTGTATCTTCTGCATAGTTGTAACACGCTCTCGCGAACCTCCATACTACATTTACATTATCATAATGAGACTTTACCAACGTTTGTAACCTATAGTATGTCTGGGTATTGAAATCTTCGCTTGCATCCTTGTCGATCTCCTTAAGTATTAAATCCAATTGGTTCAGGTCCTTTGAGAGCCTGTATTATTGAACATATAATCTCTTCCTTCTACACTTTTCAAATAATTTTACTTGCCGAAATGATCAAATTCTAACTTTCCGAATGACTACACAGACAATTTTGTTTAAATTACAAATTAAATGGCGTGGAAGTAGAATGTTCTTTAAGATGTTTCTTGAGAAAGCTGATTCATACGTTTACTAAAATAAATTGAAAACTCTCATGTGTTATTCAAAAGAGTATAACACATTCATATTATTTTTATTTAGATTTCGAAACCAACCTTATATCGTTTTCAGCTACAGTACTTTCACTGTCGGAACAGTCGTAAAATTCATCAGCCCCAATGTCTGTATCCGCTGTTGAAAAAACATCAATGTCAGTTTCATTATCCGTTGCGGTATATGTACTATCGTTAGAAGTAAATCTCTGTGAAGTTTTTTGTTTCTTCTTTTGTTGACTGCGTCTGAAATAGTATAGATATTATGAGTATTTAATCTATATAATTGTTATATACTTAGAAATCTCAAATAAGACGAAATCACATTTTGAAAATATACTATACTACCTTATGTACTCTAATTCATCTTGCAATTCAGCAATTCTTGCTTCTGCAACTTTCATATTTGAATGGTGTTGATGTTCGAACATTTTATGATAAATAAATATACTAGCTGCACTGACAACACCAACAGTTAGACCAATGGCAGCAGCAATTAAATTGCTACTTTGTAAATTGTTCATGATGCTATAAACAAAATTGTCTACATAAGTAAGCATAAGAACAGGTTTCGTTCGCAATTACTTTCTCATTACTGAAGCGAGATACATACGTATATTAAGAAAGGAATGTTGCAGACCTATAATTAAACTAAATACATCAATATACCGTTGACGCCGAAATTTTTTCATATACTATGTTTATAGTTGTTAGTCGTCAAAAACATAGTAACTATTTAAATAGGAGCACAGAGTAAGAACTATTTCGATTGTTTAATATTATTTAGAAAATATTTCTTTTTCACTTCTGTATAAAAAGTAAAGCTTTTTGCTTTCTACAAGGAATTAAAAGGTTATATTCGCTAAACGTATGCCGTATCGTATATATACCGGCAACTATTTAGAAAAGAAATATGAGTCGGCAAATTGTATATATATATGTAGTACTGTTTAAATTATTCAATTATTCCAGTGAGACAACATTATTTGTGTAAGTTCAAAGTACAAATTGTACGAAGCATATATGAAGTCTATACAACGAATTGTAAAGTGTCGTAAAGATACTTTACTAAAAAGCACTAAAAAGCTTGTTCATAACCATTGATAACCATTCATAACTGTTCATAACGCACATATTTGAACCTGTTTGAACCATAGACTTATAAAGATAGACTTGGATCATGGCATGGACATAGGCTTAGAGTCTAAGGACATAGGAATAAGGAGCCAATCAACTCTCACTTCCTACGTGCTTCCTACACACTCCCCACTTTCATTGGGCGAATCTCTCCCCACCAACTCGTCAATTAGAAAGAGAGCGCCTTACGACCACAACAGGCTCTCCTTCTCACTTTCATACCCCGGCCGCCATGGCAGGCTTCAACGCTTCGTACAGGCCGCGCAGTCTATCTCTACATATATATAAGTCTATGGATTCTGCCTGATATGCCATCTAGCGGCGACCAGAGAACTAAGCGCTATCTATCACACTTTTTTAGGGAAGTCTGAAGTCTGAACACCTCTATAATACACCGTGGCCATAGCCTTCTAGAAGCGAACAACGCGTGAAGCCGTAATGGACGAAAAGAAGTGATTACCAGCTGAACGATTGTGGAAGTGAAGTTTTAGTCCGTGTATTTAGTAAAACATCTCTCTAGATCTACAGCCTCGATAGAATGACATAAAGTTTTTCAAAGCGATGTTTAATGTGTTGCTTTTATTTTCAAATACATTATGTAAGTATAGAATTAGTTCTTTGTTACGATCATTTAACGGTTAGAATATCAAAGCATCCATTAATGTCTTGTCTGGCATCTGTAACTGTTATTAAGAAGAACTAATTCTATCTGGAGTACAGTTTACGCGTTGATAATTTCGTAAAACGAGAAAGAAAATACGTATATTTCAATCTAAAAATTCGTCTAATGCCAAATGGACGCCTGTATTTGATTACACGCTAAAAAGTCTGTAACATATAAATGATTGTTACTTGTTAAACGGTTGTGAAAAATTTTACAAAATATTTTCATGAAGTTTTATTTATGTTTCTATATTTATATTCTATGTACAAGTTACAATTGGTGTATTAATCATGTAATATCCCTTTATCTTGCAGCTTATTTGCAACAGGAAACATAAAATTATATCTAAATTAATAAATGCGATATAATTGCATTTAAGTACTGTTAGTATTTCCGTGAACATTATAATTTTTTATGCATCGACAAAATGTAAGAATATATAATTTATGCTGTACTATATATGTAACATTCTACATACATTTTGAATTGTTAATAGAAACAAAGTAACATGAATGTTGAGTTTTCGCGATGTAGATTATTGAATATATAAATAAGATGTTATATTGAATGTAATATTTTCGAATATAAAATTGAAGCAATATATTTCGTGTTAACGATAAATATTAATTTGTTATTTTATAATTTTCAGTGAGAGCACTGCCATAGCACTAATTAAAATAAGAAATGTCTTATCCTGGCCAACCTCCAATGGGAATACCAGGCATGCCACCTATGCCTTACATTGTCGGTGCACCTCCGCCAATTATAGGTGGTGTAATGCCTATGGCGCATGTAAGTGAAAAGAAATTTATTCCTTCGGTATTTTCAGCATGTTTACTTTTTTATGTTCTCTGACAATCTTGTCTTTTGGAGATTTTTCACACTTGCTACATGCTGCTAGATATCTAGTACATCATTTTACCACTCTATTAAAATTTTAATTTACAGGGTGGACAGCGGAACTTGTAATACAACTGGAATGGAGGTGATTCAATGTAAAAAAATGAGTAAACGATTTGACATAAAATATTTCCACATAGAAAATTTTCTAGAAAACAAAGCCTCGATTGGGAATATCTTGTATCAGATTTTTCACTTATTCTCACATCTAGAATTGCTTCCATTCTAGATGTGTTACGATCGCTGCTCTACTCTGTATTCTATACTGTCGTCGTCATTAATATTTTCATGCTTCTTACATAATATAATATCAAATAAAATTGTGTATTACATGTTACCATTAGCGTCCTCCTAATACTTTGAAATATATTTCTTTTATTTCTAATTATTTATGTTTAACTTTTTCGCAGTTATTGATATTGTTCTATGTCACGTTATATACAGATATAATATTGTAGAATACTTCTATATTTTTTATTTACTTTTGAATTTAGTATTCTAAACTCTTAAACTCGATTGAAACAACTGGCTGCGAAAGAGTTAATTCAATTGGTAATAAGCATTATTATAATTCTAAATCTTTGTACACTATCGTCAAATGTGCACCAATTTAAAAGCTCGTATGTAATATTTTTTATAACCTAATTTTTGTTGACCAGTAACATGTGTTTTATTATATTAAAAAGAGAAAAGAAGAAGAGCATGTATTCTGTGACACAAACAGTTTAAAATAAGCTAATCAATGCGTTACATAGCAAATAATGTGAACCTATGACACAGCTTATTTCAATAAATGCTGCTAATAATATCGCAATTACAAAATTTTCTGTACGCTTACGCATTTGTCTTGTGTTGTGCATTAACAACTTGTAAATAGTTTATTGTTTTGAAGCAGAGTTAATTCAAAGTATTTGGATTGTGGAAGCGCTATCTATCTGAAACTGACATTTGTTATGATACTTCCATATATGAACGCTTGCATGAAGCCGTATCACAATAAGAAATACTAAAATGAAAAGAATTGAAATAATGTGCAATTAGGGGGAGGGGAGATTCTGGATTATGCATGAGTAGAGATGTGCATTATTAAGAAACCTACCATTTATAAAACATAGATGATTCCAACACCCGTATCTGCGATGCAGACCTCAGCTCCAGCTGTACGGTATGCACGTAACCAGAATCGTCATGACAATAATCGTCGGCGCGAGAGAGAATCTGGTCCACCGGTTACCGTGTTTATTGGTAACATTATGGACAGAGCACCAGACGTGATGATTCGACATATCCTGGGTGCGTGTGGCCATGTACTTTCGTGGAAGAGAGTCCAAGCATTTGGATTTTGTGAATACGCAGGTCCCGATGCAGGTCTCAGAGCAGTTAGATTACTTCACGACATGGAGATAGGCACTAAAAAGCTTGTTGTGAAAGTCGATGCAAAAGCAAAAGTTGTTTTGGATCAGTTTAAAGGTAAAATTAAAATAGTAAAATGTTGCGGTACTTTCATAGACGATCGCTAAATATGTATATACTGTTACATTATTTTGGTTTCACGTAGCTGAGAGAAGAAAAAAATTAAGAGGGGGTCAGTCTCCCTTGCAGGATGAAACTTCTACAGAAGGTACCGAAGGAGAAGAAGGAGAAGATTATATGGATGAGGGTATGAGAGTAGTGGATGCAGACGCGCTAGCCCGCATAAACCAAATCATAGCTGAACACGCTGCTGATTTGGAAATGGCTCAAGTTGCCCCTGGTAATATATTTTCACTTGAACACCTCTACTCAAAACTCTAATTAAGAAACTAATAAAGTATCTTTTTGTCGTTGCATGTAACAGAGGAACATCAAACAAAAATGGTTGCAAAATCCTTGAACTTGGATGATGCAGAAATAGAAGAAAGTAAAAGAGACTTGATTACACGAGAAATTGGAAAATTCAGGGAGGTTATGAAGGTAATTATTTTTACATTCATTTTATCTTTCTTCTTATAACACACCTATTTCTCTGCCCTTCTTTTTGGTCATATTGTCGGATGTGATATACCAAAATCTTAGAAGGTATTCTGAATCTTGGTCTGATAGGATTGGGTATTGGATTCGAAAAGATTTAGGTTTCCAGATGTTAGGAATTATTATAGCTGTTGTCACCAATCATGTGAATCTTTTCTGAAGCATTATAAACATTATTCTGTAACATATCTAAAGAAACGTACCTTTCCGATCAAATTTTGTTGCCTTTCAAGCTACACAATATGATCTTTGTACGCGTGACTGAATGCGCTTCGTAGGTTTTCTTCAAATTTTTCTTTAAAAAGGTGATATTTTATCTAAAATTATATTGTTCCACTTTTTTTTATCTTACGTTTGTATTTGCTATTTACTTAAGTGTCGGTAGACAAATAATACAAACGTTATCTTGTCAAAGTATGTTTAAGAATATGTTTGTAATACTTTTTGTAGTTTCTATTCTATTATCTTGACAGTACATTAGAACGAATTTATTTTTTCATTTATTTGTGAAGGGAAAGCAAAATTATTCTTTCTACATAGTAGGAGAAAGTACCAATGTATTACAAAATTATTATTTTGAAATTTTATTTTTCGATTTTAAAAAGATACTTTTACATTAATCTCAAAAGATTTATATATCACCTTTTATCCTTATTCAAAATTTATTTTGACTAAATTCAGAAGCTATGTCTGAAACGTTGATGTATAATTGTTTTTGGTATTGACCTAAATATTGGTAAAACTCGTGTTTTCATAATTTCTGCAGTACATATGTACGATGAAATGTACTGCGATTATGTCTACAGTACGTATTAAACGATTGTTGATTAAATTCACAGCATACATATAATATGTATATATATATATGTGTGTGTGTGTGTGTACGTATATATATATATATATATATATATATATATATATATATACACATTATATATATAATAGACATATATATATATATATATATTATATATGTCGAAAATTGAATAATATATTTGGGCAGGCAAAAGAGAGTTACACGTGTATAGTTATAAAGTATAGTTTTTAAGTATTTTGTGATAAAGTGCGTGTGTGCTATGTTAGCTCTAAAAAATTGGAGCCGTGACTCGTTGCTATAATTATAATAACAGGCAGCGTGCGTCGCACACAGCAAACGCACACGCCTAGGAATGCTGTGTGTGGGGACCACTCTTTCACTCACTCATTGGCTCTGAAGGGAGTCAATCACAGCACAACCCTCGTATTTTCGCAGGCAGCTGCAGCCTCGTCGGTAAGTCAGAGTATATCCAACCAACAAAACATGAAAAACAAGAAATGTGCAATGTTAAGACGGGAGAATCTCATAACTCTACAACATGCTGACATCGTGTAGCCAATAATTTTGACTCTTGGAACTCCATTTTCTTGTCTCGTCGCAAATAATTCCTCGTTACTAATAGCACTGTACTATTGTATATTCAGTATAATTTATTCTATACAATCAAATTTCTTTATCTGCTTCTATACTTATCGTGCTAGACTGCTGGTCCTAGGCGTTTTCATAAAAATCTATGCTCCGGATGAATTTTGTCAGAAAACGATTACAAAATATTGTTTTCCTCCTGGTACTAGATTTAGACTGAAAACAGCTTAATATTTAAAATTTAGTATGGAAGAAAATACAGAAAAAGTCTTGATAGGTTTTACATGATTTTTTATGTAAAATAGTAAGTTTTACCCTTCCATAGATGTAACGTTAAAAAGAAAAAGAAAATATCAAACCTGTATACGAAGAATTTTACAAAATTTCATTGGTTGAACGTTTCGTCGTTTTGCTTGTATCGTTGTCTAGCAGTCTAGTACTCGTATAATATAGAAGGTCAGTGAATTTGCCATTCCAATTGTTTTTAATGCACTGCCTAGGATTGATAAAAATATATATATTATTTGGATCAAAGAAATTTGACGCTGACATACTTTGTAATGTACTTTTAGATAGATTATTGATAGGATCGAGACTTTCTGAATCCTACACACAAATGAAAATGATTTTGTCATCACAATGGCGACTGTTCAGTTGTTGTCTTTATTTTGTGTAAACAGCTTCTGTCAGCGTCTCGATCAGACATGTAGTACCTAGGTGCGCGCTCCTCCATTCTCCGGTACCACCACACTGACTGACCAAGTCAACTTCACACCGTGAGTAAACTCCACAACCATGAGCCAACACAATCATTCGGTTCTTGTAGTTTTGTTAGTGAACTGCCCATCTGAATACCTATGACCGCTGATGTTTCATGTTTCAACAGTCTGTTTTCTCCTCATACGTGCATCTATTTTTATGCACTCAGTTACTCTATCCTTATTAGTTTAAAAAGAGAATGGGTTACTGTATGGACTTTTTAATTATCAAGGTTAATACATGCTTTTTCTGATTTGTCGCAGATATATCTTTTCACCATTTTTCTTTCTAAAAGAACTGTATTCTTGTTTTTATATACTGTTTCGTTTCTGAAAAAACCTTTGTCGATTTGTTATTTATTCGAGTCTGTATCGTAGGGTGTTCCAAGCAGTAACCTATTATTGTTATTACCATATCGAATAAGGATGAACCATATTAATTTATTTCTATGACGTTACGTTGATAATACGGGACGATAAGGGTGGGCAAACTATTGTGCATTTGATATCCAACAGTTTGCTGCATCAGCTGCATAGCCAGAAGAAAACAAAGTTGACAGACGTGTGACTGTTTCTTGGCAAAAGTGAAAGATGTTTTGGTGGAATCCCTTCTTCGTGATGACTCCGCTTCTGATTGGTATAATACTTTCTAATAATTTTTGAGTATTGACAAGAAATCTAAATATTCACCCCTTTCGACTCTTAGACTTACATAGTTTTAGACACTATTGATTTACAGGCACATTTGCAATGTTGTAAGTACATTGGGTGGCCTCTACGATGCATCTGTTAGTATTAAGGTATTTTTAGTTTAAGTAGAGCTTAAGAAATTTCTTATGCTTGTTTCCAAAATTTATACCTGCACTTAGGTAATTGATATGTAAACAAGATTTCGTGTAAGATGCTGCTGACCGAGCATGCTCCAGTGGAGTGAGTATAACCACATTGAGATGAACAGAATTATGATATTTGACATGTGATTAATTTTTGTGCAACTAGTAATCGTGAAGTACTACAATTGGTATTGGTAACAATTGAAATACTAAAAGAAAAAGAAACAACTGTTCATGCAAAATTCAAACGGTACATTTTATATACGGCAAGTCGTTCGCGATGAAGTTAGAAATTCAAATTGAACTTTCGTTGCAAAACAATTTGTTTCTGAACAAATAAAGAGTTCGTCATTCTATGATATGGTACAGTATAAAATAATATATGTATATGTTTCATGTTTCAGTATTAATCGATAAAAATCTATATAGTATTTCTCTAACATGTACTGTTCCGACAGATATTTAATACGAAACGTTATATATATCTCTTCTCAAGACATACATACATATACATATTTTAGATGTACAAACTTATTCATGAGGACATTTATTTTGATTTTACGAGAGAGAATTCGATAATATTACACTGTCCCGGTGTAATGGTATTGTCGTTACATTATTATACACATTAACTAACTTTACACTTACAGTAACCTTTTACTCTACCCTTTTATTTTTATAACTCAGGAGAATACGATTGCTAGTTTTTGCGTTTTATTATCACAGCCTGATAAGCTTGCTTTCGACTATCTGGTCTCACCTGTTCTTCCCTTTTTGTGTTTTATAGAAGCAGGAGGAGGAGAAGGCCCAAGTCAAACGGAAGAAAGAAGCAGTGGAGAAAGAAGAACGGGAGAAACGTGAAAAGGAGCGGCGGGATAGGCGAGACGATAGCAACGCTAAGGATGAGCAAGATGGAGATCCTGGTAGTCCTACATCTCATAAGGGCCGTAGTAGTAGTACAGGAAGTAGTAGAAGGGACAAAAGGAGGTCCAAATCAAGGTATTACGATTACATTAGGTTGTTCGCTAAGTACAGTAATTCTTCAAATGAAGTCCTGGGTCGCCTATCTAATCGAAGTCCAGTGCCTACTCACTCCACTGCCGGCCAACGCTGCGCCGCGCCGCATAGTGGGCCAAACCGACGAAATCTGTGTCAACATCGAAGAACTTTCGATAGAGCGATGAAATTTTTTTTTAATGAAAACTGAAACTTTGCAGAATATGGGATAATTATGGAGATTGTGGTACGAACGTTTTTTAACCTTGAAAGAATTCGTTAAACTTGCACAACTTTAAGAAAATTGTGGTTTTTCCAAAACCACGCGCGGAAGAAAATTTTTTTAAACATGCCATAAATCATTTTCCGTAGATTTTTTCACGCTGATTTCAAATCTGGCCTCAAAATTTGTCTACGCACGGGCCTTTAAACTATGCCGGCGACGGCGACAAGCTTCGGCCACGCAATCCTATTTCATTCTGTCCTTCTCTATGTTCGGCTCGTCGATTGAAGTCTCGGCGCGGTAGACGCAGTCATAAAAAAGTAGCCTCTCTACGCTACTGAAGTCCGTTCAAAATACGGGTGTTGGGACTTCGATTGAAGAATTACTGTAATTTCGTCAAGTTTTATTCGGTGATGTTTCTATTCGTTGTGTTTCTAGGTCGAAAGAAAGAGACAGGGACCGGCAGAGGAATGACAGGGACCGCGATAGAGATAGAGACCGAGACAGAGACCGAGAAAGAGAAAGAGAACGAGACCGTGATCGCGAAAGGGAGCGTGAACGGGAACGCGAGAGAGATAGAGAACGAGAAAGGGAAAGGGAAAGAGAAAGGGACAGGGAACGAGAAAGAGAGCGGGAAAGGGAAGAAGCGAGGAAGACCGAAAGAGAGATTATGCGCGAGAGAGAGGAAGAGGAGGAAGCCAAAGAAAGAAAGAAAAACGAAAGAAGAGCAAGAGAAAAGGAGGCGGCTTATCAAGAGCGTCTGAGAGATTGGGAGACACGAGAACGCCGTAAACAAAAGGAATATGAGAAGGAAGCGGAAAAGCGTCGAGGGAAACGGGAAGCACGCGAAAGAGAGGCGAAACGTTTGAAAGAATTCTTGGAAGATTACGACGATGACAGAGACGATGCCAAATACTACAAAGGCAAAGAACTGTCACGTCGACTGGAGGAAAGAGCTGTCGAAGCGGAAGCCGATTCGCGGGATCGTTATGCTGAACGTCAGGAGCTCAAATGTCTCCGCGATAAACTTTACGCTGATGCTTCTCATCCGGACCCAGCGGCTGAATTCGAAAGGGTAAAATACTTTTTAACTTTGCTACACAGGCTATTTCACGCAAGATATTCACGTTCGCGTGTTAAAGTTACTATCCTTGCCGTACTTTGACGAGTCTGACTTGTGATGAAAATTTCGGGCCGAACGTAAACATTGCGAGTCCGACTCGTAGTCGTAATATCATGTCAAACGTAAATATCACGAGTCTGACTCGTATTCAAAAGTTCGGACCAAACATGAATGTCACGAGTCGACCTCGTGGACTAAGCGCATGGCTACTTTGCAGTTGTTTACAACACGTCTCCGCCGCTTCGGCTCCTTTCGCGAACATTTGTCGGCACCACTTGGGCCCGAATTCTTCCGAGTTAAAAGGTACGGCAAGGGGTTAAGCGCAATAACGAACTATTTTCTTTCAGTTAAAAGCTGAAAGAGAGGAGCAGTACAAGCCTAAGCCTGTAATTACAATAATTGATGAGGAAGACGAGAAAATAGTGAAAAAGGAAAAAGAAGTTATGCCACCTATAGAAACTGAGCCTATAGAAAGTGATAGTGACGAGTGTGTGCAATTCGATGACGCTTCCCAGCCGGAAGCACCCTCCAGAACACCCCCCCGACACCATCACCACCACCGGAGACATCATCGTCATCATCAGAATCATCATCACGACGGCGACGAGAACGAGGAAGTCGTAGAGGCGGATAGAGAGAGCGTCAAGTGCACGAGATCATCGTCGCCTCCTCATCAACCAGTCACACCGTCAACTCAATCCATTCCACCTACATTAGATGAAGATTCTCGTATGTCTCTTGTTAGCGAACCAGAAAAAACAAGTAGTAGTGAGTACATTCTATATTGTCCTTTTTGCGAAGACGAAACGGAGCTTTCGACCACAGTTGGACAAAAGTTACGTACTTCGTCCAACTCTGATCTAATAACTCGAAAACAAAACGTTTTGGCGCGAATTTTATCATGGTTGTTAAATTATAGGTAACTTTGTACCGTTCGCTATGGGTAGCGGAGGCAATCGTGGCGCCGATCACGGTGTTGGTAACAAAACTCCGGCTAGTCCGAGTGCAGCTGTCAATGCTAATTCGCAGCAGACGAATCAAACGAGAAAGAAAGGTCGAATCGACGTTAAGGATGTTTTTAATAATGACGATGACGACGACGGTGCTAATAACGCTAAGAAGCGCAAACTAGTTCCTTTAGGTAGACTTTTATTCAGCATTGACTGCAAATACCAATGTATTCTTTGTTTAGACAAAGTGTAATTTGTATGCGAGCTTTGTTGTAGATTACGGTGAAGACAAAAAGAAAAAGTCTACAGAGGACGCTCCAAAACCTGGTAAAGAAGAAAGTACAAAGAGTCAGGAGGAGAAACGGAAGCATATAAAGTCTCTGATCGATAAGATTCCTACTGACAAAAACGCTTTATTCGGATACCAGCTAGATTGGGCTGTAATAGATAATGTAAATGTTGTTTCTAATGCGTTTCTACGTAAAATTCGATATATTTATAATAATTTCTGTATTTGATCAGACGTTAATGGAAAAGAGGATAAGGCCATGGATCAATAAGAAGATTATCGAATATATTGGAGAACCTGAACCTACGTTAGTAGATTTTATTTGTAGTAAAGTAATGGCCGGTAGCTCTCCTCAGGGCATACTCGACGATGTACAGATGGTAATGAATTTTTATTAATGCATAGTGGGTAACGAAAGTATTCGAACGCTCTTTAAAACAGGATAACTTTTTTATAATTGTACCAAACGACCTGATTTTTTTATCATGAATTAGAAGCATTGGTTTATGAAATGATATGCAAAAAAGATTTTCCAAAAAATTAGAATATACAAAATTACATGCAAAAATAAAAAAGGCATTTTTTAAACTTTTTTATTAGGGCCCTTAATGAAAATTTAAAATATATGTTTTGTAGATCTATGTTAGTTATACACATGCTGAAAATTTCATCGAAATCGGTTGACGCATCGAAAGATGCAATTATAAAAAAGTTATTCTGTTTTAAAGGGCGTTCGAATACTTTCGTTACCCACTGTATATGTATTATGAATTCCAATTGATTATTATAATCGGATAAACTACGTTTCAGGTATTAGACGAAGAAGCAGAAGTGTTTGTAGTCAAAATGTGGAGGTTATTAATATACGAAGTGGAAGCTAAGAAAATGGGCTTAGTTAAATAAATGGAATAACAATTAAAGTACTAATCGATATAAAATTTATACTACACATCAAATTCCTTTGGTTAAGATGTAATATTTAGGTTATATACTGATATACAATTACCTATGTAGGATTCATCGCTAGATAAAAAAACACGATGTTGCTCGATTGATAGGTAACCTAAATGTGTAGCAATTAAAATGTTAAATACAAATTGTAATTACGATTTATAATTTGAGTTGTGTGTCCCTAAATTTGTTTATCTATATAGGTTTAGAAAGGGATCTCTTTTTGTTTAACTGCGTCGATCTAATACTTTTTGACATTTTTACGGATACACGTGTATAGGGGCTTGTAATTGTAAATCAATCGGAACGAGAATCTTTGATAATTAGTTACATCCATTTTAGATAGGATTTTATAAATTAATGAACGTACTATTTTAATTTCACTCATCGTATATTTTGTAAATATACATACTTGACCATACATCATGGGACATTCAGTTACAGTGAATACGATTACTTATTAAAGTATTTGTAATTTTTTAATTCGAAATATTTCTGTTGTGCATTATACTAAATAAATTGATTTCATAGTAAATAAATTAATTGTTATAAAAAATGTATCTATGTGTTGTATCTGCGAAGTGTGTAGCAAATTTGAAGATGTGTTCGCTCTATCGAAGTACGCGAAAAATTATGAAAAAATAAATCAGCTTGAATAATATATTTTGTTTCGAGGGAAGGGGTGACGTTGCAAAATGTTATATAATCATGGATATTAATTTACAAGCAAGGTACATACAAGCAGAAGGCTGTGTCGGAGTCAAAAATACGAGTCAAGTAAAGTGACGTTACGGCAATAACTACTAGACATATTTACAACGAAGATATACAAGCTTAAAAATAACGCACGCAAGCCGAGCAATTATTGTGGGCCAAAAGACTAAATGCAAAAGACGGGAGAATCAAAGCAGAAGACGATTCTCAAGGAATACCCGTGGAATACACCCATTTCTCCCGGCCGCGCATCTCAATCCCCTTGACGGCCCTAGTTGCTCCGAGCACTGTGGCCGTCACGAGGATCGAGACGCGCGGCCGGGAGAAGTGGGGGTATTCCTTGAGAATCCTAGCACGCGTGCTACTTCTGGCCATGCCTGCTCTACATCATGTTTAGCCTGGAACAGCTCCTACATCATCTTTAGCATGGAATAGAACCTACACCATCTTTAGCAGGAAACAGAACCCATTTTACTGTTATTAAATCTGTGGAGACAAAAGTGGCACGGCCAAAACCCGGGCGTGAGCACTCTCATTTCCTCTCTGAGCATACTAAATAAATGATTTTTTCGAAGTTTATTGTTTCGAGATTCTACATATCATTGAAATACTTTCTCTACTTCTGTGCAGATACCACAGATGCCACGTCGAGTCAGAAGATAACGAAATAACCATTCCGGGAAAAACTAGCATAATTAATCCAAAGCTTCTTGCAATATTTACATTTAAGAGCTTCTTTCAACTATCGTACCAATGTCCAAGACATGGTTTAAAAAAATTCTGCCTTCTTCCGTAGTACTGATAAAACAAGCAATTTTTTACAGAAATTTTTTATTCTGAAAATTGAAAATTATTTCTAAGTTTCTGTCGGCATAAAAATGGAAGATCACATTTCGTCGCGATGTATGGAGTCCACTGGGGATCGGTGAAAAATTCTTTGGTGGCATAATGTCTTCCACTTCCGCAGCTCTTTAGAGGAGTCGCTGATACGTATCGCGCGATTCTCGCGTGTAATCAAAGGGTGAAACGTGCGCCAGTCGACCGACGAGGGGCGTCGGTTGTAAGTTTCGCCGAAAAGAACACGCACAATCATGAAATCCGTTTGCAGGTGCACGCGGCGCGGCGTGCACATGCATCCACAGTCTCGGTCGTAGAACGTCGTCGGCGAGACACGGCCGTCCTGGCGGCCGCCTGTAGCACCACTTCTCATATTATTTGTCGTTAAGTGCATGAAAGCTTTTTTCGAGGGCTTAATACAAGCTCTCGGTTAATAGCGGAGCATTATTGTGTTCACGGGGACACGAGTGCGCCGCAGCTTAAAGTCTCGCTGCTCTCTTCTTTGGCACTACACGAAAAACGCAGCAGCCCAACCTTTTATGGATTCTTTGTCGCGACGCGATTATGTACCAGCCAGCTTCTCGTCGCCACCTCTTTTTCCTGCCTTTTCTTATGTATTTATACACACGAGCTTCTCCCTGTACACGCGGTTGTTTCCTTTTTTACCTGGCGCGACGCTCCGGGACTTGCCTCGCCACGCCTCACCTTGTCGCGCATTGCCTCGCCTTCGCAGGATAGCAGAGAACCAATTTCCTTGTGGAAAACAACTTCCGTTTCTTTTGCTTACTTTTTCCGAGTGTCTACCGAAAATCGTTAGAACAGTTAACAGGGGTTTAATGAATAATGAATGTATGATAATCGGGATGGCGGACGTGCATGCAAATTTACATTTTCGCAGATAAATCTAGCGGAATCGGAATTAATTAAAGTATTTTCTACCATATTAATAACCTCCGTAGATCGGGGAACCGTCTATAACGCTACCTCGGACCCAACAGAATTTTATTCTGCCTCTAATATTTGCTCCACAGTCTGTTTAATGGCGGGATAAAGTTACATTGGATTTTGTTAGAACAGTAAAAATTTATCTGGCGGCTCTTTGTTCAGTTAATTAATTTTGTATTCGCGAACCAGGGGCTAACAGTCGCACTCCGAACCATGCGGATTTAATTATAATAGGATCGGAGGGAAATGAAACAAAGATTTATCTTTGAAAAATGAACGAGCATGTACGAGTTAGCATTTTAGAAATTAATGCTAATTTAACCCCACTTGGTTCGCGGAGGGTTGATAAAATAATATACAGGGTGCGGCAAAAATTTGGAACCTTTTCTACATAATTACTGTGCAACCAAATTTTTATTCACTAAATCGAACACAACAATAATAACATTGGAAATGCATGAAATTTATGTTATACAAAGTCTTTTTCGAAATGACCTCCATTTGCCTTTATGCAGGCCTCGAGACGCTTCGGAAATTGATCAATCACGGCATGCAGCGTATTTTCGTCAATTTCGTTCCACGCTTTCTTCAAATCATGCTTCAACGACTCCACTGGGTTGTGAAGTTTAGCATAAGCTTTTGCCTCAAGAATCCCCCAGATAGAATAATCCAACGGATTCAAATCCTGAAACTCCATGAACTCCTGAAAATGGGCCTTGCAGAAGTCCTGAGTTATCTAAGCACGATGTGCGGGTACAGAATCCTGCTGAAAAATCCACGGTTGTCCGTAGTAGTGGTTGTGTGCCCATGGAACTACGACAGCTTCCAAAATAGTGCTAATATAATTGTTGGCATTAATCTTGACTACATTTTACCATCTTAAAACTTTATTATATGTTAGATAAGCAACAGAACATTGTTTTTGAATTTTTTGGAAGTGGTCGCTCAAAGGGTTGCTTGCAATTCCCACCCCTAAAAAATTAAATGATTTTTTTCTACCCTTAATAATTTGATCACAGTGGTGACAAAAAAAAGTATGATATGAAGGAGGTAAGTTCGAGTATTTTCGTTTTCTTTTGTTGCTCATCCCTGCTGTAGAATAACGATAGGAAGGTAAATAGTAATATTTTCTTTATAAATATAGAAAATTTTGATATTATTATTTATCTTTCATTTGACCGATTTATCAATAATCTCTTGTTTTGCATTTACGTCGGAACTCGCCGGGCAGTTAATATTAAACATTATTTGGTATTAAGTTAACATTATCAATTGAAATAACTTACTTTTGAATTTGTAACTGTCGAGGGGTATCGTCACGGGATACCATCTCATCGGCGCGGCGCGGCGCGGCGCGGCGTTAAAATAAATGTAAATGGGGGATGCCAATAAATAATTCATCGGCACTGGAAATCATCATGTTTAAATACGAACGTGGTGGTTGGAAGATTACTGGTCAGCTCATTATTAAAAGGCAATGCATTATTAAAATTTCACGTTGAATTGGTTGTTGACCGTGTCAACGCAATTTATCATAGAAGATACACCATATTTATTATCTATGTAAATTCAATAAATTACCATAACTCGGCTATATCTATCGCGCGAGCACTGTATCATTACATTCGAAACAGGGACAATGAGATTGTTTCTCGATCGTTTACAAAACGTTTAATTAATTAATTTCAACACCTTCCAAACGCCAAAATCGTTATTCAAAATCTCTAACTTTTCGTTTCTAATATCGAGATAGGCATCCTGCATGGTACTGATTAGAATCTCTGTTAATCCAAAAACGTCTAACTCCCGGTTTCTAAAATTAGGTACAACCCAAAAAAAAAATGGAAATTGTTTAAAGCATATAATTTGCAAAGTTGGACTTTAAACTGATGTATTTTCGGTCTGGTATGTAAAAACTTATCGCTCTAAGGCCGTCCACACACGGGTCGATCGGCGATTCGGTCGACGCGATTCCAGTCGCATGCGATTCCCCCCTCCACGTGACTTCCAATGCAAATGAATGGAGAGCGGCACACTGAAATCGCCGCGATTCTAATCGCGTGCGATCGGAAGCGAAGTTGGAAAATCGCGTGGATCGTGCGATTCGCGCGACTCATAGAGGTATCTTTGTGTGTGGCCCTCCATTCATTTGCATTGGAAGTCACGCGGAGGGGAATCGCATGCGACTGGAATCGCGTCGATCGAATCGATGATCGATCCGTGTGTGGACAAAATCGCGTCCGTCGCATGAATCGTACATGACGAGCAAGACGTACGAACTTCACGACGCGATTACAATCGACCCGTGTGTGGACAGCCTTAGTATCAAACTCTTGCCACAGTTATTACTGATGAATTAGCCCAGTCAACCACGCGTGTCGGGAGGCACATGTCGAGCCCAGCGGGCGGAGGCCACCTAACGGGTATTACAGTGGCCGAACGTCGCTCGAAACTATTCTAAGCACACGATGAAAAGATTGTGGCCACGCCATAAAAGATCGCATATCGCATGGACTCGTATTCTTGCCTCGACACCATCCCGGCACAAGTCGTCTTCGGCACAATCCTGGCCGATCGGGCCGTTTTAAGGGGGCAGCACGGTCGCACTAATGTGGCGAATGTCGTTATTATTATTACATTCAAGGAGGGAAAACGAATTAATAAACCTCATTAAATGATAGATTTTATTTATTGCAGTATTTGTATTAGTTTTCCTAGACTGCGGATCTTTATGCAACATCAAAAATTGTCTGAATCGATTGCAAGAGATAGAAACTAAATTGAATGTTACTTCTTCCCTCTTAACCGCTTGACGTACCATTTTCTTTACAGTTGCATTGATTAAGTTTTTATGCAAAAAAAATTCTCGTCGTAAAAGGGAAAAGAAAATGTATGTTTCTTGTATGCGGCTACATTTATTTGAATGCTCGTATAAATATTGATTAGAAACGAATCAAATTTTATTTCATTTAAAAAGAAATTGATAAAATTCAAAATTTTTGTATTTTAACGAGTCAGACTCTTTCTGATGATTTTAGACAAATTCTAACAAATAAGATTGTTACGCTTTTCTTTTTACTACATTAATCAATGAAATTTTCAGGGCGTATATAATTTATACGAGTTGACCAAACACATCGTTTGGTCCATTTAAAAAAAAAATGTTATTCTGATTTAAAGTGTGTTGAATGAGTTATGCTCCTTACTGTATATGTATAATATATATTACAAGGAACCCTCTCGTCTCGATTTAATAAAAAAAAACGTTGCTTCGTTCTTTATACTTAATATGTTCGAGGTATTGGATTTTTTAGTTCCGAGTGGGTTTATATTAATAATTTGTCGTCCCATATTTCTCAGAGTGCTGTAATATCTCGGTAAACAACACGAGTGTAGGGAAACGAGCAGACCAAGCTCTCGGTTTACCACGGCCAATTCAATGACTTTGGTGTACTCTACCCAAGCACATTACCTGCAACAATTGCATTATATGCTAGACAGCTACTATGGCGAGACCATATCCACTTTTGATTTGAAGAAGTTTTCGTATGTCGAGTGGCATCGCTGATTTTAATCTGATTCTGGATATAAAAACGCAACAAAATTTTTGAAAATTTGACAAGATATAATTCTCACTAAATCAATGCAATTACCGACGTTTGGGTTCGATTCACTGCACCGTTTAAGAATTATAGCAACTTAAAGTTTGCACATTTTAACACGTCTTCTTATGGAGAATTCATAAAATTCCACTTCAAACCCTATTTAAACCTTGAAAAAAACGCAACTAGAAACTCCAGTTTCTTTTTATCTACAGCAAAAATTATGTAATTAATTATGTTCCAAATTTATTAGGATTCACCAAACAGTTACAGTGCAAAAAATTATAAACTGTTACAAAACGTCAAATTTATCGTGTTTTCATTGTTATTTGTCGTGTTTATTATCTTGAAGTTCAAATCAGAGGGTACAATTATTCGCAAAACTCACTTACAATTTTTTATGATATGAAGACAATTTGATTAAAAAATAAATATAATATGAAATTCACGAATTAAACGGAAGCATTTTATAAATTAATCTATTTTTTTTAATGCAAAATATACTCATGAATGCCTTTCATTGCCAGTATATTGATGGATTTCGAATTTCTTGTACTTTTGTCTCCCATTGTACCCCCAGAACATCCTTAAAGATACACGCATTCGATATTCATTATCCTTTATGCGAATTCATATGTTTAATCAGCGCCGGTAAAATTGTACGTGCCGGGCACTGCTGCTCGCGCCGGGCTCCTTCTGCTTTCTCTCTTCCTTTATCGATTCGAATCAGCTAAAATTAATAGATTGGTATTCTTAAATGCTTTAAATTGCTATTACAAATGCATAAAATGCACAGTCCAGTCAGGTCCCATTCATATTAGCAGACCTCTCTCGTAAATAAATTAACTGACCGATGACTTAGCAGGTAAATGAATACAATGCACCGACGACATCAACAGTCTCTAAACTATTAAAACCGTAGAACCAGCATAAACATTGTTAGAGTGGGCTTCTACGTCATCATAAATACAGAAAGCTTTTTTATATCTGCAAGCTTTACTGTCGATAAAAACGCACGTCCGTTGCTTATAACTGTACCGCGAAAAACTAGCACACTACCATGACGTTTGTAAATACTTTTTTCAACAAAACTGCTCGATTTCCGTGGTAAATCGCAAGTACTTGTTTCCGGGCTGCTGCACTTGTTAGGTTCACTTTTACATGTATTATACTAGCTTTACCCCGCCACGCGTTGCTGTCACTCAGTGTTTTTTAAAAGCATGTTTTTACCTGTCACAGATGTGACATTTATATGTTTTATTTTACCATTCTTTGCGATGCCCTTTCTTCCTCAATTTGATTTGATCTTAATCGTGGAACTGCTTCCGTTCCGCGAGTACGACGACCCAAGTTTGCTTTTCTTTTTATGTGCTAAAGTAGAAAGAAAGTTATATCGATAACATCTAAAATTGATAAACATTAACCCTTCGAGGGTGGGGCTGGTGCACTGAGTGCGCCAACGATCGAATTTTAACGAGAAGATCGAGAGTTATTTTGTGCTCATTTTCAATAAAACCGTTCTTTTGATAATGTCTCAATTATATTTAGTAATGTACCTACATGGATTTGTCTGAATACCTGATGATATAAAGTGAAAACTGAGTAAAACTGACCCAAAACAGCCTGGCGCACCGAGTGCACCGCCCCACCCGAATAAGGACGCGAGATCACCCCACCCACGAAGGGTTAAATGAGGAAACAGCACGAACTGAAAAACAAAGGAAAAACTTAATAATTTAAAAATACTAATCGAATGTTTCAATTCAAACGCAGGTCAATCTACTCAGCTGAATTCCAATGCAATGAGAAACTTACGGAACAAATCACTCCGAATAGGTCAATCTTTCTATTTATATAGATATTTCACGATATAATTTGAGGCGGAATACCACTGAGAAGATTCTCGTTGTGACGCATTGGTTATAACGCGAATCAACACGAAACCATATCGATTATTCTACATCAATGTTTTCGCAAACGCGCCACATTCACATAACTTGAAGTAAGCAGTTAGCGTTGTAGCCGGTGGAAAAAATCGACAAAACTCTTGAACGAATGGACTTTTTCGAATGCGGATTGTCCTAAAATCTTCCCGAAGAAACGCTGCGTCTAATGGCTCAAACCCCAGCTTTCTACGTACAGCCGTTACGGAGATGTTCGATTACAAACAAACGGACGAACGGACATTTACATTTTTATTTATATAGATTTCCGAAAGTATATTATTAACTGGGAGAGTAAATATTAAGAAATAATTATTGTGAAGAGGAGTTTTTTGAAAAATTTGAATTGAAAAGCATAGTCACGGCGCGCCGGAGCCGCTTTCTATCGTAGTTTCACGTCGGTCACCAGATTCCGGTATTTTGAACAAGGAAAAATTAATTTTCCGGCGATTGATTATTCGCGGCCGCGCAACACACTGCGACATAGGTAAAGGGAAATAGTCGCTATTGATCGCGGCTGATGAAACAGCGAACAAAAAATTCGCGTGGCAAAACGAGGGGGATTTCGCGCTGCGTAAACGCCGAGACCCGCGCGATGATGGAGTTTTTTCACCTATTCGGCGTGAACGTTTATTTTCAGAATTTAATTTTCCGCATAAGAAGGTCGCGCGCGTATTAACAAGACCTGCTCTTTGTCCATAAATCTCTCGTTTCTGTTCGGTATTCAAGGGAAACGTTTTTCGACGTTTTAAAACGCGCCATTCATAGAAACGCCTGGCTCCAGAAATCGTAGTTACTTATGCTATTATACCTTGCGGGATAGTTAACGAAAGATCTTATTCCTTTTCATCATTATTTTTCTCATCTTCAGTTTATGCATTTACGATGAAAATACTGTTGTGTTGTTTTCATTCCATTGAACTGACCGGTTACGTGGCTCCTGTTTCTGGCATCGAACGCAAGCCGTATTTATTTCGCAAATGGATCCACGGTCGAGTTATAACCAATCTCCATCAACAATTCGAACACACCGCGTACTTCCACCGTCAGACATTTCTCTTTCCGTAAAAGCTAAGCGAGATATTTAGGGCGCTCGTTGTACTTTCTGCGGCGGGGGTGTAGAGAACTTTTTCATTATTCGGTATCCCGGTATTCCAGGAGTTATGGGACACCCTGTTCAGGGTGGAAATCGAGTGGTGGGCGTTTAGCATTTTACAGAGGAGACGTGCCCGCCAAGGATCGACGCGTTCAAGAGGCGTCGTGGAGGGACTCAAGGAATCGTCGCACGTATCTGCCAGGAGAAGATGAAACGGTAACGAGTGTAGTTCAACGGTAACTAAATATTCGCAGGATCGCATCCTGGTGGGGCGAGGGGTGGGTGGCTGGCAACGATGGAAAAAGTAGTTTCGTCGTGTCGATGCGGGGGGCGTCGCGACGCTTCGGGAGTGGTGTATGCGTCGTCGTAGTCTTTGTCGTTCCCGCGGAGACAATTTATTCTCACGGTTTCGCGCGCAATTTGCCACGGGCACGCGTAACGAGGATAACGAGGATCATCGAATGAAACGCGCGAACGTCGCGACGGCTCGCGAAATTGCATTTCACGCGACATTTACGGGCGCCGTTGCCATCCGGGGGTGTAGGTAGATATATTTTTTTCCGAACGAGCCCCTGCCCTCGTGATATCCGATGGATCCTTGGTAAAACATCCGAAGACCGTGTCGGCATCGGCATCGGCATCGGCATCGAGCTCGATACGCTATTTAATTCCTCCTGTATATCCACCGCCGTTGCTGCCAACCCTGTTGCTTCTGCTCCGAGCGTATCGATTCGCCGCGCTTTCGTGAACAATTTGTCGGGCAAACCCCATGGTACCGAGCCCCCAACGCGATTAACCCCCCGTTGGTTACTCGAGAAACTGCCGGGCGATTCGTGTGCCGGATCAAAGCCCCATCGGGCTACGAGCATTTTCAATCTTACGCCTGAAACAGTGCGTTGGAAATTAATTGCACGTTTCACCTCTCTCTCCCTCTCTCTTCCTGCCCCCGCAATCTCTTCTCTTCTCCATCGTTTTAGAAGGACCGAACGCTTCCCGGAGTTTTCGCGCGGTTCCAATCAGCGCCAGCGCAGTGGACCAGAATCGTAAGTAGTTGGACAAAATTATTAATTTTATTAACGTTATTAAACAAGATTTATATTATAAAAGGTGGCCAATGGGACAGACAAGTTTGGGAACCTCTGGAAGCTCGCGTTCGCGGAGGAAGGGCCCGCGATATTCGAAGCAGGGGCTTGGGCGTGGGTATCGGGTGACGAAAAGGTGGGCTGACAGAAGAATGTCGGGGATGCATATGCGAGATGCACGGTGTGGTACGTACGCGGCTAAGTGGCAAGGGTAGAAGGAAACCGGTTGGTAGGGTGAAGCGGATCGGGGTAGTGAAAGAGAATGACGCGCGGCGCTCTGCTGGGCGAAACAACCACACAAGCGCGAAGATGAAGAAGCAATTATTCTAATGGAGGCTTTGGGAGGATTGTAGCCGGGACAAGTGAGGTAATCCATGAATAATACCTGCACACTTCCACTGTTCTCACTCCATAGACTACAACCTCGCGTTATTCCTCTCGTCTTCTCGTCGCGTAACGTCGCGTCGCGTCGCGTCGCGTCGCGTCGTCTGTCTGTTGTCCTTCTCCCGCCCTCCTAATATTGCGCTGAACTCCAGTAATCCTTAAATGCCAGGCCACCAAGGCCGCAGATACAGTTTCGGTATCTTGAATAACGCGCGCGGCCGGATCTCTGTCTAGCCACCGATCTCTCTCTCCCTTTCTCATCTTTTCCGAACCAAGACCCGGTTTGTTCCCAATTCAGCTTGTCCGACTCTCTTCGGATGCTAATTGAGAATGTACCGAGGCCGTTTCACGTTCTACGTTCCACGATCTAAGATGGATCGACGTGAAAAGGGGAGAACGATGAGGAGATCGAGAGGCCCGACCCGACCCACCAGATTCAACGGGATTTCGCATCGCACGGGGATCATTCCCCATCTTCGAGGACCTACTCGACCCATTCGATCTCTTTCCCGCTTCCACGGGTAACAGGATTTTTTGGACGAGCCACGGCAGCCCTTTTATCCGGCTCTATTCGCTGAACGGAAGTATTTCGAGAGAATGATCTGTTCACAGTGGTTATCGTGATCTGAGGATCTTCTGCATATTAAGATCCTCTCGCATGTTATTACATGCAACCATCTGCTTTAATCACTGATCTCGTCACTGGTAAATTGTTAGGCTACTGTAAAAATGTTAGGCCAAACCAACAGAGATTTACTTTTAGAAGTAAAATACATTTAAGTCCGTCATTAGTAAGTACATTAGTAAGTCCGTCTACGGGGCAAGTCGGTTAATTGCTACTATGATACCTCTGTAAGCGTATAGGGTGATTTCAGAAAAGACTCAAACGACACGAAAATTTCTATACAGGATGTTGCGCGTTACTCATTATTAGACTGCAGATGTTTATCTAAAATAAAAATTCTCTTCGTCGATAACAGGGTACGGGAACCAAATAAAAATTCGTTTCTTCCTGTAATACTGTTAGTTGTATTAACAATAATTCCGACAGGGTCAAAGTAATAAGGTGGAGTGGGGTAAATCTGTCTGCGGGGCGAGTCCGTAAAATTGGTTATTTTTATTATAATATGAACGAAATTTCTCTAGGTTGTATTTATTAATGTAGTATAAGTTAGTATGAACTATTCTACATAGATGTCGCCCGAGAATAAAGGTGTTTTCCTCGCTTAAATCAACCAATGCCAAACAGTCACGTGCGAGATACACGTACAACTTTGAGGTTACCCTGAACGTGCAATAGTTTACAAGTTATTAATATATTCTGTGTTGTTATTTTAAGTAAGTACAACGAATATTGATGTAGGTTTACATTAAATAAACCGTTCTTATCGTATTTTTTTAAATTTATTGAGAAAAACACTAAAATAAAACCGTAAATATTACTACACGGGGCAAGTGCGTACTATCACGGTGGGGTCCCTACTGTACTACTAGGTAACTATAAAACTAAACAATATATTTAATGCGATAAAAAGCATTTTGTAGCAGGCTTGATAATAATTCTTTTCTTGCCCCGTAGCAAATGAAACAAGGTTCGAAAGCGTTTTTAATTTTTTGAATTTACGGTTTGCGATTCATTTAAATCGCAGATTCTTACGATTTTTGCTATTTTCAATCAATTATATTTCGTAACATCCTTGATCGATTTCGATTAAACTTTGTACAAGTATATAACTAACTTAGACCTACTAGAGGCGCCATCTATATTTTCATTACAGGTACAGATAAAAAATTAAAAAATCGTGACCTTCACTATTCCCTTCGCAATTGCGACCAATAACAATTTTTAAAAAAAGTTATTTACACATTAGCTAGTAAACTGATCCTTCTAACGTCTGAAAAGAAACTCAAGCTGTTGGGTCCAATTTTGAAAAAGTAATTCGTTTTTTTAATGTGTACGAATACTTTGTACACCGACTGTATATTTAGAAAATAACAATAGGCGTTCACAGTGGCGGAAAATTGTTCACGCTGAACATTTAAACTCTTTAATTTGCGGTGCTTGTATTACTATCTTTAATACCTTTAATTCTCGCCGTTCACAGGAATGAATGGCACTGGGGTCCTCTGTTTAGCACATCAATTAATAATTAAGCAGTTCCAGCAATTTAAACAATGTTAACAGTTCGAAACGAGGTGTTGCGAAGCCAGACGGGCGGGCGCGGCCGGCGCGGCGTTACGGTAAACGACGCCGAAACTCGTTTCCTCGACCGTGTAATACCGCCGCGCCGTGAAAACGCGAATTCACTTTCGCATCTCCCTGTTCGAAAATAATACAGAGATAACGTTGCTATGAAAATGTTCGCAGATGCTTGCGTGGAAATATACCGCGACTCGACGTTGAGACGGGCTGAAATTCGGCTGCGTTATCGCGACGATATCGCATTGTCAGGAAATTAAACGAAAAGATACGGACGCCTCTTCGAAAGTAACAACGGGGGTGGTTTGAGGAAAAAGGGGAATAATCAGGGATCAAAGTAAAGAGTTATCTCTCTTTGAACTTCGAACTTTTGTAGAAAGGTACTTTGAAGAACTTCTTTAAAAAGTGTCCTCGTGAAACAGACGCTTTAGAAGCTCCATAATAAAAGTTCCACGAGTACAAGGTAGCTCGGAACGTTTATTAATAATTATTCCATCGGAGACATGGAAACAAGTTAAACCACTGAATGTTACAGACAAATGGTATTATACATAAGATAGGAGCATTTTTTAGAAAAGTTCCGCACGTGAAATGTAACCTATTGCAAACTGCCGTAACTCTTTCGATTTGAGAAAACAACACCGGGTAAAGATGGAGGCGATAGTTTTTCGAGGTTCCCCGCGGACCGCGGACAATACATAGAAGAGCCGCCGCCATTAACAGGTAGGAAGTGTTGCGAACGGTATTTTTGCGACGAGAGAACGCGAATGCGAACGAGACCGAGAGGGGAAGTTCACGAGAAAGGAAGGTCGCGGTACAACACGTTCAAGGCGTAGCATTCGCGAGGTTCTCACACAGACTGTCTTCGTCTCTCGGTTTCTTTCGCGCTGTCTCTGTCGGTCGCTTCTTTTTCCTGCTCGCTCGTTCGGCATCGCCATTCGGGTATCTTTATTCTTTCGCGCGGCGCGGCGCGGCGGTGTTCGCCCGCCGCCACGCTTTCCGCCCTTTTCTTTCCTTTCTGCGTCGGAGAAAACACAGGTGCACTACTTTATATTACCATTCTTTGGGAAACCGTGGGCATACCACCACAATTTCTGTGTCTAGGATAAAATCGGAAGTAATCATGAGAAGTGGGGATCTCGAGAGCTCGCTAGCGCGAACGAGTCGGGACGAGTCGAAGCGAGTCGGAGCGAGTCGAGGCGGTTCGAAAGCGGCTAGGCGAGCGGGTACAACCCGCGTGCAGAACCACGCTGTTAGGAATCGAGGGGAGAGACGCGAGACAGAATGAGGCGAGTTGAAAGAGAATGACGGAGAGCGGCACAAGTATGAACCGATGAAAAAGAACGGAGAGCGAACACGGGCCTCTTTCTCCTCTCCTACCCTATCCTCCCCTGGCGAGGGAGGAGGACGGGAAAAAAGTAAGTGAACCCCAGAGTGCAGAGTATCAGAGCTTGTGCAACGCTGCATCAAGCGGCTGACGATGCACTTAGGGATATTAGTAAAGTCCGTAGAATGAGAGCCGACGCGGCGCGGCGCGGCGACGCGGTGTCCTCCTCGGCGTGCCCCAAAATGGTGCTTTTAACGCGTTAATCGCCAACCCGCTAAGGACAAGGTTAATGCGGGAACGCCGGCGAATTGAATAAAAGGATCCCCCGGACTTTAATTCCGAGTTACCGACGTGCGACGCTCTGCTCCGACTTCGCGATTCGCTTGCTGCCAATCTTTTTTTTCATGGCGAAGTGGCGTCCCGCGAAATCCTATGGACTGGTATTGGTTTTCATGGAAAAATATAAATAAAAATTAGCGGTAAACTGAATAGTGTAGGGCGGCGATGCCGTTGTGAACTCCGCTGAATGTAGATATTAGGAACAATAACCACGCGACGTCGTTACCGGTATTGAGTTTGGCTTTCAGATGTTGATTGATTTGATTTTTCATTTTTTGATGTGACGGTTGACAGAAAAAGAGGTTTTTTTTTTGTAAATCTCAGACGGAGATTTGTGAATATTCAGACGCAAGACACCTGTGATCCTACAATAGTAAAAACTATTTGCATGTTCCGTGACTATGCCACCGGCATTGAAGGAATGCTGACAATATTCTTTCGCAGCATGTCGTTCGCAAACGGCAACAGAATGCTGGAGTTTATTTATGCTGTCGTTACGGTGCCGACTGTAAATGAGAATTATTATAGAGAACGATAATTACAAAGCTCCTACAGTGACGATGTTATATACCGAGGCAGCTACGAGGATTAAATGTTTCATTTATGCTCGCAGGTCCGACTTAATCGGTTTACGTTCGTTGGGAGTTGGAAAAACCGCCTAGACTGGAAACCCGTAGAAAGATTTACTACTGCTTGAAATTCTGCAGTTTTATGTACGTAATGTCCTCGTAACTCAGTATTTTATTCTGCAAATTAATTGTCGGAAGAGATTCTTTCTCTTATTTCGTCTGGTTGGCGCTTTCATGTTCGAATGTAATTGCTACGGATCCGGCGGTTTAACATATTAGACCGCGCTCCGTTCGGATTTCACACTCCTCATTATTTTAAGAATTTTTGTTTCTGTTATAAACCGAAGAAACTTTGTTATTTTGCGGGGAAATGCAACAAAGTAAAGACATTCGAAGGATTCAAAGCTACAGTCTCGTATAAGAAACATTTTTGTGTTAATTCTGTTCTCTGACAGTCTTTATTTCGAAATAAAAGAGAAAAACGAGCATTCTCCTCGAGCTGCCTCGATCGTAATCAATACGCCTACCATATACATGGAAGTCAGAAAAATTTAGAACCGTTTTTCCCGGAGCGGAAGTAAAATCCGGAATCACCGCGAAATAATCCCGAGCAGCTTTCATCCTCGCTTTCCTCGTCGAGAAAAATTTCATTAAAATCCGAAGCAGCCGACGAAACGAAATCTATCCAGTGGCTCGTGTTACTTACTGTCCACGATAGCAACAGGTAGTGGTCGGGGTTCCCCAGCCTCCTTCATTTTGCAGACTTACGACTACCTATTTTAGCATGCGACGCGAAACGTACTGAAATCACTGGGAAAGTTCAAAATCGAGTTTTCATCCGGTACGTAATACTTTTCGCGCCGTGAAATATCAACTACAGCGGCGAAAATTCGTCGAAATTTTCCACGATGGATAGGTACGTGTGAGAACCTTCGAAGATCAAACAGTGATTAAAACAGCGAATAAATGAACGAGCGGATAAGTTAACGGTAAACGAACGCGAAATTGGTATCGGTGCAATCAAATTGCGGAGATAAATGAAAGCGCGAGATGGTCAAGATGGCCGACGCGACGCGACGGTCGTAGGATATTGAATCAATTACATTTCCCGCGCCGGTAATCCAGTGAAACACCAATCCCAACATTTTATGGGCAATTTATAAGATAAACTGTTAATTTGTTGCATCGGCCGAAAATGTTCATGGCAGCCCGGCTATTTATCGACGGCTGAATCAAGTTGTCGAATTACCGTGACTTATTCATTTCATTAAAACGAACACGCAACGATGCGCGGCGGTTCGTTACAATTGTGTCCGCGTTGCTTCTTCTTCTTCTCCACAGAATTTAGAGGTTCAGTGTTGTTTTACACGTTTTCTTTATTCCTGATTATCCTGATTATCTCGAAAGAATAAAACTGACGAAGTACCCGATGGATTTTCCTGTGAATGGCTGACAACGAGTAACGACAGCTTTCGCGTGAAAAACGCTTCCAATCGCCACGAGGCAAAGGACGGCGCACAGTGGGCTCGATCGAAGAAGTACGCGACATTTTTGAATAACTCTTAAACCACTGAAGATATTGCAATGAAATTTGAACAGAATATAGAAAACAAATAATTCTCCTTCTCAATGATTTTTAACTTAATATATTTCACATTTGTCTAGCCGTTTTTATTAATTTAAAACAGTTTTATAAATTATTTATTGTATAATGTATTTCATATTTTCGCTATTTATTATTTATTAATACATCATAATTGTCAATGAAAAGTATGATTTCTTATCAATAAAGTGTGCATTCTGATGTAGAAAAAAATTCAGGGCAAGAAGTTGATCACAGTTATCAGGACACTTTAAGAACGAACAGCCAAATTATGTAGAGGGGAAATCGATATTCCTAAACTGTCTAACTTCATGCGTGTATCACAACTAGAACTGCTATTGTATTTGATTAATTTTATCATTTTCGTGGTCGGTGGACATTTAGGAATCGATATCAATTGAAAAAGTGTGACTGTGATTGATAGCTCTTTCAAAGAATTTTGCACTTTAATTTAACGATTTTCACGCAGCACGTCTTCAAAGTATAGTTCTTCACGAAAATTAAAAAAAAAATTGCAATCGAATAGATGAAAAACTGAGTTGTCGGCAGATTTTTGTCCAAAAAGATCGGTTTCTGGGCCACTGTGGCGGCGGGTCGATAGACGTAGAAGACAATAGACAGGAAAGTAAAGGTTAATTAAGATTCTGGTCGGTCTGCAGCTGGTTGGAATAGTTCCTGGGATAATTTACAATTTCGTTTGACCGGTCCGGATACTTCTGAGACTATTCCTCGCCGCGTCGGCTTTCTCGCGGCAGTAACAAATTGCCGGTCCAGCGGCACGCAAAATGTGTCCTGCGCTCGCATTCCGGCAGCCAGGAAACTCGGATTGACGGAGGTATCCCCGGGAGTATGGCCGACGAGGAGCAGAGGCGTACCTTAACCAAACTCGGGTAAGCACAAAGACCCATAATCTTAGCTAATTGCAAGCAGCGCAAGAAAAGCACGACGCGAATGCCTAGATAGCTGGAGCTGGAGGAGCTTGGGGATGGGTCGCGCGGCCGGAAGGCTTTGAACTTGAGCTTCCAGAAAACTGGTGGATTCAGCGCGCAAAATTTCCCGCCGCGTCGCCTCGCGGCGAAGGGAACCTTGTCATCACTTCTTGTTCAAGCCCAAAAAGGGAATGGATCCGGAAACTTTCCTACTTTATTCCCTCGGTTTCGGCCACGCCGAGAGATCCCCAAGTAAGCGCGTTAGTTCCTTTGTTACTTTATCCTTAATGAGAACAAACAGCGTTCGTATAATGACGCCCATCGCCGGAAGTTTCGTTGTTTTTACCGACGATCGTCACTCTGCGATGTCTCCCGCTTCCCCGGACATTGTTTAATCGTTCCTCGCGCCCCCTCGCGCGCGCGTTTCTTTTGGGTATGATACTCGTCTCGCAACGACCGCCATTTTCTATTTCACCTGAGGAAAGTCAGGTTAATCTTCTGTATTTACAATTATAGCGCATCACATAATATTTTTGTTTGTGTTTTGCAAGAGAATACGTTGCCTCTGGTAAAATACAAATTTTCTACGCGAATTGCTACAAACAGGAGTGTAATTGAAATTTATTTTCTTTCTTGACATGTACTGCGCGCGCGCTGTTAAGAAATAAACGCTGATAGGTACCTCAAAAAATAATTAACGTTTCTCATTGACCGATTAAGCGATGGAATCGTGCGTCATCGGTAACGCGCAATTTCAATCGAATTATAATAATGATTTGTAATTATTTTCATTGCTCCACTTGCTAATGTTACCTGTTAACATATTGTTGTTGATCGTCGATGGCTTCGGTCTATACTATATTTGTTCTATAATCACGAAATTATTAGATATAATAACCAATCCCAATTTAATTATCGGCAAACACTCAACAATTATGTTCCCGATTATTCGATTACGTTAATCGCCCCTGCGTGATCGTAAATATTTTACAAAACGTATAATAACTAAGTTGAAAGACTGCGAAGGGATTTTGTCAAGTTCATCGGTGGAAAAATATTAAAAATATGTTTTCTCTGTTGTTACGAAGATTTCAACTATTCTTCAGAAAAACTGTTGAACCGTTTGCATTTAACGATCCTGGTCTTTCTTAATTTTACGAGTTCAAACAAATCTTTCCGCGCACATTCTGCAACAGTTTTCCTCGACGAAAACGTAAGGAAGGACAAATCGGGTTTTTGGAAAATGGAAAACCAGAATACCGCCTCGAGAGATTAATTGTCACTGTCGAAGGCAAAACACGGCGGCGTACGTGAAGGGAGGACAATTCGACGATAATTAACGGATCTCCATGGAAACTAAAGCGGGACGATAGGCTTCGATCGCGGCTAGTGTAACCGGGGCTGAGAGTTTCAATCTTCCGTTGGCCAGTACGGGAGAGAGAGCAGAAAGTGCACGCTCTGCTACCCTGACATAAATACTGGCCATGGACCGAAGCAAAACTTTCAGCCACAGTCCAGGGACTTGTGTGTGCCTGAGTTCACTGACCAAAAAGGTCTCCCTTCTTTCGGAAAAAGGAGCTTCGAGTGGCTCGCTACCATTTCCCGTCGAGGGCCAAGAAAAGAGGTGAGCTCCGGAAATTTCCACCTTCCTCTCCGGTTTCGGGCAATTGGACTCCTACACGCGCTGAGAACCGCAACTAAGCACGCTATCTCTTCTTTTTCCCGACGCGACGCGACGAACGTCTCCTCGGAGCTCGTAGCTCGCCCGCACGCATGCACAGAGAAACTCATAATTATTTAAACCCCCTCCAGAATGCTCCAAGTGCTCACGGTCGTCGCCCGTAGACTGCGGATTTTCGGCGTTTGTGGCGGAACCTTCAACCGAAACACCGAAAATGTTAGAATTTCACCTTGGGACGACGCGACGTTCTCGGTCGAAACTTCTATTTTCGCTACTGAAGCGAAGGCAACCGTAGAAACTGTCCCATTAACTAGTTAAACATTTCTGTTATTGCTAGACTGTGGAGATCTCTTGAAAAAGGAGACACATTTCCATGTCGCTTTTGTTTGTTACAATTGACATAGACAATTTTTATATAAGGGCCGGTCACCTTTGCGCGTCTCGACGCAGCGTTTTATTATTCCAGCGCCATTTATACTCCATTCGTCATACTTCATCAGAACTGCGTCTTAGCGTGAGCCACTGCGTCAACGCCAAGAAACAATACCGCATTATCCTTTCAAGGAATATTCTAGGATGTTCCACGATAATGTTTTGTCAATCGTGGTCCCTCAAATGTCAACATTTACCGACACATGCGTATCCGCGTTCAAGCAAGCGTGTACCGGGTAACGCAAATCCCTTATAATAGGGCCATTCCACGCGAAAACGGACACTTTCTGAAGTAAAATTCCGGATTTTGTTCAAATTTATATACACTCCTCAAAAGAATTAAGAGATCACACTTGTGCGAACTCGAAAAATTGGTCCCACTTTGCGTGATCATAACTCCGTCAGACATTGCCGAATGGATATCTTTAAACAATGGTTTGAAAGCCTGAAACCTCTAGTTCAGATGCTCTGTTTCAAATTGTTTCAAAATCCAAAATTCAAAATCGATTTGTTGCAAAATTCTGAGGTCGTAGACAAATTTTCAGACCAGATTTGAAATCAGCGTGAAAAAATCTACGCGAAATGATATATAGCATGTTAAAAAATAATTTTTTCCGCGAGTGGTACTGGAGAAACCACATTTTCTCGAAATTCTACATGTTTAACGAATTTTCTCAACGTTAAAAAACGTTCGTACCATAATCTCCCTATTTTTCCTATATTCTGTAAAGTTTCAGCTTTAATTTAAAAAAAATTTCATCGCTCTACCTCATTTCTATCGAAAGTTCTTTGATTTTGAATCGAGTTTGGTCCAAATTTTCCACTGTGAGCTGGCGCGGCGATAGCGTATTCAGAGATATTAGGCAGCCGCTGTACGTGGCGCGTTAATTTCTGCAAAGTACTAACTTCAAACACAGCTGCCATAGGTGAAAAATTGTCGCAGCGAGTTCATGGGGTACTCAATCGAATCGACAGAATCTCTGCTTGAATCTGACGTTCGGATCATGGTATTACGATCATTTCTCGCCGAGATATAGCGAGTTAAAGGCAAAATGGAAATTGTGCATTTTGTAACCATATTTTTAGAAACACCTGGCGTATCGAAATATTAATGAAATTAAAAAAAAAACAAAAGAAATGCCTTGAAGAGAAAGAAACGCTCTTTCTATTGCTTTTTTGCACAAGATCCTACGATAATTTTTTCGCTTTCTGGAGCCAGTGAAAGTTAAAAAGCCCATATTTACTTCAATGTTGAATAACTCGAATAAAAAAAATCGCACAATAATGCAATCAAATCCAAAAAATAATTACAGCTCAACAAGCTCAACAGAATTTTGAAAATTTGGTTACTGAAAACCGTTGCCAAGTTTCTTCGAAACAAAAATAATGAAATAGTTTTATTCAAATAAAGTAAACTTGAAAAAACCAACTTTTTTATAATATTTACTATTTTTGTAATATCGTTGTGTTTGTACTATAGTCTGCTTTTTTTTATTGCGGCCCTAGAATTAATTTATAATACTTAATTAGGCCCTTGATGATAAACGAGTTTGGCATGCCTGCACTGAGAAAAAAAAGTAGTTACTTCAATAACATGCGTGTTATTGTAATTTTTTACTTCGATGAATATCAATGTATTCTTTTCAATAGTATGAAATTTAGAAGCAAATCGTGATGTATTTGAATTGTCTATCATGAAATGATTGAAAATAGTATTTGATTCAATACCGTATATTATTATTCGTAATATTTCTTTTTTTCCTTCAATCAGATATGTTGTTAAAAAAATTGGAGAAATGTATTGATTTATACTGGAATTGGTTTGAGGCCATATCTTATTTTTTTGAAAACATTGCTGGTCAAGCTATTGGCTTATATGATTGGCGGAAGTGAGTTTTGCTATTGAAATTCAATAGTATTAAATATTAAAATAAGTTCATATGATATTGGCACTATTCAATAGTACATCTTATTGAATCAACATATATTTTTTTTTGTTTCGACAGGATTTTTTTCTCAGTGTGGTCTAGAGGCACAGAAAAGACCTACGACGATTGAAGTATCGATAACAAAACGTTGCGTCTAGACGCGCAAAGAGAAACATGGTCATCGTCGTGATCGTTGCTATCGATCGAAGTCGCCCGCGGGTTATTTCGTATTCAGATCGATATAACGCGTCGAATTGCAATATCGAGTGTCGAGTAGCGAGCAAAGAGCGAGGACGCAAGAAAATCGAGTTGCTCGATTGAACTTCCTAATGCTATCCCCAGTTTTCAATTGTTATATAAAACTCGGAAAACTTCTTCAATTGCCGGAAGTATCGGTCAACAGAGATCTCTAGCCGGACACACACTCGAAGACGCCAATAAGCGACTGTTATTTGCATTAATTCTTCGTGCAACTTCCTGGAAGTTCCTAGCTATTATTATCTAGAGGTATTCCGTCCGCAGATACGGGAGGTCAAGCGTCTTCGTTGGGAAACGAACTTTTTCCACTTCATGCCATTCCTTCTCTTCTGGAACGATTCGGCTCTAAACTCGTAAGCATCTATCGTTATAAATCGATTGTACTACAATGAAACGACGACCAGGATGCTACGAATTTTGTGTACACGTTAAATCGATTCGTTTTCACATACCCAATTCCATCCGATACCATTTTGTCCACTAGAATCAACACCACCTATATAATAAAGAAGCATACACAAGAGGCCTAGCATCAACACCATCTGCTGAAAAGGACCGGTTTGTATTGGGCAATTAGAGCTCAGGCTCTACAACGCCATCTTTATGTAATATATATAAAGAGAAGAATAAACCAGTGATTACAATAACAACCACCTGGTAGTGTCCAGCTTCGTGCAGTCACTTTTGATTTGTTATACGTATACATATTTTACGGATATTTGCGTATCACGTGTGGTTTGAACGACATTTTGCGATATTTATAATCGTATATTTATAGTCAAAAATGGTTAATAAGTGTTGTATACCTAAGTGTAATGGAAAATTATTTGCTGGTGACAATTCAAAATTGCATGTTTTTAAATTTCTGCGCGACGAAAAGGTTAAACAGAAATGGATAAACGCTATTCATCGAAAAGATTTCTGTGTCTCGGAACATTCCGTAATTTGTCATCGACACTTTGCGGAATCAGATATTGAATGTACTCCAACAGCAGTGCACTGGAAAACTGGAAAATAATAACAGCTCCTCTGGACAAGCCTCGAATAAAGAGTGGTGCAGTACCCTGCATCGTTACAGAGTTTGCCCCGTATTTAAGCAAACGAAGAAATCACAGGGAATCCCCATCTGGGAAGAAGACCAGACGAGAAGCTGTAGCCATCCAGAATGGACTAATTGAAAGTGAAAAAACTGCTGCAGAACAAACAAATCGTGTTTTCGTCAAAACTTTTGAAGAACTATCAGCCAAATTGGTGAGTATTAATGAAAATTGGACTCTTATGATTAAAAAAGAACATGTTATTCATCTTTATTTAAATTTAGAAAAAAATCAACACGATATAATGTACATTTTGATCGACTCCAACTTAAAAGTGTACACAATTATATGAATTTATGTATTACAGTGGTCCCTCGAGTTTGAATGGTCCTGTACACGAAATTTTTCGGATCCAAGTGAAAGTATCTGACCGAGATTGCGCGCGTGAGAGGAAGCAGGCGTCCCCGACGCGATCGATTAATATTCTTCGTCGAAATCTAGCTCCCGGAAACTTGCGTCTACCTCTTGCCCTTCTCGGAATTCCGTGAGCGCATGCCGTGAGATTAATATTGACGGCTTCGATGGCGCACCGATATGCACGATGGAGCAAATTTAATTTTTGCGTCGGGTCGAGGAACGAGGAACGAGGAGGGAGGGTGAGTCGAAGGGGTTGTTGGATTGGGAGGCGAAAGGTGGGGAAGGATCGGGGGATGCTGTATACCACCGGACGTTCTCCGCCGGACTGCGGACTTTCTTAGCTGCATTGGTTACGGCCGGTTGCCTATTCCGCGGCCAAGAATATAATTAAAACTTTACCGCTGTATCCACAGCATCGATCGAGATATAAATCAACAGACAGGGCCCCGTATCGACTGATTTCCCCGGGCAACCGAATCGGATCGAATTAATTGGTGCGTAGGAAGAATTTTACAATTAGTTTGCTCTAGCGAGTTCCGATGAAAAACCTTGTTTGCCCTCGGGCGACGGTTAATTGCAAAAATCTGCATCTGCACGGTACATTACTTAATGTTTTTGTATATTGATTTTTTACCAATCCATTTGTGCAATAGAACTTTCATGCCGTTCGCAATCAAAAAGTTCCATTTTGATTAATCTAAAGGACCCCGCACTAAACCACGTGAAATGGGTCCTCGGCGAAGATGGCTGAATTTGAAATATGTTGTACCTTTTAGGTCACTGAACAAATGTATGTCAGGCAAAACGGCAAAAAATGGTCAGTAAAGTGGGAAAAATCATAACGGATAGCAAAAAAAATTAATAAACAATAAACAATAATAATATTAACCCTTTGCACTCGAGCGGCGCCGCTACGGCGCGGCGCACAGTGGGAACTTTCGACCAAACTCGATTCAAAATCAAAGAACTTTCAGTAGAAATGAGGTAGAGCGATGAAATTTTTTTAAAATTAAAGCTGAAACTTGGCAGAATATGGGAAAAATAGGGAGATTATGGCACGAACGTTTTTTAACCAATATCGTAGAAGAATATCATAGTAAATATAAATATAAATATTAAATAAAATATAAATATTAAATAAAATATAAATATTAATATAAATATTAAATTAAATATAAATAAATATCATAGAAGAACAATTTCTTTTGTCCGATTATTTTTTCATAGTTTCTTCAAGGTCATCGTTATTTTTCTATCGGGAAAACTTATTTTTTTTTTATTCCATCTTATAGTGGCTGAAAAAATACATTTGAATATACTCTTTGTGTTGAAATACTCTCTATATTATTGCGGGTTAGGGTACAGAGCCCATTTTTTGGAAGAAGTGTACAGAAAAACATTTCTTCTATGAAAACGTACGCTTTTGTTGTTTATAACGTTCCAAGAGCCAAATTGCAAAAAAGGACTCTGTACGGGACCCCCCGACAATGCAGAGAATATTCCAACACAAAGAGCATAAAAAAATATTGTGCGTGATCGAAAAAATCAAGCTGTTTCATATTTTCTGTCAGTGTCTTTCCTGCGAGAAACATATCTGCTTCTCTGTCGCCGATTGGCGAGCGGAAATAGTGATATTTTTGCTCCGGCGCACCCTTGATATAAACATTTTTTTTCTCCTAGACGCACAGTTTTTTTTTTTAAATTCGTTCTGTCGTCACAGGAGACCGCCATACGCCATATCGCGAGACGGGATCCTTTGATCAATCGATTCTGACGATCGTCCTCCGGGCGAACATCGCGCCGTGCGTCCTTCGTTTTGTTCAGTTATTCGACATACGCGATAGCCGACGCATCGCGTAGCGAGGCTCCACCGATGTACTACATATATTCACTCTTAACAAACTCTTGTTCTGTTTACCGTTATTAACTGCAGCTTATTCCCACCACTACGTGTATCCAATCGCAATTCCATTTACAATACGTTCTGGGCTATGTTCAAAGTTTCAAGTCTCTAGCTGATCGGGAAGTGGTTTAAAATTAAAATTACAAGATTTGACGCATACAACAACGACAACTCGGTCAGCTAATATAAGCGTGGCAAAAAGAGAAAGAAGGTTGATGGTCTCGCATTGGTACGCTGCGGGTAAAAAGGGTTCGTCCCTCCAAGTATCCGGCCACGGGAGGGTCGAAGAGAAAGGTGGCTAGTCGACGTCGACGCACGATTTTGAACAACTAGTTTCTCTGGAACGGTGACGAGACGCCGGCGCCCGCGCCGTCACACCGGTGGCTTGTAACAAATGCTATCGGCGACGGGCCAATCGCTCCGGAAAGATGTTCCCGCCAGCTGAAGGGATCAGGTCTGAATTGAATGTTCGGGTAATGGGACGCCCCGGTGCCGGGTCGCGTTTGTCATGCAAATATGCTTCCTCCCGACGTGCAAAAGCGGCCTGGGTGATCACCGAAAAAGGTGAAAAAGGAGAGGAGCCCCAGGCACCCCTCCACGTAGCCGGCTAAGCCGGGGAGTTTTCTAATTTATCCGAAACGCGGGTAGACAGCCCTGCAAAGTCAGGTGGCTCCGAGGCGGGAGCAAGAGCAAGGCCAGCAGCAATATCCATTAGCGAGTGCTAGATATCCGCAACTGTTTCGGGCAAGAGGGACAAAGAGGGCAGAGAGGCGAGCCGACGCGATGGTGTTTTGGTTCCGCCGATAGTCAGAGGGGCTCTGCCAGAAGTGAGCGCAGGACCGAGGGGATGAAGTGCAGGAAGTTAAAAGGATAAAAAGCGGCCAAAGGTTCGAATGAGCTGGATATTTCGGGCTGTTCGTGTATTACAATCGCGCGCGCGGTGGGACAGGATGTAGAGTGGCCTTCAAGACATCTGGCAAACGGCAGAGAGATGGGGAACGCTGTACCGCGATGATTGCTCTGCGGCTTTTCAACCATTTTCAGATTTGCATCCTACCCTTAACCCTTCGCCCGCATACTGGGTCGCATTATGTCTTCGCTTTCGCATCCTTTCAGAGGGAATGGGAGGGGGATTTTTACTTTTAATCGGTCACAGTACAGTGGCCGAAATTTCTATGAAGTCATCTTCTTTTTAATAGATATTTTAAAAATATCACCATTTTTGTTGATTTATCGTATCTGGTCTTGTGCCTTGCAGACGCTCGGATAGAGGGACTGCGTACTCTAGACCGCTATGTTTACTATTTACGTTTGTTTTGATAGTTTTCTGTGTGGTGCAGAACACAAGTGCGAAGTTTCTATAAAGTCACTTAGTGTCTCTCTCTCTGTATTCTGAGCAGAGAACTACGGAAAACTGCGAATATTCTAAAAGTATTAGTTTTAGAACTCAAAGAAATTCTGTTTGTTATAATTTGATTCACGTGTATGAGAATGCCGAGAGGAAAAGTACTAACAAGTGAAGAAAAAGCTTCAATCGATCCTTATAAAGATATGAGCTGCTCTAATCGCACAATTGCTAAGAAAATTCATCTGTCATATACCGTGATTAATAATTATATCAATTTACGTGAAAATTACGGAAAAAATCATTTTAAAGGTGGTAAAAAAATATTGTCAAAGAGACGACATTCATTATTAATGAGATCTGCGGCTACGGAAAGGAAAACTGCAGCACAATTTCGAGCTGAATTGGAGCTCCCAGTAACAACAAGACGTGTGCAACGACTTTTAAACTCTTCTGGACAAAAACGCAACGTAAACCAGGCCTTAAAGAAGTACATAAACAGGCCTCTATTGATTACGCACGGGCACAAAACACAGTGACTTTATAGAAATTTCGGCGAGTGTATTAAAGCAGAGACTCGAATAAGTATCCTGGAATTTTTTGAAATTTTTTGTTGGAAATGTATAATACCATCAGCTACGTTAACAAATTGTTTCCGTACCATTTCCTAAAAAGTACGGCGACCGATCAAAATTTCTCGGACAGAAATTATCCCCGATTCCTTATTCTCACCTTTTCTAAAATGCCGAACGCGATCCCGTGAACTTTTCATTTCATGTCGGGGATACTTTCGCGTGATTTGCCAGTAACTTATGTACAAGTAATTTCTGTTCCGTGATTTTAAGTGGAGAACTTGATTTCGGAGCACGTTCCGCGGAAGATATAATGCCGCAGAAGTAAGAGTCGTTTTTCCTCGCACGAATGCTGTTACATTCTTCGCAAAATTCTTTCAACGGAGGCATGGCCTTGGAATATCGATGCTGCGGAACTTTGAATCATACATCGCACGTTTTTGACGTCGGCGTATTCCTCGCGCCACGATCAGTGAATTAAAAAAAAGGAAACGTTCGAATCGACGGTTTAGCCGTTTCCGACATTTCGATGACGTCGACGTTTACCATCTTTCTTTCGAGTTTATTTGAAGATAATCTCGTGACAATTAAATATCCAAGTTTGCACCGATGAAACATTAAAAAAATTTTTCTCCATTTTTCGCTAGTAAAAAGAGCTGAATTAATAAATATCATGATTTCTTTTGCGTGCGTGAACGCGCTCAGAGGTCTTTATTTGATAAGATCATTCAGATTTTTCTACTTAAAGAGTCAAGTAGGAAAATACATATATCTCCTCTTTAAGAACATGAAAATAAAGATTCCTAGTGAAAAGTGAATTAATTAAATGGAAGACTTCGAAGATTGTCTTGCGCACGTGAACGCGTCGGAAGACCTTCATTAACTAATTACGAAATTTTGATTGAAAAGCGTAATTAATTAAGCGTGAAGCTGTTCATTGTCACAATATCGATGTTACAGTGTATTTTCTCACTGCACGATCATAATACAACACCGCTATGTCAGATAGCGTAAGGATCACAGTATAAAGTGGCATGCGTTGATTAATGAGCGAACAGGGTACGCCATCGTTATTCTCTCGAAAGTAACCTTATAAGTAGTAAAAGACCGGAGAGTTCATGGATCGTATCCGTCCTTGTTAAATGGATGCCTATACAAATTGAATCAACGTCAGTTACCGGTAATCATTTATCACCGGTGCGGCGCCGCGCGGCGTTCTTAAGAACACTTGCTTATCCTGTTTGAGTCCCTTTGCTTCCCCGAGATGCTCTGTAAACTAGCAAACAATTCATAATAACCTGCTGATTATTAACGAGGGGTACAATGACACGCCGAAGGAGTTTTATTTGGCGCACGCGAAAACATTTCAATTCAATTGCAGAAATAAAAAATGTACTTTCTCTGAGACAGGCTAAAATCGTAGATTCGTTTGAAATATTCTACAGAGAAATTGAATACGGACTAACAAGTATAACCCTGTACAAATAGTCCTGAATATTTGTGATTGTGAACGCGATCACGTACTACCGAACGTCGCGCGGGGAGGTGTAACGGTTAAATTTAATAGTTTATATCTCCTAAACGCATAAGGCTTTCTCAAAAATTTCTTTTTAAATATTGCATTGTCATCCAGTTATGAAATACATTTAAAATTTCAAGTCTCTAGCTCACCGGGAAGTTAGTTTAAAATCAATTGCAAAATTTGTACCGAACAAACAGACAAACAGACAGAGGGACAAGAAAGTTGAGCTAATAAAAACGTGGTAAAATGGATTTGAAGAACAGTTTTGGAGCAATGAATTATCTCGTTTTAGCGAATCCTCGGATCGTAATGCTCGACCAGAAACACGGTCGTAATGCAAATGTAATTAACCATCTTGCTACGCATTTGTATCCATTTGCCATTTTCACTTGCCATTGATCGAGCAAACGTTGATCTATACCACGCGACAGATGTCTGACCACAGACTGGTTTATACTATTAACCGCTTGCCGTGGCAGATACTGATCTACACTACTTGCAGATGCCTGATCAAGCGCTAGGTCTGTGTCACTTGTACGATATCGTTATTCCCTCAAATTCCATTCCGATGCTCGTCACAACTTCCGTCTTTTAAGTATATTTTATTCTATATTTATTTTTCATTAAAATCATTATTCTTATACTGTTCTGAAAACACTGTTTTAAAAGATTACTGTAGGAAACAGAAAAACCATTAATGCTACATTAAAATTGGTCGAACTGTTTTTATTAGACTTGAGAGAAAAATTTAGTCTCGCTTATTAATAATTTTGCGAAATTCATTTTCTTTCTTAATATGTTTAACAGGTCGAAAATAATATAACAGTATTATTGAATACTTGTAATGTTTTTACTAATGCGTACAATCCGCAGTCTACCGACGATGGATTGACACTTGTAAATAAATTCATAGTACCATCGTAATTACCGGATGTCGGTGACTGCGATACGCAGACTGTTCCTGGAAAGGTGCATGTAACCGTGTAAAAGCACCCCTTGTCCCGGATTCGTCGTTTTCTGATAGGATCGACGGGTTTCGGTGTGATCGAAGGGTGACCCGGACTCCGCCGCAGCTCTCTCTCTCTCTCTCTCTCTCTCTCTCTCTCTCTCTCTCTCTCTCTCTGTTGTCGCCGGGAAACTCGAGGCGTTACCCTCGGATTCAGTCGTGGCTTGCGTCGGAAAGGGTTGGGAAAAGTCGTGGTCAGAATCGGAGTCTAGATTCGGGTGTTGCAAACCCCTTGGAGAATGCGAATGAATGGCGGGGGTCGGGGGTAGGGCACGACACGAAAGGGGCGGTCGACCCAAAAGCTCACGGACCAACGACTCAGACAGTAACGCTGCTAATATGCAAATCTTATCATCGACGATTTATTCGCGGATCCTTCTGTTTCTACTAAAAGCCCAGAACTTCTCCCCCCCCCCTTCCCCCTCACTCTATTTTTCTCTCTCTCTCTCTCTGCTCTCTAGCTCCATACGAAATGATGGTACCCAGAATACTTTTGCTACTATCTAAGCAATTGCATTAGAATGCTCCGGAAGCAATCATCAGGTTAGAAGGGACGTCTACAAATTTAAGAGCTATGTATGAAGTGCCTTGGAATTAATCCAAACAATTTTTATTTTGCATACAAATCCGCGGTCTAGTAATAACACTGTTCGTGGATTTACGTGAAATTTTACCCTGGTTCCATTGGTCCCACTTTACGTGATCATAACTCCGTCAAACATTGCCGTATCGATATCTTTAAACAATGGTTTGAAAGCCTGAAACATCTACTTTCAGATGCTCTGTTTCAAATTGTTGATATGTTGGTTTTTTACAAAGTTATAGCGAGATGAAGACAACATTGACGGTTAACAAAAATTTTGTGCAACTTTGGAACAACAGACGGGGTGCAACAAATTTTTTTGATAAATCGCGTTAATATCATTTGGAAGGGCTGTGTTTGCTGTGTAAATCGTGTGGTTGCTGAATATTATGCGATTTTTTTTGTTCGAGTTATTCAACATTTATGTAAATATGGGCTTTTTAACTTTAACTGGCTCCAGAAAGCGAAAAAATTATCGTGGAATCTTGTGCAGAAAAGCAATAGAAAGAGCGTTTCTTTCTCTTCAAGGCACTCCTTTTGTTTTTTTAATTTCATTAACATTTCGATATACCTGGTGTTTCTGAAAATATGCTTAAAAAATGCACAATTTCCATTTTTCCTTTAATTCACTATATCTCGGCGAGAAATGATCGTAATACCATGATCCGAACGCCAAATTGAAGCAGAGATTCTGCCGATTCGATTGATTACCCCATGAACTCGCTGCGACAATTTTTCACCTATGGCAGCTGTGTTTGAAGTTAGTGCTTCGCAGAAATTAGCGCGCCACAGTGGAAAAGGACCAAACTCGATTAAAAATCAAAGAACTTTCGATAGAAATGAGGTAGAGCGATACAATTTTTTTTAAATTATAGCTGAAACTTTGTAAAATATGGGGAAAATATAGAGATTATGGTACGAACGTTTTTTAACGTTGAGAAAATTCGTTAAACATGTAGAATTTCAAGAACATGTGGTTTCTCCAGTACGCGGAAAAAATTTTGCAGAATCATGGGGTCGTAGACAAAATTTGAGACCAGATTTGAAATCAGCGTGGAAGAATCTACGGGAAATGATATATAGCATGTTAAAAAATAATTTTTTGACGGAGTTATGATCACGTAAAGTGGGAGCAATTTTTCGGGTTCGCACAAAGTGATCCCTTAATTCTTTTGAGGAGTGTATATTAATTGCACCATTGCATTTTTCAAGTACATTTTCAAAGTTCATCGAAGCCGGTGGGAAGGGTGTTAAAAGGGTCGTTTGATCGATTGGGGATAATCTTCGGAAACAAATGACAGAATTTACAGCGACGGTATAAGGAGTGCTGGTATGCTACAAATATCGGGATGTCGAAGTGAAGTTGCGAGTGGCGACATTCTTCCCCGGGGCAGCAGTATAATTCGTTCCTCGTTGGGATTCAGTAGTCCCAAACGTAAGATTTAGGTATAAGTCATCGACGAAAACGATATTCATCCGTTACTAGGTACTCCCCGGAGGATAGAAGGCAAGAGTTATTCGATCTTTTATTGTCCCTTTCCTCGTACGCTATGTATACTTTTTTCTCGGTCTTTTCCGTATCCCGCTATCGTTACCAAGGGTCAATTCAATCTTTAGCCTAGCTGTTACAAGAACCTTCGACGCCCAATCCTCGTAACGCCCGACGATATATGTATCTTTGCGTCTCTTGCAGAAAAATAGTCACCATCTTACCGACTATTACAGTATACAGGACGTCCCAAAAATATGGTACTTCCTTGAAAGGGGTGATTCCTGGGTTTATTTGAACTAACGACAGCGGGAATGGGGAGAAACTAAGTATCGAAAAGAAACAAATTCAAGAGTGAAATTTCGATCCGGGCATAATACAAGCAATTCTCGTTTAGCAGAAAAATCCGCAGTTTATTGATAAGATACATGCGACGCATGCGTTTATCGCGCTCAAGCAAACGCGAAAAACCATTTCAGTCGTTTTCACGGTCGGGAACCGCGATGACTGTAAAAGTTATCAAACACGCAGCATTCGCATGCTCAATAAAGACCGGAAAATTTGCGTTTCGTGTTTACAGCTGCGAAAATAAAAGCAGTATCTTCGCCGAACAGGTTTCCACGGGAGAAATGCGTTTCCGAATGACGTTCCGCGTGTTCGATGCGCGCGTATCGATGACAATGTCGCGGGACCCGCTTGTTGAACGCGCTGCTTCGGGCATTTTAATGATGCTCGATCAGCATAATATCCAATAGGTTTTGAGAAGTCGAGAGTGTCCGTTACATTAGCTCAACTTTAATTAGCACCTCGTTACGCCGCCGCGCCGCTCTCTCTTTCTCGATATCAACGAACGGCCGCCGGAGCGCACTTCAATCCTCCTTCCGTTTGATTGCCATTAATTTCCGATATCCGATAATGAACCATCCTAACGTCCTTGAACGCAGCCATGTGTCTTTTCTACGATGGTAAGCCCGTCCGGGCTGTATCCGGACACGTTCCTTCACAGTTTGCCACCGGGTCGCCGCCACCACGGTATCTTGAACTTTAAATCCGAAGGTCGTTCGTAATTCGTACACGGTTATTTGTCACGGTCGGGTTCCCCGGCACTTTCCGTCGATTCCATGGGAAGCCCGCTATAGCGAGGTTAACTCTTTGTCACGTCCCGGCTCGCTATAACTCTTCAACTTCCGGTCATGGTTTAGCAGCTCGATAGCGGTAAACTGGATCCCGTGTGAACGACGGCACTTTTACTGTCCCGGTTAATCGGGGGACGAAGAATTGTTTCTTTCATAATAAAACGACCAACACAAGCTCTGCAAATTCACCTTTTTACGAGTCAACCTCGCAGTTTAGCAAATTAAATCCATCTTGCTGATGTTACGTCCTAATGGTGGATGTATTACGGATTTGAAGTTTAATTTGAAAGATTAGAATTGAGATACAACACAGTTTTGAACCTACCTGCATTCACCGGCTTCGGTTCGGGTAATTGAGGATTTCTTAACTTCTATGGCTTTGATCTTGGAATTGGAACGTAGAAATCGAAGTTGGGTAAACTCTTTAAAAATCATTTGATATTTCAATTCGAATAGAAATAAACAAGAGTATATTCTAAGCATCAAATTTCGGATCTTCGAATTTCGCTCGCAGGAAATGAACGATCGGCTCAACGCTTCAGCAACTCGGTCGCGATTGATGTTGACGAAAATGATGTTTTTCATCTCTCAGAGCTTTAAAAATTTAAATAAAGCAATAAAATTAGAATATTATATTAAATTAGGACATGCCCAACACTAGCAAGAATGATAAACCAACGTTACAGCGCGATAACAAGTCGCGGAGATAATTTCAATTATGGTTGAAAATGCTGGTCTTCTAGAACTACTAACTTTGATCTTACGTACAATCTCCGACAGAAGTACGTATTAAATATTGGCTGTAACAAAAGAACGTGCTCTGGAACCTTATAAATAAATTACACAGATTTTTAAACAACGGAAAGAAATTGTTGACTTTTGGCCACAATTTGGCGATTTCCGACCACTGTGCGTCTTGCCGGTCATTCGGTCGTGAACATCCCTCTGACACCGGCTTTGTTTCGGCTTAGACAATCGATTGACAAACCACCGGTTGGGGTAAAAAGCCGATTAATAGGCCGATACCGGTCGATAACGTGTTAAGAAGAATCGTTTGAACGTGTTAAATCTCGCTTGAACATATAAAGGGTTGAATCGAAAAGGTGACACACGATCGTTCGACGTTGTTCCGGGTTCGAGGATTTTCATTGGGTATCGAGGGAGGTTCTGCAACGATTCCTTGTTTAGGTATAATTGGGAGGGATTCAAGGGCGTCGGAACGGTTCGAGAAAATTGAGAGAAACGCTCCGGTCTTGGGAGGGTAGTTCACCCGACCTGGGGGGCGGTAAGCAACTTTCGCGCGGAAGATCGTTGGAAAACGAACTACGTGGGTCAAGGTGGATGTACCAACGTATTTTGCCCGGAGGGACAAACGTATCGCGGTGCCAGGTCACCCTGAACGGGTGTGTATCGATTGACAAAGCAAAGCAGTTCCTGAAACTTGCCGGACATAAAGGAGATTGAACGAGGATGCACGAGGTGTACACATGTAAAACTGATAGATACACATATGTATCTGCCACGTTGATACCGCTATCCGGTTGATCTTTGTTTGGCAGACCGACCAGAATATATGTATATGAAACCCCCTTACGCAGTTGTACTCCGGGTTGTACATACGTGGAAACGGTTTCGACCTTCCTGTCGGACGTAAATACGGCAGCGTAGAATTTTCGATGTATTACTACTCCCTTGCTGTGCAATCTATTTTATTGAATTTCCACTCCCTCGTAACAAAATGTAACTACGCGGCTCTCTTTGGCCAGTCGTGGATCATCCCACCGACGGATATTATTTTTCATCTGTACGTTCCATTGGCGTATACGCCACCTTCGTGTTCCCCGCTAAAAATATCGCACAACTCGAATGCTTCGATTCTGATCTCAACTTGTACTTTCCGCGACAAGAATTTTGATTTATAGTCTCTCACTGCAATATTCGGCCACATTCAACAGATAACATTTTTACCACGTTTTTATTAGCTCGCTTTCTTGTCTGTCTGTTTGTTCGGTACAAATTTTGCAATTGATTTTAAGCTAACTTCCCGATGGGCTATAGAGACTTGAACTTTTAAACATAGCTCAGAACTGGATGACAATGCAATATTTAAAAAGAAATTTATGAGAAAGCTTATGCGTTTAGGAGATATAAACTATTAAATTTAACCGTTACACCTACATTTTGACATTTTACCACACGGCGTTTGTTTTCGATACGACGCGGTCGAAACACCGTCTGAAATTTACTACATTCTGTTATAATCTCTGTTATAATTTCATCCAAATGTTTAAAACCGATTGAAAAATTTCACACACACACAAGATTAAAAAGACTAAAGAAATAATTATTTAAATAAAAGTAATTTTCAGAAAATACCACGTTTTTAAAACGGACTAAAAAGTATAAAATAATTTTTCCTAGCCCCACATACAGATTCCTAATGTGTATATTTAATAGCTATAAAAATACTTGTATGATTTAAAACTAAAACAGACGATTGATGCATAAGTAGTTCACCTTAATCACTAACAATTTTATTCCACTGCAAATCATATGAACTGTTGTGCGAGTGTCCTCAACAGCAGCCCACGTTTGCGCCCACGTTTTCCGTTCTAAATCTTACAAGTATTTTCATAGCTAGTCAAAATTCACAATCACAAATTTTCAGGACTATCTGTACGGGGTTAGGAACGTGTATGTGGGGCTAGGAAAAATTATTTTATACGTTTTAGTCCGTTTTAAAAACGTGGTATTTTCTAAAAAGTTAATTTTTATTTAAATATTTAGTCTCTCACTGTAATATTCGGCCACTTTCAACAGGATGATAACATTAATATCTAACCATATAGAAATAGTTCACTACATGACACGAAACAAATTTTGATAATACTAAAAAATGTGAAATCCGTGATTTTGACGGGCTCGTGATTGTCACGGTTTTAATTTTGCACGCCGCGCCGTTCCGGTGTAATATCGACGATTCCTGATTGAACGCGTGGCGTACGTCTACGCTGAATTCGAAATAGAAAAAAAAGTGGAATCGGAAAATGATAGGACTCGCTTTACGCACTCTGGTTTTTCGTCGAGTTACGTCGAGAACTCGGCTGATCAGGGATCGGAAGAAATCCCTTAAGATTCCTTAAAAGTCGAAACTGAAGAGGTGGAAGGGAGGTCTCGGGCGTAACTCGGGCGAAGTTCGTTCCGCTAGATTCTCCCCGGCTTCCATGTACCTTCTCCACTCCAACCTACGAGAACCAAGAATGTTAGGGGGTGGCGGATAGGTTAGATACGCTCGTAAAACCATCGTCCCATAAAACCGGCTAGTTCACCGGCTACCGAGACGCCCATCAACCATTCCTTACATGGTCTAATTCCGCGCCGACCTCGCATCCTTCTCGCGTATGTCTCATATACGCTCGTCCGTGTGATCGTCCTCTGAACGTGGCTGTGGGGCAAGCTCCGCTTGTGTGCGTGAAAGAGTATCTCCTGCTACTATGATACCTCTGTAAGCGTATAGGGTGATTTCAGAAAAGACTCGAACGACACGAAAATTTCTATACAGGATGTTGCGCGTAACTCATTATTAGACTGCAGATGTTTATCTAAAATAAAAATTCTCTTCGTCGATAACAGGGTACGGGAACCAAATAAAAATTCGTTTCTTTCTGTAATACTGTTAGCTGTATTAACAATAATTCCGACAGGGTCAAAGTAATAAGGTGGAGTGGGGTAAATCTGTCTGCGGGGCGAGTCCGTAAAATTGGTTATTTTTATTATAATATGAACGAAATTTCTCTAGGTTGTATTTATTAATGTAGTATAAGTTAGTATGGACTATTCTACATAGATTTCGCCCAAGAATAAAGGTGTTTTCCTCGGTTAAATCAACCAATGCCAAACAGTCATGTACGAGGTACACGTACAACTTTGAGGTTACCCTGAACGTGCAGTAGTTTACAAGTTATTAATATACTCTGTGTTGTTATTTTAGGTAAGTACAACAAATATTGATGTAGGTTTACATTAAATATAAACCGTTTTTATTGTATTTTTTTAAATTTATTGAGTAAAACACTAAATGCACTTGCCCCGTAAATATTACTACACGGGGCAAGTCCGCACTATCACGGTGGGGTAAGTGCGTACTCTATGGGTAACTATAAAACTAAACAATATAATTTAATGCAGTAAAAAGCATTCTGTAGCAGGCTTGATAATAATTCTTTTCTTGCCCCGTAGTACTTGCAACAAGGTTCGAAAGCATTTTCAAAGTTCCTTTTAATATCACTGTATCCCCTTTCATATTTCAGCATAAAAGTACATGTTTGTTTAAAAATGGATAACTATAAAACTAAACAACATAATTTAATGCAATAGGAATCATTATATAGCACTTGAAACACGGTTCGAAAGCATTTTAACTCTCAGAGACGGACTTGCTCCATTTTCGAGTTAAGTGGATCCTAGTTGACACTTTGTACAATATGCTATCAAAATGATAATTTTCAATCAAAATTAGAATCCAACATAATACTAATTCATCAGTAATAACTGTGGCAAGAGTTTGATACCAAGAGCGATAAGTTTTTACATACCAGACTGAAGATACATCAGTTTAAAGTCACTCCATAAGGCACTCCACCTTCTATCGATACTCTGCCATATTCTTAATCTTTCTACCGTTTTGAATCGCGGTTATTAATTTTGGCCAACTAATTCGCAGCGTAATTATTGGATCTACAGATTTTAGACAGTGGTCGGTTCCTCCCGATCAAGGGAAGGAGGTCTCTTGGTAAACTTGAGGGTGAGCGATGCGCCCTGGACAAAGATGACACAGTTTACTGATTGTTTCGTCATTGCGGTGGTCACGAGCGGACCGGCCCGGTCGGTTCGTGAATCTGTGTGCATCGGATATACATTTCATTCCTCGTCCGTAATATCGTAGCGTAGCTTCCCCCCCTCTCTCTCTCTCTCTCTCTTGCTCTCTCGATTCTCGTTCGCTTTCCAGTCGGTTTTTCTTCGGAGCTTGGAGAACGACCGCGGAATCGAAAGCGTCGCGACCGCAACCACCAGCAACAAACGTCCGTCCCGTGACGGATATGATATTGCCGGAAATAGAAACGCGATTTCCCGTGCGATCTATGCGTCCGTAATGCCGAATACAAATGGGATATGGATACACCCAGTTCGCTGCACAGTTGTAAATTATTTAGGCGTATAGGACGTGTAGAAGGGCAAGGAAACAACCCAATGGCAATGGCGTAGAAACGCCGCCGCCGTCGATATCTCTGCCATATCTTCGTAACGGAACAATCGATTTGACACATCTACGTTCTCAGATTTGCGCGCAGGTATGTACTCGGAAAAGTTTAATGTTGCTTTGGACTGTTTTGTGGAACGTTCGATCTAGAGACATCCAGCGTTGATTCAATACAACGTTCAGACTGTGGATCTTTATGGAAAGTAAAAATTGCCTGTATGGATTTCAATCAGCTCAAATTAGCACCTCAATTTTTTTATCAATTTCTTCGTATAGTGTACCGCTTCGCCGCGCCGCGTGCCGCCGCCACTATGGGCTAAACCGACGAAATCTGTGTAAAAATCAAAGAACTTTCGATAGAAATGAGATAGAACGATGACATTTTTTTAAAATGAAAGCTGAAACTTTGCAGAATATGGGATAATTATGAAGATCGTGGTACGAAGGTTTCTTAACCTTGAAAGGATTCGTCAAACTCGCAAAATTTCAAGAAAATTGTGGTTTTTCCAATACCACGCGCGGAAAAATTATTTTTTTAACATACGACACATCATTTCCCGTAGATATTTTTGAGAATACAATATTCCTTTTAACTAGTGGGTCATCAATTCATTTCAACGAAAATATGATTTCATGTTGTGTTCACAAAAATCGATTTCTTGCTAAATCATAATATTATATATCGTTGAATTCGCCTTAACACCAGCTACAACACTATCAAATCAGAAATACAACTTAATGTTTAAAAAATCGAAGCGATCTTGTTTTTTCCTTTTAAACAAAATGTTTTCGAGTTTATTGAAGTTTATACCCATGTGAATACTGTTAAACTTTTATTTCAAACATTTTTTCGTCAGATTAAGAGAAATTACTATTGCAAACAAATTTCACGCGTTGCTGTGGTAAAGATTTGATATGTATAGACTGATACGTATCGCACAAAAAGCTAAATATCTTTTGTGTTCGCACTTGTTCGCAGCTAAACTTTTATGGATTATGTAAATCAATGTCTAGTGATTATTACATGATATATATTAATTTTCTGAAAAAAATATATCACTTTCGATTGTTTATTCTATCAAAACCACCGAAGAGAATAAGAAAAAGCCATGAAATTAATCTATACACCTTCCTGTACATCCTGGATTTGGTCCTATTCCGATTTTATACACTAAACTTGTGAAACAAATCATTTCTTTAACACAAGTTTTTCGACACTTCTCTTGGTCACGAGAAATGTTAATTTCAAGTATCTGTATGTTACTAAATAGTACCCTCTATGGAAAAAAATATTATTGTAGATTACTCGCATATATATTCAGGTTCACGAGAAAAAAGTTTAAGTCATTTTGAACAAACTAAAAATATTGACTTTTTGGCGTGCTAAACTGGCCAAATACCCCACTGTGCGCCGTTTAAATTCTTTCATTCGGTCCTTTGTATTCAACGGTTCCCGGCTGGGTTTTTGCTTGCCACCGTTGCTCATATGGCGGCGACAACACCCCGCCGCGCTGCGTCACAAGAACAGTACCGAGTTTGGCGTTTTTCACCTACTACCGAGCTCAGCTGATGATCTCAGCGCCGCGCCGAGACACAGGTGAACGACCCATACGGATATGACGGACAACGAATTTGATCCACAATGACTTGAGACGACCACAGTATGATAATACATATATAATACATATCGCTGCTCCGGAAGTATAATGACACAACTACAGAAATTGAAATTTTGCAGGACAAGCAAAAGTAAAATAATTCCAATTTGTCTTAATAGAATGGCCTGTAGCTTCGGTTTAATTCTTCTATGAGAGTAGTTTATAGACATTGTGAGTTATTAACGCAACTTTTAAGTTATTTCAATTTATACAATAATAAATACCAGCCTCACAGTAACCAGTACCATGTAAATACGTCATTGTTCTTCTGAAAATGCGTCATTATACTTCCGGAGCAGCGAGATGATAATGCATACTGTGGTCTTCTCAAGTCATTGTCAATCAAATTCGTTGTCGATCAAAATTGTTTTCGGTTAAAGGCGTTGTCGGCCAAAGTCATTGTCGGTCAAATCTGGGGTCGGTGAAATGTTGTAGGTGAAAATCGTGTCGGTGATTTCCATGGGATCCGTCTACGACACGGGCACCGTGGTCTACGAAAACGTGGTCTATGAAAGAAATGAGAATGAAAGAAAGGAGAAATGGAAAATGTTGAGAAATCAGAAACACTACTTGTAAACTAACCGACAAGTCATTTGTACGCTTACCATTTTGTGCTGCCGATGATGTAGGACGCTAGTTGCTTTATTCACATTTATTGTACGGAATTATTTTTAGTCGAAGCATGTGTTTTTCGAATTAAGTAATCTATCGAATGCGATTAATAAAATGTTAATTTGTATCCTGACTTCCTTTCAAAATTTGATCAACGATATCCGACACACCTAAGAGCAGTTAGTACCATCAGGAAAGTTGGCTTTCCATTTTTGCCAGGCAGACGCGGGGCTGTGCGTCGTTCCTGTCCTCGAATTTGAAATTCAAATCGGTGTATTGTGGCTCGAATTTGCGTACGCATTCCGCAGCGCACAATTATAAAAATATTTTCTCATAAATCTATGATATAATGGAGCTAACAGAATTTCCGTTTTATCACGCCATCGGTGAAATATCGCTATTCAAACTTTTCGAGTGAACAATTTGAAATCGTGGAATTTATTCGCGAGAATCGTCAAGAATGTGCAGTTTTGTGTTGAAATACCAGCAATAACAATCGTCCAAATAATCGGTAAATATGAAGCTCTATCTTCAAATAGAAATAGAATAGGAATTTACCTTTCTCCGAAATCGAGATCAAGAACGAACGTTTCCCAGCATCCGACGATAATATCTTGATGTTAGTGTTCCAACAGCATACACGCGATAAGCGTAAATCACGCTTCTTATGCGGGCGAAAGTGCAACGATTTACGTAGTTCAGTCGTCCGATTATTCGTATGCATTGTCTGCATATGTACAGACACATCCAGCATCGCCAGTAGCGTAGGCGAAAGACAAATGCGACGGATGACTCTGCCCCATATTACTACCGTTTACACTGTTTGCCGTTGATATTCTTTCGACGTGATGGACATCCATGAATTAGAATAGATAGAGTAATAAAAAGTAGAAATCTCCATTCGCTGTTAATTTTTATTATAATTACCACGCTTATATTCGCTTGTCGAGTTGTCGTTGTTGTTGTTGTATGCGTCATCGTACAATCAATGTCAATCATCGTCAATCATGTAATCGAATTTTAAACCACTTCCCGATCAGCTAGAGATTTGGAACTTTAATCATAGCTCAGAACTGGATGACAACGCAATATTAAAAAAACAAATTAAAAAGAAAATAATCTAATGAAGCGACAACAAGATCAGGAACAGCTCTCGATGCAGTATTTGCAAGACATTTAGATAAAATTGAATCAAGAATATTTATATCATATTTTAGCTATCACAAGCCAATTGTGAAATACTGTAATTTCTCGAGAAATGAGAAATAACCAATTACAAAATTTCTCGAGAAATTCTCGAGAAAGAATTCTCGTGAAGGAACACTAGTGACAAACTCTAGACGCGAAAAGAGCATACAGTGACTCCCACTAATATTCGGACACTCTTAAAAACACCGTAACATTTTAAATATTGGTCTATGCGATTTGAACTTTTTTGAAACGCTAGAGCAATTAGTTTACTACAGGATGCGAAAAGAAATTTTTTCAGAAATTGCATTTGACCGGAATTGTAGAGGAAATACTAAATGTTGCATTTCACAACTTTTTTATGCGGGCCTATATTGAAGTTTTGAAAAATATGTTTTGTAGATCTGTGTGGGTTCTATGCATTGCGAAAGTTTCATCGTAATCGGTTGATGCGGGGAAAAATGACAGTCATCGAAAGATGTAAGAATTCTTAGATTTACTGCTGTTATAGGTCGAAAATCGTGAAAATCTGCAATTTTTACCATCTTTAAACGCTTGTAGCTCATTGCAACGTCGACCGATTTTGACGAAATTTTCAGAATGTTTGATTGACACAGATCTACAAAACGTACTTTTTAAATTTTAAATATAGGCCCACATAAAAAAGTTGTAAAATGGATCTTTTAGTATTTTCTCTACAATTCCGACCAATTGCAATTTTCGAAAAAATTTCTTTTCACATCCTGTAGTGAACTAAGTGTTCTAGCTTTCGAAAAAAGTTTGAATCGTATAATCCAATATTAAAAAGATTATCGTGTTTTTTTAGAGCGTCTGAATATTAATGGGAGTCACTGTATGTATAAATTCTTATTGGATAGCGACGACTAAAATATGATTCGTTACTCTTATCCATTTCCTGTTGTTCGAACAAAACGATGCCCAACAGATTTTAGTATGGAGGTGGGCCTGGTTACAGCCAGCCGGAAATATTAAATCATACTCGCGTTACAGGTGGATTCGACAGTCTTGGGCCTGTCCATCTTCCGCGGGCAAAGGGCTTTGTGCGTGGGCGATCGTATTCTATGACGTTAAATTGCCACACAGATCCAGGAGAGAAGTAACGTATGGCGGTTGTATACGTACATAGTATTAGACATTTACACGATCACAGGGCCGGTGACAGTGGCACGAGTGTCTTTGACGTACTCTCCGTTACAATGCAACGGTGCTCGGCCTTTGTGCGAACGCGAATGTGAACCTGCACGCGGCAGCATGTCGGTAATGGCCGCTGTCATTCGTTAGCAGACCCCGCGAAATAAATCAACGATCCAAAGGTGCTATCGTTCTGCGGCTCGTTTGCCGAATAAATCCGGCGAACGTCACCGAAACCGAAACCTTTCACGCCTATACGTAAGAAAGTAAGAACCGTTTCGATTCCGCGAACATCGATTTTCCGTCGATGACCGCAGCTATACGCCCTTTTATTGCCAAAAATTCCAGTTACGCGAGGCTGCAGTTCCGGTATACGCATCTACCGATTAACCAACGTTCTTAGGAATAAATTTTTAAATGCCTTCGGCGCAACGGTTCGATCGTTTATTACGAATTATAAAGCAATTTTGCTAATTAACCGACTTCGAAAAAGGAGGAGGTTACTCAATTCGATCTGTATGTGCCTTTTTTTCGATTTTTTTTTCTATGTATGTTCACCGATTACGCCGAGATGGATGGACCAATCGGAACGAAACCTTTTGCATCTTGTAGAGTATGTTCCCGGGATGGTCCCGTGCAAAAAAATTAAAAAATTTTTTTTATTAATTACGATTTTATTTGCGAAAATGTAGGGTGGTATGGCGTTGTGAACTCCGCTGAATGTTAGATATTAGGAACAGTAACGACGTCACGTCGTTACCGTTATCGATTGCGGCTTTCAGATATTTATGAATTAAGATTTGGTATGTGACGGCTGACAGAGATAAAAAGTGTGAAATAAAAAAACTTTTATGAAAAAAAAATTAAACCGGTTTCGAAAAAACGCACTAAAAAGTATAAAATAATTTCCATTTAATTTATGTGAATACACACGAACTTAAGTACAATACAATCTTTCCGGAGGCGGCGCAAAAATTAAAAATTTTCCAAATGACAGATGATGCTGATTATGATTTCATTGGAATATGGTGGGCTTGGAGATAAGTAGGTGGGAAGAGAAGATATATGAATATGTGAAAGCATGTATTTAGAAGAATTTAAAGATTTTCGTAATTTCGAAAATTTTCAATTTTGCACCGCCTCCGAAAAGATTGTATTGTATTTAAGTTCGTGTGTATTCACATAAATTAAATGGAAATTATTTTATACTTTGTTAATGCGTTTTTCGAAGTCGGTTTAATGTTTGTCAAACAAAATCAACGTTTCGATCCTAGTTTGGATCTTTCTCAAGATTTATTTGAATCGCGTCTGTAAAGTTCTTAGGAATATCTTACAAGGGAAGGACCCCAAGTGTCCGACTTCGATTTTGATAATTTTTCGGGAGACGACGGTATATGGATTCCTAATGATGTCTGCAAAATATTAGGTGTAGTTACTCAGTAGTTTTAAAGATATAAACAACTAAACTTTCATAGCTTGTTGATATACCATGATTTGAGTTGTTTGAAACTTCAATTGTTTATATCTTTAAAACTATTGAGTAACTACACCTAATATTTTGCAGACATCATTAGGGATCCATATACCACCTTCTCACAAAAGATTATCAAAATCGAAGTCGGACACTTGGGGTCCTTCCCTTGTTAGAACAAGCATACGCATTGATTTGTCAGCTGCGTTCGTGCTGGACGCGACTTTCGAGCGTTTCCGTATACATACAAGATTGACAAGAAATTATTAACCTGCTTCCACCGGGAAACTGTTAGTTTAGACGATATTTCAATGATGATATAACAAGTGGTTCTACTCAAGTGGGACACTCTGTATACGATTGTAACTCTGTCTGTGTGTGTTCTAAATTAAACAGTTTCAAAGATGTACCTGAATTTAATAAATAAGTGGAAAGAAGCGAAGCATCGTGGACAATAATAGTGATTTTTCCACCGTACGGAAATGATTAATTCATCGTATTTGCGGGGACAATGGCCGGATCCCTCTTATTTGACGTAATTCATCCACGAAGTGTTAATGATTCCGTTTATATTCCGTTACAATAATTCGGCCGCGAGCGATAGAGAATGTTAGCCCATATTCGGGGGCGGGGATTTCATCCTGATTGCCATCAATGATTACATCTATTGAAATATGTATACGGTTTTCCGTCGATCCTGCATCGTGTTAAATTTAAACATCTGAACCAGTGTCATCGTATGCACTCTGTCGGTTTATCATCGCCAGCTACGCACAATATATTATCGCCACCAGCAAGCCAGAGCATTACAGTAAATTGTGACCATTCGCCTGGTAAAACAGATACTTCTAAACATTACAAACCGTGAAACATCCGATCCCCCGATTGAAATCTCGCAGCGTGGCGCTCGGCGCGTCGCGGCAAGCATAGTCGTGACAGAATTTCCAACAGTAATTGTCGTACAGTTAATTTCATCTAACGAAACAATTTTCTAAAGGTTCAAAACTGTTCAAATATTTCTGTAGAGTTGAATCGCGATACAACAAAATATATTAAACGAATTATGGGTTTTGAGAAAAAAAAGGGTTTCCCATCGAAGATTTTGAAATAATTTCCTCTCCCACCCCCAGGAGGTGGGGTTGGGGTGTCAATTATGGTGTTATTGAATAGCATTTTTAAAAATGTCAAATGCGTCTACTTTTATTTTTCTGATCTGATGTGTATTTCTCGAGATATCCCCAATTTTCAACGATTTTTTACCCATTTTGATTTTTGTACATTACAGCGCCATCTGTGAACCAGAATGCAAAAACTCCTAGGTCAAATTTGTGTATTTTTTTTCTGGAGAATCCAAATCTGCAATGAGAAATGGGGGTTCCCATTTAAGTTTTTTATCTTTCCCCACCCCCAACCCCAGGGGGTGGTATCATTGTTTGTCCCCTGGACAATTACCCACTTTCCCACTTTCATTACCCACTTGTTTTGATCCGATGCATAGTTCTCGAAATATTTCAATGTCTTCAGATAAAATGACCTGTACAGCCGTCATACATAATTTGAACTAGTAATGGAAAAATCATGCGATTAGAATGAGTTTGGCTTAGGTGGTGGATGAGGGCGGAGAGGGCCGACCATTTTTCCGGCCCGACCACGCAGACGAAAATGCGAATATCTCGAAAACTAAAAGCAACCCCCCTATATGCGAAAAGGAAAAAGTTGTTCAAAATCGAAGAGGAGTACCTTTTTCTAAATAATTACCAAAACTTCTATTGTTTATAACATTTTAATAAAAAACGAGCGACGGCTAAAACCTTCTGGAGGTTACTTAGGAGGGTGAACTTGATAACATATGCCAATACAGTATATCGTTTCAGCGTTCATTACTTAAAATAACTGCTATATTTTGAAAACTTATTTGTTTATAACTTTCTAACAAAAAACGAGCTAAAACCTTCTGGAGGTTACTTAGAAGGGTGAACTTGATAACATATGCCAATACAGTATGTCGTTTCAGCGTTCATTACTTAAAATAGCTGCTACATTTTGAAAACTTATTTGTTTATAACTTTCTAACAAAAAACGAGCGACGGCTAAAACCTTCTGGAGGTTACAAGGTCATCGGAGCTGCCTCCTCTAAACGTAATATTTACCGATGAAATACTTGTTATTCCATGACTTTTTTTCTATTTGGTTATAACAGTTAGGCTCCCTGATTTAGAGAAAGAAAACAGTGATACTAACATAAAATTGCTGCGCCCTCAACGGCGAACGCGTTGTGCATTTGTCATGCGGCAGCAGAAACGAACATTAACATTCCATACCGTCTGTAACCGAAGAAAATGTCAGGCCAATAGGACAGGTGTGTTGGATAATGAATAGAATCTCTATTCGAGGCGGTGGGAAACCGACGGAAACGTTGACACCATGAATAATTACGAGTGTCGAAACATTTCATTCTCCTGTCAGCCGTTCAACGATTCGCCGGTTTCCGTCCAGGTAATTGTACCCTTTTAAGCGCATAATCCTCGAAATAAGATCAGTTTATTTCGGTATCATCGTAGATCTGTTCGACAAACAATTCATCGCAAACACTAAATATTATCCAACACGCCAAACACAGAATTAGCTGCGAGACCGTACAGAAATAATTTATGGCAAAATCATTTTTATTAACTTGGTTATACTACATTAGAACATCCTTACCTTGATCGCTATTTGTGTTCTGGATATTCGAAGACTGTTTAAGTAATGTATTGTAACAAAAATGATATTTAAACGTATTCCGAGAACATAGAGGATTGAAAAATGTCACAGTTAAACAAGTCAGATAAATAACGCAAAAGACGAACTGAAAGAAAGGGTTTTCGAACGAAGATGCAGAATTTTGTCGGTTTGCAAAATGGCCGGGAGATCCGCAAATTAAAAACGAAATTAACATTCGTCACCGGCTGTAATTCGATCAAAGGAAAAACTTTCGTTATTCCTGTTTGCGCTCCTCGAAGACTTTCCAATGACTTTCTCGTAACTCCCCGGCGAATCTTCATTATGCACGCACTGAACTATGAACAGCTTCCGAAAGTTAAAGTCACTTATCGACGATGAGCATATCTCCGGCGAGTTTAATCTACCCTGGAATCTAGATTTCCTGCCGGAAATCGGGACATTGATCCCTGTACCCGGCGACGGCCGATTACGACCCGGGAATGTTTATTAAATCCAACTATGTTTCTTTCCGTCCCTTGATTGTTCCCATTCCTCGACTCGATTAAAAGTCACTTCGCGACCCCTTTCGGCGACATGCCACGTAGAAAAATCGCGGCGGCGTCCGAGTTTTTTTCCCAGTTCCATACGCGACGATTCCACCATATTTAATAATCATGGAGATTTTATACATTTATGGCGCGCGATAATTGATCTTTATGCGATCAAGTTTAACGACAACGAACGCAATCATTGTTATGCTTTCGATTTATCGAGCTTCTTTATTATTAAAGCTAAACTGTTCTGGGTTTTGTCAGACTCGCATGAATACTCGTAGGCTAACTACTAGACTGCGGAACAAAATAATATTTTATAATATTTTAATGAAATCTATAGAGTCGGCAAGCACAGCGAGAATAATGTTTTATTATTCGATGGGTCATTTTCAATTTACGCGCGTTAACGTCAACGTCGGTGACGTTAATTACTGCGGTTGGGTATAATTATCTAGATGAACATTCACGAGCGCTCATCATAGCGAAAGAATTGCATTTGTCTTCGTTATACCCGTCTGTTCCGATTAAAAATTAAGTGACGCTTCCGCGACGCTAACTATTGTTACGTTCACTTCAAATCTGCTGGACATTTTTCTCATATCGGGCAGATTTGTAAATGTTAATGTTCTCTCAGCTGTCTTGCAAGATATCGAAAGTCTACTGACAAGATGAAAATAAATGAAAAAGATGATTGAATGAAATTAATTAGAAAGGGATGCTGATGCGAGAAAATAACCATTTCCCATCCTTAGTTTGGACCATGACCAAGTTCAGTCAAGGGTGGACCACGACCACAGACACAAAGGAGGAAGGAGGAGTTCCCTCGGGCCCGGAAGACCGAGGAGAACTGAGGACTTTCGCTCGCGGACTCCTTTCAAAGACGCGAGTACGGTTCACGGCTCTGTTGCGCAGAAAATTGCGCGGAATACAGTGATCCGACATCGATTAATGTCATTACACCGAGTCCTATTAATCCCTTGTACTCGAAGCCAGTTGAATCGATCAATTGCCATTTTTTCTACACTAGCGTCACAACTTCTACGAAGAAAAAATAATCGTAAATGTTATATATTTAATTTAATGATGCTTTCGGCGCTACCGTTTCGATCACTTAGTAAATCTAGCAATTATGCAATAAACTTTTCTTCTTTCCTAACGTTTCGGCTCAGTTTTGGACCTTTTCCAAAAGAAACATTTGCGTTTGCTATAATAACTTTAGTTATGTAAATTGAGCATTGGAAAGCTGATTTGTACACGCTGCTGGTTTAGAACGTACTGCGGTCAAAGCGACCGTTTGAACAGAGCCCAAAAAGTTCATTGCAAAATTAGTTTTGCTAGATTTACTAAGTGATCGAAACGGTAGCGCCGAAAGCATCATTAAATTAAATATCTACAAAGAAAAGACTGCAACAACGGTTTTTCTAAAGAATATTGTAGTTACATTGGTACAGAATTCGTAACAAATCTTCGGTATGAATAAATTTCATTTTCCTTCGGACGATTGAACTTAACCTGAATATCAACGATGCAGCGCAGTATATGGATCATTAATTAAATATAATTAATACAAATGCTCACATAAAGTAATTTGTAATGGATCTTCGGTTCGAATAAATTTCATTTTGCCATGGACGATTAAATATTGACCGCGCGTCAACGTTTGCGCAGTGTAAAAGTTATGAAATGCAGTAGAATTTTGTTACGTTGCTCCTGAATATGTTGTTCTCTAGACTACCGAAGATAATAATAAATTAACAAAATTGTATTTGTTGATCGGAACGCTTCACAAGATTTGCATTCGAAAATCCAACAGTTCGCATGCAACAGCCGGATAATAAAGAATGAAATATTAATTGTCAGTTACGAGCTAAAGCACTTAATTCTGGACACGTGCAAATAAGTTCTGGGTCTATTTGAATCCCGGATAATCCGGCGGCGTGGATTCTGTGGATTCGCACTCATGCCAAACTAGCAGTCACTTGGACCGACTGCACAATCTATGAGAGCGACCGGCGGAATTTCATTAGCATCGAACTGCTGCCATTGAACTGTCCAAGTCTGCTATTCGTACCGGGACTTCTTCCTGGCGGACTTGTCTATTCGTCCTAGAAAGCTCTCATACGAGTTCCAGATGCCAGTAGCATCCATCGATAAGATATCGCATCTTGGCCCCATCTCTGATAACAAGATTAAAAAATAATGCCGCTCTGGAAATCCGTATTCCTCGCCGGCTGGAAAACTGGGTCAACAAAAATTTCCCCTCACAAAGCTTCCTTAGCGTTTCTTCGAAATTAATTTCTAATCCGGGAAAGTTTATACAATTAGACTGCTGATGTTGATACAGAATACAAACATTGCCCGAATCAATTTTAATGAACACCAGTTTAGTGGAAATGCGTTTCCTCTTTCAATAATTTTAATAAGACGAAAGGAGTTCAGAGTTAGTGTATTTTGTTTAGAACAAGATTTACCGGAACTGCATAAAGGTAAAACAAATTGCAGGACATAGCAGCAACCTTGAATACTGAAATTATTCGAAAGTATTCGAACGAAATTCAGAGTTGGATTTTATTGAAAGAATGGTTTCAGATAAAAACGATATTTCCCGCAAGTAACCCCGACGTGTATTGAGGTTCGCATAATTAAATTTCATTCCGGTGCCATTTCGTTACGTCGACACGGGTAACAGTTTTGTTAAGGTTTCGTCCGGGAATTGCATTAATCTCCTTCGTATTCCGTGCACGTACAATGTGAGAATGTCTTATCAAAGTTGATCTTGGACTATTCCCAGCAAACACAAACTGTCGGCATTTTAACGAACCAATACAGTGCCAAATGTAACTGAAATCAATCGATACGGTCCTCGCTGTCACTATGCAATTTGTCTAAATCAATTCAATATTGTCCCGCGTAACAGCAACAACAACATGCCCTTACTAATAAATAGTTTTTGTTACCGTGTTTCTAGAGAATTAGGAACTTCGTAATAGATTCCGTCGATAGGAATTTGTGTTTCAGCTTGCCACGAATCATTATTATTCAGTCGAAATACTAATAATATTAACAACTGCTGTATCTAATTTGAAAGTGGTTTTAATTGTCGATTTTGATTAGACATCTTTTTACCAAGTTATTATTAGCTCGCTTTCTTGTCTGTCCGTTCGGTACGAACTTTGCAATTGATTTTAAACTAACTTCCCGATGAGCTAGACACTTGAAATTTTAAACATAGCTCGGAACTGGATGACAATGCAATATTAGCACATTACCGACCGGTGATTACTGCATAATTTTGAAAAATCTATGGTACATGGCTAAACACTTTTTAATGGAACCTTCAATAGCATCAGCAATTTTCATTGTGAACTAATAACTCGCCTTCAATAACGTCATCTAATAGTATCATTGAAGATTGCAATGTAAAAGAAAATTTCTGTGCTTTCTTTTGGTACAACTCAGTCATTGAAAATCTTATTAATAGGCTTCCGGTAGGTAAAGTGTTAAAAATATTTGTAAAAAGAGCCTATCTGTTTAGGAGATATAAACTATAAAATTCAACCGTTACACCTCCACATGTTATCGCGTTCAGCGATCCCCACTCCGCGCGACAGCGCTCCCTACTTCACTACGCGTTCCCACTCTGACTAATCCCCACTCCACTGAACCGCTTCGCACCGAAGGAGCTCAGTGTGCGTTCGAGCTCCGTGCGGTGTTTACAAAGTTACTACGTATTATTATACTATAATGTTTGTTTACCAATCGATTTTGCAGAATCATGAGGTCGTAGACAAATTTTGAGACTATATTCGAAATCAGCGTGAAAAAATGATATATAGCATGTTAAAGAAAATTTTTTTCGCGCGTGCTACTGGAGAAACCACATGTTCTTGAAATTCTACATGTTTAACGAATTTTCTCAACGTTAAAAAACATTCGTACCATAATCTCCCTATTTTTCCCATATTCTGCAAAGTTTCAGCTTTAATTAAAAAAAAATGTCATCGCTCTACCTCATTTCTATCGAAAGTTCTTTGATTTCGAATCGAGTTTGGTTTTCCACTGTGCGCCGGCGCGGCGGTAGCGTATTCAGAGATGTCAGGCAGCTGCTGTACGTGGCACGCTAATTTCTGCGAAGCACTAACTTCAAACACAGCTGCCATAGGCAAAAAATTGTTGCGCCGAGTTCATGGGGTACTCAATCGAATCGACAGAATCTATGCTTCAATTTGGCGTTCGGATCATGGCATTACGATCATTTCTCGCCGAGATATAGTGAATTAAAGGAAAAATGGAAATTGTGCATTTTTTAAGCATATTTTCAGAAACACCAGGTATATCGAAATGTTAATGAAATTGAAAAAACAAAAGAAGTGCCTTGAAGAGAAAGAAACGCTCTTTCTATTGCTTTTCTGCACAATATTCTACGATAATTGTTTCGCTTTCTGGAACCAGTTAAAGTTAAAAAGCCCATATTTACTTCAATGTTGAATAACTTGAATAAAAAAAATCGCACAATAATCAACAACCACATAATTTATACAGAAAAGATAGCCCTTCCAAATGATATTAACGCGATTTATCAAAAAAATTTGTTGCTCCCCGTGTGATGTTCCAAAGTTGCACAACATTTTTGTTAACTGTCAATGTTGTCTTCATCTCGCTATAACTTTGTAAAAAACCAACATGGCAACAATTTGAAACAGAGCATCTTTTCGGGAGCAATTTTTCGGGTTCGTAGAAGTGATCCCTTAATTGTTTTGAGGAGTGTATTTACAATTGTTCGGATATGTATATCTGTCTTAACTTAACGAGGCAAGTATGAATGATGGTACTATTTATTTTGTAACATTCATAACTATTCAGAAACGAATTAGGTCCATGTCACTTCTTCGTAACTTTCTAAATAAACTGAAAATAGCAGAGATCATAAAAGGCGCTTGAATAGTTCGTTAAAAATAAGCTACCAGAAGACGTATTAATGAACTTATGAATGGGGTCTGTACCTTGAACTTTCAATTTAACTATTCCTTGGTAAGCGTCTGTTCCAAGCGTACAACTAAATTTATCACCTGTCTAAATCCTGGAAACAATCTGGACCGCAATGTTGCCCTTCTCGACGTGATAATACACATTAAGTTCCGCACGCTCGAGACATCGATCAAACCTGATTCATATTCAACATTAATTGGATTATTTTCGTGCACGCCTATCATACGTAGCGATACATTGGACTAACTTATTGTCTTTAACTGGAAGATTGGCATTTCTCAACTTTCGAGTGCTGAAATTAAAGCTGAACGATTGAACTTTACGATAGCATCGTTAAAACCAGGCTGGGAATTTTTCAGTTATGAACGAGAGGGTTAAGAAACCGCCATGACAGGCGCTAAGCGACTTGGTTCGCGTAACTCGACCGCAACGGGAGTAGGCGCGCAATTAACATAATACGTAAATCCGCTTAGCAGGTATAATCCGTCGGTTCAAGTGTCATCCGAAAACAGCGGAAGACACGTTACCGTGATCGTACGGCAAGGAGACTGCGTGTGTCGGGATTACGACGTTAACACGCGTGTTACACAGTGTAAGCGCGTGTTAACGAGGCCGTAATTCAATTCAAAGAGGCAGCTGCATTGATTCCTGAGGAAACCGGCAAGTCAACGAGGCTTGTGGAAATAAGACGATGCGATCGGAGGACCTGTGTTTAACGAGCTGTTTTGTTCACCCTTTTAAACACTTTTTTTTAATTTTTCAAATTACATTTTATTAACCTATACGTAGATTAAGTAGATATTAGATTATATATTAGATAGATTATGTATTATATATATAAGATAGATTAAGTAGATACGTAGATTAGTAACCAAATACGTAGATTACATTCTTCTGGGAAAGCGAAGACATAAAGGCAAGCCGTAATATTTGCTTTTGCAATTAACACTTGCATATCAAAGGGTAATCACAACTTTATTCTTTGCAGATCGAACGACACGAAAATTTCTATACAGGATGTTGCGCGTAACTCATTATTAGACTGCGGATGTTTATCTAAAATTAAAATTCTCTTTGTCGATAACAATGTACTGGAACCAAATAAAAATTCGTTTCTTCCATTAATACTGTTAGCAGTATTAACAATCATTCCGATAGGTTCAAAGTAATAAGGTGGAGTGGGGCAAGTGCATCAACCGATTATTTTTATTGTAATATGAACGAAATTTTTCTCTAGTTTGTATTTATTAATGTAGTATAAGTTAGTATAGATGACGCCTAAGAATAAAGGTGTTTTCCTCGCTTAAATCAACCAATGCCAAACAGTCACGTGCGAGGTACACGTGCAACTTTGAGGTTATCCTGAACGTGCAATAGTTTACAAGTTGTTAATATATTCTGTGTTGTTATTTCAGGTAAGTTTATACAAGAAATATTGATGTAGGTTTACATTGAATAAACCGTTTTTATTATATTTCTTAAAATTTATTGAGAAAAACACTAAGATGCTTTTGCCCCGTAAATATTACTACACGGGGCAAATCCGTACTTGATTGAAGACTTTTGATTTGATTTGATTGCAGAAGGATACATTAAACTCGCGGAGCTCTAACGTAATGCTATTAAAGCTATTATACAATACAATGGTTCTGCAATTTGCTTCGTTTCCGCGCAGTCGAGAAATATGCGCGAAGCTTAAAGATTATCCTATCGAAAAAAGTCGAAGAACGAAGACGGACGACGCGACGCGCGACGGGGCTCGAAGCAAAACAACAGCGGAGCTTTAAGGGTAAGGGAAAGTAAAGGATCAAGAGAACTGTGGCGAAGTTTGAACAGAGCGAAGTAGTCGCTAAAGGAGAATCGGGAACCCGAAGGAAAGACACGAAATTGAAAGAAAAAGAATGCGTGGTCGGAGGAGGCCAGGTCGAAGTCAGTAAGACGAGAAAGAAGAAAAAAGAGGAGTGGCTTTGAAGCAGATAGAAAGAAAAATTCGGAAAGTGAACGTGAAGTTTCAGAGGCGAAACGATTCGAAAGGTAGCGAATCCAGAAGATATAGTTTAAGTTTAAGATAAGGCGTTGTAGCGACGTGCGCGAAAATAATGTAAACAGAGAGGGTGACAAGTAAGGAGGGGAGAGTCAAAATAAGGAGTCGCCAGTTGTGTCTAGTAGTTTTATGTTAATCTCATGTTTCTCGCTTGATATCGTTTGCAAGGTAAGGTTAAAAAGGGATTCGAAATCTGGCAGATCGCCGTGTAGAACGAAAATAAACAATTGTCATTAAAGAAAATGAAGAAAGTTCGACGAGGAAAAGTACGGATAGAAGTTGAAGAACGCGAGGGGCAGGTAAGCCGTGAAGAAAAAGGAAGACTAGAACCGAGAAACGTAGAAGTGAAATGTCAAGCGAACCTCGGGTAGTCATATAATCAATCGGAAAGCTAAAAATAAATAGTCCATAAAATCCACGGACAAAGTTCGGGAGAAGAAACCTAATTTTGAAGCGGGAGGTGGAAGAGAGAAGTGAGGAAGCGGGGGAAGCTACAAATAAAGAATGAGACAGGGAAAAAAAGGGGTGAGCGGGGAGCAAAAGGAGCAGGTAAACCTTGAAGTGGAATATAAAATCAAGTAGCGCGAAAGAACACAGAAACTAAGAAAGGGGCTGAGGCCGAGCGAAGAAAAAGTGAAACGGGAACGGGGGGAAGGGAAGAACGAGTCAGCGGTGAAAGAGGCAAGTGTGAAAGGGAACGGGAGTGCAAAGGGAAACAGAGGGGCTAGCGGCAAGGTGAGATGGAGGATCTCAAAGAGAAGAAGAGGGTGGCCCGTCGCTGGGACCAGCGTTCGCTAACGTCCCCAACCCATTCCAAAGTCTATTACGGATTCCGTGGAATTATGCCGATTAGCCCGGGATCCCGGAATTTACACCGGACTAACGCTCAATACTAGCCTCCGTGGTGAAATCTCATCTCGTGGAAATAATTAAAACCCGTACCCACGCCGGCATGGATCCCTCGAGCCGCGGCTCCTCATCCAAGCTACCTGTCGCTTCGGCCTAGGCGTTCTACGCGCTCCAAATAAGTGGCGAGGCGGCGGATTATAAGTGACACCCCGCTGAATGCGCGGTGGACGCCTCGTAGCGATCCGGATCGAAGAATTTGATGACGTCTCGTCGGAAAGCCAACTTTCATTGCCTTCCAAATGGTTTGGTAATACGTTGTATTACACGGGCACCTGTTCTCTTTGAACGATTCATTATATATGTATACTCCACAAAAGAATTAAGGGATCACTTGTACGAACCCAAAAATTGCTCCCACTTTACGTGATCATAACTCCGTCAAAAAAATTTTTTTAACATGCTATAAGGGTGTCCCAAAATTCGTGAACTTCCCGAAAGGGGTGGTTCCTCCGATACCATTTCAAGCGACATTTTGCTTTGCAAAAATGTTATCCGCGGCTTTGTTTAGGAGTTATTAACGAAAAACACGGACCAATCAGACCGCGACCTAGAAGCGCCAACTGTCTATTGGTCGACTGTGGCAACTCGCGTCTAGGTCGCGCTCTGATTGGACTGTGTTTTTCGTTAATAACACCTGAACAAAGCCGCGGATAACATTTTTGTAAAGGAAAATGTGGCTTGAAATGGTCTCAGGAACCACCCCCTTTCGGGAAGTTTACGAATTTTTGGGACACCCTGTATATCATTTCCCGTAGATTTTTTCACGCTGATTTCAAATCTGGTCTCAAAATTCGTCTACGAACTCCGGATTTTGCAAAGTTTTTCCCGCGCGTGGTACTGGAGAAACCACATTTTCTTGAAATTCTACATGTTTAACGAATTTTCTCAATGTTAAAAAAAGTTCGTACCATAATCTCCCTATTTTTCCATGTTCTGCAAAGTTTCAGCTTTAATTTTTAAAATATATCATCGTTCTACCTCATTTCTATCGAAAGTTCTTTGATTTTGAATCGAGTTTGATCCAAATTTTCCACTGTGCGCCGGCGCGGCGGTAGCGTATTCAGAGATGTCAGGCAGTCGCTGTACGTGGCGCGCTAATTTCTGCGAAGCACAAAATTCAAACAAAGCTGCCATAGGCAAAAAATTGTTGCGCCGAGTTCATGGGGTACTCAATCAAATTGGCAGAATCTCTGGTTCAATCTGACGTTCGGATCATGGTATTACGATTATTTCTCGCCGAGATATAGCGAGTTCAAGGAATAATGGAAATTGTGCATTTTTTAAGCATATTTTCAGAAACACCTGCTATATCGAAATGTTAATGAAATTGAAAAAACAAAAGGAGTGCCTTGAAGAGAAAGAAACGCTCTTTCTATTGCTTTTCTGCACAAGATTCCACGATAATTTTTTCGCTTTCTGGAGCCAGTTAATGTTAAAAAGCCCATATTTATTTTAATGTTGAATAACTCGAATAAAAAAAAATCGCACAATAATCAACAATCACACAATTTACACAGGAAAGCTAGCCCTTCCAAATGATATTAACGCAATTTATCAAAAAAATGTGTTGCTCCCCGTGTGATGTTCCATAGTTGCACAAAATTTTTGTTAATCGTCAATGTTGTCTTCATCTCGCTATAACTTTGTAAAAAACTAGAAGTTTCAGGCTTTCAAACCATTGTTTAAGGTCATTGATACGGCAGTTTTTGACGGAGTTATGGTCACGCGAAGCGGGAGCAATTTTTCGGGTTCGCAGAAGTGATCCCTTAATTGTCTTGAGGAGTGTATTTCTTTATTTACGTTATTATCTGTATCACAGGTGGCAGTATCGGGGAATCGTAAAAATGCAAAGAGGCGAGTAGGTTCGGGCAGCCGAACTTGTCGTGTTTTTCAGTGGGGGGTCCGTCAAAATTCACAGGGGAAACGTCGAAGTTCGGGATCGGGAGACTGCCATCAAAGGGGAACAACGGATAGTTGAAACCTTTCGGATTCTCCGTGGCATGGCGGCATGGCACGGGTCGAATCCGCGAAGTTCCCGGGCGGCGCGGCGCGGCGAAGCGAGGCGGCGGCGGCAGCGGATATCGTGATTCCTTCGAGCCGAGGTTCATAGACTCGGCGAAACTTTTGTTCCGGCCGGTTTCTACTCCATTTACTGCTGTCGGTGCTGCACCGGACCGGTTGCGTGATCTGCTTAAAACAGTAAAGTGCGGTTCGCCGCTGCTAGCGCTGCGTTAATCAATTTTATCGAGAAGTCGATCCCATCCGGATAGTGCATAGAAGGTCCCCCGGCTGGCAGGCGGACCCTATGGAACGCTGGCCCGCATCCGCATTATTAATTGGCTGGCCGCGTAACACAGCAATAACATTAGCCGAATAATATAATAATGCTATCGGCACTCGGCCATCGGTGCTGGCCACGCTCCGACAGAATCGCCCGGCCGAGTTTCGTCACGAGCCACGACAAACATATTTGCATAATATATATTATATTTTGCCCAAGCGACCGTAAAACCTGAAACGGAGAACCCGTAATCACGCCTAACTCCCCGGTTCGTTGCTAATCGCCGCGCCGCTAGAACGATCGTTCGCTAACTATTTTACAACTGCCTCCTGCCCCAGACATTTTGTTTCTATCTGGAAAGTCAAGAATAGCTCGATAAATATTCAATTACAAATCTGATCGGACAATTCCTTCTCCCATTTCTGGTAGTCGCGGCACTCGAGGTGCTGATCAATTTAGCACGAGGGATTTCGGCAAGAATGAGAACATTCTTTTATTCCGCCAATGTTATTTGATTAAAGACTGTTCTTCTTAAATTTCCAGGACCCCTTTGTTTCCCGTCGCGGCGGCATTAAATCTTCCGAAGCGGCCCCCGAAGCTAAACGCTAAATGTAACATGACAGTCTCTGTCGTCGGGACTGGAACCATAGGCTTATGGTGGTTCGGAGGTATTAAAAAAAACTTTCTTTTCCGTTGCGAGGTAACAAGTTATAATATCGCCGCGAAAACTTTTTCGCCATCGTTCTGTTCCAGCGACTTTTTACCGCGGTCGAGTCGTAACTTGGTTGAAAGTTCCCGTTTGGTGGTCATGCGTGGACGAATTGACAATAATAAATGTATGGAGAAACAATTTTTTAATTGCATGAACCCGAGAGACCGGTATTTTAATATTTATACGCGCGCTGCGGTCGTGCAGTAATTTTACACCGCGTTTAATAATAAACCAGTTACAACCATAATTTAATAACAAATGACTGCGGACAATACCGACTGTTAATACCAATTAAGTCCTCGTTATTAATTAATTATGATTTATTCCGAATTACACTTACACTATTTCAACTGTTATTACTTTTCATTATGATAATGACTTATACGGGGCTTAATGCGTTTGTCACGAAATGATCCGCAATTAGCTTAATTAGCTGCATAACAAATGTGCGTTCATAGACAGCGCGACGTTTGAATGATCAATGAAACTCCTGTTTTGAAGTGATCTTGTATTCAGCTATTTTCGAAAGAAGATCTTGAAACGTAGTTGCGAAAATAATGATTGGAAAGTTGTTATTTTTGTCGATAGAAAATGGAAAAGTGTATAAATCGTTGTCCGTCAAAATTGATAACGAAATATTGTTTAATCGCAGAAGAGAGATCGATATATTCGCGTATTGTTTTAGACAGCAACGATTATCATGTGTCCACAATTTTTCACAGGTGAAAAACGTAAAAGCGTTTAAATCATTAAGGTCGTCGAACGAGAGGCAAAGTTATCACGGCAGATTGTTTTAAACAACGATGACTCTGATATTTATTCGTCGAGCGCGAGCCTCGTTTCGGCAACGCTGAAATATGTTTCGCTTGGATATTTATCGTTTTGGAATGGGATTTTTAAAATGCAAATATCGGCCCGATACTGCGCCCTGTTGTACAATAGTTTAGAAAAAAATGCCGGTCAGATTGCTCGTTAATTTCATACAAACGGAATTTTACGTAGAACATCTACCGAAATGGAGTTTTAATGGTCTCTCTTTCGGGGAACAGTTTACTTTCATGCGCGTTTCGTTGCCAATTTTGCATTCAATTTTCATGTAGCAGCACCATTATAAAATGTTGTCAATACTGTTACACGATATTTCACAAAAACAGCAAATTTTAAATATAGTTGAAAGCTTTTAATATTTTAAAATATTTTCAGATGTTTGGATTTTCGCGACTTCATTTCTATATCAATAATAGACACTGTGTGGACAGTCTAAAAAACCTTTTTTGTTCGGCGAACTGTTCCACTTCATCGCAAGCGATTAACGAAGTGGAATTTTTCATCTCTTCATGTTGCACTTTGGTGTATTTGTTTGACTTAATCAGACTCGGACGGCGAAGTTCGATTTACCACATCGATTACACCTTAAACTTATTCCCATACCCAATACACAAAAATAAGAAAACATTATACACATGAAATTTAAATAGTATACTGGGTGGGGCAATAACTATGTCCATTATGAATATTGCCTTTATTCGTAATAATATGAAAACATGTTATGGACAAAAAATTTGCACGGTAAAGAGGGGGACATGTTGTGACATAAACATTTTCTGCGTGGGTATAGAGGAGATTTCAAGGTCACCTTGATTTTTTAAAATTGAAAGACCTACTTTTTATATCACGAATCGATAGACTATCGATTTCTGAGTAAAAATGTATTGACCTCCATATGTCTTCAATCTAATAGTTAACGAGATATTATCGAAATAATTTTCTTTCTTCTTTTAATATCTCGTTAACGATTAGGTTTAGGACATACGAAGGTCAACACTTTTATACTCAGAATTTATTGCTCTACGATCTATGGTATAAAAAAAGGACATTCTGTTAAAAAAAATCAAGGTGATCTTGAAATCTCCTCTATGCCTCCACCCGCTGAACCGTGCAAATTTTATTCATAACATTTTTCCATACTATTATAAATAACGGAGATTATTCTTTGTAATTACTATTTTAAAAAGATATTTTAATTGTAAATGATTACATTTTTCCATAAGTGTACATAAAATAGACGAATAACGTTAAAATATTGATTATAATCCGCACACACACACACAGTACTTGATTGAAAAATAGCTACAAACTTTACAATCTAAAACGCTCCTCTTTATGGGCAAATTTTGCGCTCAAAACATCCGTTTCAGTAAAAACGGTATACAGTACACAAAGTAGAAATCTCAAGCTTGAAAATGGTTGTTTTTTCATCAAATTTGGATAAAGTTTTGCAAAGTTACAGCAGTTTCAATATGAAGCGAATTTTGAACCAGCTGTGGCCGCTGAAATCGGGCATACAGCCCCACTGTGCGTCGCGTCGGGAAGGTATGGCAGATTTCTTTGCGTGGTAGTAGTACACACGGTGTGCGTTAACAGCGGAACTGTTTTTCACTGCGTTACGACTGATCATTTCCATGCGACACTAGGAACGTGTCTATTAAGGGTAACGTTGTTGCGTAAAACGGACTCATTAAAAATGTAAGACCTCGATAAAACCGAGAAATACGGCGGCGACACGTTATTACTCGGTTCCAGAAGATTGCGGCTCCGTCGGGCCTTAACTTGCGTCACGGCCTGGCTGGGTTACAAAGGTCGACGTTTTATGAGTTTACACGTAGTGTAAGATTCGCGATAGAGCGCGGAACGTGCTTCGCTCCTCTTTGCCTTTGCCCCATGGATCGCAGCAACCAGTCCGGACCTCCTTTTCTAATATACACGGTGTTCCAATACGAGTTTTTATTTAAAATACGATAGCCGCTTGCTGGTTTTCGCCGGGTTTATCTACCTCTGAAGAGAATTCTATTTTCTCCTATTCAAATGACTGCACGCTCTTCCCATAGACACTGTTATATCTCAACACAATTCTGTTCCCAACAACATAGTAATCTTAATTAACCTTCCTATATAACTAATGAGGGTTTTTCGAAGAAACGTTACAATCAACATTTTACTAGAGGAAATTCCTAAATGCGGTTATGGACGTCGAAACAGCAAAGAACACAATAAGAAACAGCAACAGACACTTTTCCATACAGATGATAGAAAATTATGTTAACGAGAGGTAACCAATGAATTTATTAGGAGAATTATTTGTGTAAGGGTCCTGTAAAGATTTTGTTGTTAACCCCTTGCCCTACGATTGATTTTACGGTTTCAATGATTAGAACTTTCTTCGTAGTTCGTAATTTCCTAAACAATGAGAAAATTGATATTTATTGTATGCCTACATGTTCTTTCATGACTACACATTAACAAAATCAAAATAGAATTTCATCTCGGTTTAAAGGAGATTAATAACATTACATATTTATTAGACTGTGCTCAAAATCTTCAACACGAGTCTGACACGATATTGTAGGGCAAGGGGTTGAAGTAATTTCAAGGGAGAAATTTTTACTCGTACGTACAATATAATACAGATACTTGTGCAACAGAATGCGATCGTATTAATGCCAAAGGTGTATTAGATCGCCTCTGGCCGAAGCCAGCCTTTATTAAAGATTCTTGTTTAAATTCTTACCTGGCAGTGAATACTGAGATAGAAACAGCGAGTTGTTTAAACGATTAATTCTATATTATAATCGGGAAGAGAATTTACTTTCTCTTTCTCTCTGTTCCTGGCGAAAAAATTCGATTGAAGAAAAAGCTTTCATTAGATTTTTCATCGAAATCGGAGAAAAGGACCGTTTTTTGTAAATGATTACGAATCTTTCCAACAAATATCGACGGTGAAATTAGTTTTACGAAATGAATACAAGTACAGGACAAGTTTTAACTCTCCAGAAAGTTGAACAGCGACAAACTTTTCGTTCAATGGATTTCTTTAAAGGGGACTTACCTTTTCTCTCGAAATTAAAGGTAATTTAAAGTGACACGGTTTACGCGACCGTGCAGCCAGTTGTGTGATTTAAAGCAGCACTTTCCTTTCACAGCTAACCCTTACGGAAATCTGAATATTTTCATGAATATTCCCATTGGGTGGCGAAATGTAATCGTAGCTTTTGTTAAACATTGTACAAAAGCTTCCTTTCGGTACAGTATAGAGGTATCGAATGAAATGAAGGATTTTATAAAACAAAGCACTTTATCAGACCGGACGCGATTTAGTAAAATGTGATTATTATAAAATATTTCATAATTCCCCGGTACGCATTACGAGAATGTAGTTCTTCGGATTATGTAGAAACGAATTGGGAGGGAAAGAATTAAGCCGCGTACGAAATATTTACTATTCATTTTTCATACTGAACTTGTAAAATATATTACAATACCGATAAGGTGAAGTGGGGTAAGTCCGCCGTAGGTTTTGCAAAGTTGGACTTTAAACTGATGTATTTTCAGTCTGGTATGTAAAAACTTAACGCTCGTGGTATCAATCTCTTGCCACAGTTATTACCGATGAATTAAGGATCGGCAGTGCGCCAGCCCAGTTATTGCACTACCTCCTTTTACACGAAACAACTTAGCCGTTTTTTAGAGGCTTATAACTCGGCGCTGGAGGCAGATGGAGAGATGTAAATTCGTACACTTGTTAAATGTGCTATCATGTCTCAATATTGACAAAACATTAATCTTCCAACATTAGTAGGTTCCGAGATATAGGACCTCAAGAATCGCTAAATTTGTCACTGACTGACTGACTGACTGACTGACTGACTGACCGATCATCAAAATCTGTTGGGTATTTCCCATTGACTAATTACAAGCTTGAAATTTGGTACATAGGCCCACCATAACAAACACTCAAAGGAATAATTATCAAAGTCTGAAATTTTACACCTTAAAGGGGTTGTATTTAAAAAAAAACATTACGAAATAGGTTATGTATGGAGAAAATGAAATATGCCGCTTTTCCCATAAGGAACCGTGCAAATTCCGGAAAGATTATATGCTCTCTTCAAACGTCCGTACAGCGCCATTCGAGGTAGTGGCAAAAAGCTCAAACTGTTAGATTACGATAAGGTAAAAAATGAAACTGAAATTATAACAAAAAAATCTAGGTAAAGTTGGGTTCTAATCCGCCGGCAGAGTGTTAATCTTTGATACCTACTTGATAATTGATGAAATTTCAACAAAACTTGATGAAATCCCAACAAAAATATCCTGTAAACGGGAGCCAAGTTCTTATGGCCGTAAACAGTTGTGAGATCAAACAAAATGCGGCCAAGTTCGTTAATTTAGAAATACCTCTTGCAATGCTGAAAAAAGCGTTTGTAAAAATTAGTTTAAAAGAACGCTATTTAATTTTTAATGAATTACATGCTAAATTATTCAAACTTGCCCGCTACCTAACACCTTTTATGGCCATTGGTTTAAAAAGTAACGGCTAAGTTTAAATAATTCAGCAGTCCATGTAATTCATTAAAAATTAAACAGCGTTCTTTTAAACTATGTTTTACAAACGCTTTTTTCAGTATACCAAGAGGTATTTCTAAACTAACGAACTTGGCCGTATTTTGTTTGATCTCACAACTTTTTACGAATCGAACCCAAACTTTGGTGATTGGATTAATTTAGTAAGAATTATATCTTGTCAAATTTTCAAAAATTTTGTTGCGTTTTTATATACCTCCAGAGCATCCTTAATTGTCCTGTTAAAATGTTAATACCACATATCTGAAAGTACATTACGTTCGCCGGAACAAAATCGCTCGTGCAGAAAATGTCATAGGAAAATCGGTGACGTTTCTTTTCGGTCGACGAGCCCGTAAAATCGGGAATTTGCATAAACATCGGGAGTTCGGTTATTGCGAATTGTTTAGGAACGTGTCATGGTTAGTCGGCATGGGTGATAAAGTAATGCAATAACGTATCTTCACGGCCCGCTCGCTGATAGTTTGGCGCAGCGGAAACATTTGAAGCCGCTCCAATACTGTTCCCCGGCTTATCAAATTCATTTGTGGGATATCAGGAAACTTCGCCTCCAGGGTATGTAACAAACTTACGTTTCGACTCTGCTCTCTCGCTCTCTCCCTCTTTCTCCTTCTCTCTATGCCGATAGAATAAAGGAAAACTTTGATGTTCTCAATTACGTGTCTGAGCCGCAGTTGTTCGGATGATACGCTTGTAAACGGTTGCCCCGATGACCGATAACTCGTTTACGAACTCTCTAGTCAAATAACCGACGCTCTTCCGACCAGCGTTCTATACTTTCAAGTACCCCGTCAAAAGAAATTACTGGGATCACTGGCAAACAGATTCTACGCGAACGCGATCCCAACAAGGTAACCCTATCATTTTTTAATCGTTGGCAACACGACTGCCAATGACTCTCAATCGTTGAGAAGCAAAACACGATACAGATTTAGATTTATTGGCAAGACAATATTAAATTAGCAACAAAACTTTTTTATATTTTTAGAATACCTATCCCATTAATTCACGATTTTATAGAACCCCGATTGTATCTAGAATCCTGATGATAATAAAATAATCCCAATTATCGATCAAAATGTTGAATATCTAATTTAAAGATGCTATCGGCGCTACCGTTTCGATCATTTACTAAATATAGCAATTTTGCAAAAAATTTTTAGTTCTTTCCTAACGTTTCGGTTCCGTTTTGAACCTTTTCCAAAGGTAGAATTTTGCGACTACAAGAAAATATATATATACAGGGTATCTCAAAATTACCTCCGGAGCCGAAAATGGGAGGTTCCTGAGATCATTCCAAGCGACATTTTCTTTTGAAAAAATGTCGTCCGCGGCTTCGTTAACGAGTTATTAACGAAAAACACGGACCAATCAGAGCGCGAGCTAGACGCGTGCAGCCCGGCGCGCCGGCAGCCGAGTGTCGCTGGCACGCCGCGATGTCGCAACGAACAAAAGTTTCTCGATGATGTGAATCCTCGCCAATTT